>JAOXNZ010000001.1:35150517-35161999 GCA_028566095.1 Kryptolebias brasiliensis | reverse complement strand
CTGGAGGAACAAATCAGGCTTCTCTGTCTGGTAATGTGATAGACTACTCTGGGTTTGGCTGCTGCCAGGAGAACAGTACTTGTCTGACTGCATTGTGCCAAGTGTAGTTTGGTGGAGGGAGAATTATGGTGTGGGGGTGTTTTTCAGCTGCTGAACTCGGGCTCTTAGTTACAGTGAAAGGAACCGATCATACCGAGACATTTGGAACAATTTCATGCTCCCATCTTTGTGGGAACAGTTTGGGGATGGCCCCTTCCTGTTCCAACATGACTGAGCACCAGCACACAAAGCAAGGTCCATAAAGACATGGATGAGGGAGTTTGGTGGAAGAACTTAACTGACCTCATAGAGTCCTGAACTCAACCCGACAGAACTCCTTTGGGATGAATTAGAGCAGAGACCGTGAGCCAGGCCTTCTGTCCAACATCAGTGTCTGACCTCACAAATGAGCTTCTGGAAGAATGGTCAAAAATTCCCATAAACACTCCTAAACCTGTGGAAAGCCTCTCCAGAAGAGTTGAAGCTGTTATATTGGCAAAGAGTGGGCCAACATCATATTAAACCTTATGGATTAAGAATGGGACATCACACAAGTTCATATGAGTATGAAGGGAGACGAGCGAATACTTTTAGTAATATAGTGTATCTGATATCAGACCATGTCTGTTTTTTCACCTTTCTAAAAACTTCACTTTCTACCTTTAATTGTAAATATTGTGATCATACTCGATGTTCATCCACTTTCATGTATCTCTACAGATATATTCCTGCCCCTGTCGTCCCTGAGGCTGCTTATCCCTCCTCTGCGGCTGCTTTCTGCAGCCATGTGGCAGGTGGCTGAGCGAAGAGATGTTCTTGATTATGAAAAGCTCGATGAGTTTGTGGCGCTGGTGACAGCAACGGTCCCAGACCTGCTCAGTCCAAAGCAACGAGGCAAACTGCTGCTGCAACTGCGAGCAAAAGTGAGTCTGTGTGTAACGCATCCTAAGTGCTGTTCAAAGTTTGTGACACGTGGGGCAAAAACGTCTAATTAAAAATAGTCGCGAGCCACAAATTAGTTTTTATTTTTGATTAAATATTTTTTTGTGATTTATTTTCATTTTTATTCCTTAACAATGTTACTTTAGTGAAAAGACAAAAGTAAACTAACTTTGGTGGAAATGGAGTTCTAAATCTTTGTAGATCCAAAACCTAAAAACCTCCCAAACATTCACCTTAACAACAGAAAAAACATCAATTCCTTTGATTTGTTGGGTCTATCGGTTTTTGTTTCCTTGTGCTTGGAAAGTACACTTTAATTTATTCTCAAGAACAGCGGTGTAATATGAGTCACTTTTCTTTAAAAACAGTCCCTAAAAGGTGCTCGTGTAGCCTGGCTGTAAACCCTTCAAGTGTAAAGTTTGTTGGCTCGTAGTTTGAACCCCACCTGAGAAGTTTTATTGAACCCACAACCATAGTTGGCCCACGTTAAAAGGGTCATTTTAGTTTAGCCAAAAGTACTTTTTAGTAAAAGGTTTGTGGTCCTTTTTATCATGAAGTTGGAATTAAAATGATAAACGTGGTGAATCAAAGGTGAAAAACTACCATTGTGCCTAATGATGCACATTTGAAGAAGATTTTCTTTATCCAGTTTTCTGCTAAACCTAATAATTAGAACATCACCCTTAAAACTTGCAAAAAGTGTCCATCTGCATCTGCCTCTTAAATGTGAGGACCGAAATTAGACCATTCCTAAATTGCCATCGCGGGCTGCACAAAATCACTCCCAAGGCCTGCAAATGGCTTGCAGGCCACACTTTGGACACCCTAGCTATAAACAAAAAGCCTATAGTTTTAGCCCCTTTTTTCTTTCTTTCTTTCTTTTTCAGGTTATTCTTGAGTTGTGCAGAAGTGCAGAAACGGCGACTATTTCATGTGTCCAACCTCACTTGGAGAGAATTCGTTCACCGGGATATTTAGGAGTGAGTCTGAGGTCTGAGCCGTGACTTGACCCAAAACGTGGAAACATGTCGGTGCTTTGTGCCACCGTTCTCGTCCTTACTGCTGTTCCTGTGATCTTTGTCCCAGTTACACTGATTGTTTTTCAGAGTGGAGACGCAGAGGTAGATGCAGAGGAGGCTGTTTTTGTGGAGTTAATCCAAACGCTGCTGAATGACCCTGCAGAGAGAGAGCACTTTTACCAGGTATGGGAAGCGTCAGGAGTACAGAAATCAGCTTCTACAGACAGACTCAAAGGAAACTGAATGAGGTCAAATCTATCGTTTACACTTTTTTTTCAACAAGCTTAAACTGTAGGCAATCACATGAACTGGTATGCAATACATTTTCTTTTTCAAACACATTCTATAAATCTCCAATAAATGAACAAACAGCAGCCTCCAACATTCATGTTTTATGATTTTCTTGACAGCTTCTCAGTGTGAGAGCAAAGCTTTTCTTCTTCTGGTCAGGCACAAATAACTGAATGTGACTGATAGTAAGCTCATTAATGTACTTAAGAAACTTAATAAGAATCCAACAAGTCCCCTTTATTTTTATTTATTTTTTAATTAACTTAAATATTTTGTTAAATAATATTTTCCACTGCTTCCTTTGCCGTAACTTGGGCCACGACCGGTCAAGATTAGTTGACGACTCAAAATTGGGAGAAATGAGGCAACCTTTTCATTTCGGTCTCACTGAAATCTGTGTGTTTGTAACCAGCGTTTTGCGCAGTGAGTTTTTAAAAACCGTGGCACGTTTTTTTTGTGCACCCACTTTCCAAAGCCTTGAAACGCCACCCTTGTGTTCTCATATAGACAGCCAAAACTCAAGCTTTAAAAAACAATGATGCCTTAGCCCCGTGTCTAATCTAACCTACAATGCGAGGGGCATCCTCTTTAGCTTGTTGTATTTACAATTTGCACCCATCATACAAGCTTTATGCACCTGCTTCTTGTTTCCTGTTTCTGGTATATTTTCGTGGCAGCGTTACAGCACCACATACAGGCCTGGCATAGCTACTACAGCAAGCGTTTGAGGGTTTTTTTATTTTGGTGTTTTCATGGTTTTTTTTTTAGAAACAACAAAAAGAAGTTGTCTTGAAAAAACTTTATCCATGTGGGTGAGGACTCAGTGACTCTGAGCAGACGCTCGCAATCTTGACTCACACAAGATTTGTGTGACAATTTTTTCCTCAAAACGGTCGCAAAGTTGTCACAAAGCTGTCACGCGCATCTCAAATCTGTCTCAAACCCGTCTCAGTTTAGTTTCCTTAATTGTCGAGCACCAGAGCTGTATTTTAACACCAACATGCGAGCTCTACTTATGTCAGAAAACATCTAAGGCTACAGCCCCGAATTTCCTGGTTTGAAAAAACATCCTGATGGTAAATAATAATAAAAAATAAATTAAAAAAACTGGTCCAAATCTGCCTATCTCTATTCATAGAATAAATCAGAAACATGGGGAAGCTGCCATGGTTGACGTGGGCAGTGAAATAATATGCTAAAATACAATTTTGCAATCGGTGCACACAGAAATTGGCTGCTCAGAACATGGCAGTACAGCTCACTGGTCATTGAGACTGCAACTGAAAATTCACTGGATTTCTTGCAATTTTGACTCACCAGCTAGTCTCCATCAGTCACAGCCCAGTGAGATTCTGGCTTTATCTGTACAAAACCTTTTTTTAAGGGTGGAAAAATTAGCATTGCAACACTGAGTAAAAGTATTTCACATCATACTTACAAGGGATGGGCAGTGATTTCTGAATAATTGAAGTCACAACAAATTTGAAAAAAAGATATGTGTCCGCCTTTCTTCTTTTTCATAAAAAATGGCACCTGAAAGACACAACAAATTGTTCCCTGAAGGTGCCTTTCCAGTGGTGGTCTTTTTTTAATCACAACACCTGCCCCACCCCTTATTTTGAAAGAATTATAAAGTGGAAATGATGGTTACGGGTGAGCTCAGCTTTATTGTCAGAATCCCATCTGCATTGATCCATTGGACTGGTGAAAATGAAGGAATTTAAAGATTCCTGGCTAGCAGGATTAGTAACGGCACACATCTCTGTACCCTACAACTGAGGGTGTTGAATATTTGAAGAAAAATGTAATAATTACAAACAAATTTGAAGAGTGTTTTTGTATAAAGTGCCCATCTCTAATCCTCACCTGATGGCATGTTTATTACTAGTCAGTTCCCTTCTCACCAGTCTCAACCATCCATCTTCTACTGTTTATCCGTGGTCGGGTTGCGGAGGCAACAGGTCCAGGAGAGAAACCCAGACCTCCCTCTCCCCAGCGACACTCTCCAGCTCGTCCTGGGGGATCCCAAGGCGTTCTCAGGCCAGAGAGGATACATAATCCCTCCAGCAAGTTCTGGGTCTACCTCGAGGTCTCTTTCCAGTGGGACATGCCCATAAACCTCCAAAGAGAGGCATCCAGGAGGCGTCCTAATCAGATGCCCAAACCACCTCAACTGACTCCTTTCGATGCGAAGGAGCAGCGGCTCTACTCTAAGATCTCCCCGGATGAGCTCCTCACCTTATCTCTAAGGCTGAGCCCTAAGAAGGACACTCATTTCAGCCACTTGTGTCCAGGATCTCGCTCTTTCGGTCATGATCCAAACCTCATGACTACAGGTGAGGGTTGGAACGTAGATAGATCAGTAAAATCGAGAGTTTTGATCTTTTGACTCAACTCTTTCTTCACCACGACCAATCGAAGCAACGTCCATCAATCCATCTCCTGCTCCATCCCACCATCACTTGTGAACAAGACTTCCAGATACAAAGACTCATTCCAGACCCAGAGGGAGCATTCCACCCGTTTCCGGTTGAGAACACACCAGTCTCGTGTGCATGACAAACATGATGCCTGGATTGGGTCTCTCTTAGTCACACATACATCCGAATGAAAGTGTGAAAGCATTCACATAAGAACGTTTTGTGTCTTATTTTAATAATTTATGGGTCTAATAGTTGCCTTTTCGTGGTTGTGGTTTTAATTACCTGCAACATTCTGTTTTTCCCAGGAGGTTTTCCCAGCAGAATATGACCTCAGCTATGATGCAGACATGCAGCTTCTTGTGTGGGAATTTCTTTCCAAACTGGAAAGGCTTCTGCCGGTGCCAGACCTCGGCCAGGTAGGAAGTGACATCACAGCTGTCAGATAAAGTACAAAGTGCAGAAGCTGCTGTTCAACACTGTAAATCCAACTGTATTACTTACATTGTGATAATGTTGGTGAGCCATCAGCCACTAATTGCTTCAACATAGAGGTTTATTTTTTGCACTTGTCCAAGTAGTGTTGGTGAATATATTTCTCGAAGAATTCAACTCGATTCAAGATGGCTGCCACATCCAATTGAGCTTAAAAACACAAAAGTGTCTAGAACTCAGCCAATTTCACAGATATTGAGCTAAAATTTAGTGTGGTAATAGCTGAGACTGACCCCCAATACATATTCTGAGTGCTAAAAGATTGCACTAGATCTTTGTTTAACAGTTTGTTTTTGTTAATAACCAGACCGTTTCATGGTTGGCCTCTTCCCCCTCCATACTGAAGGACTGTATGGAAGCATTCACCAATCCCGATGACCTGAGGGCTCTCCTGCAGCACCACAGAAGCCTTGAGTCCCTTAGCGCACAAGGTAAACTTGACATGTAAGTCATGTTTAGAAGTTCCTGTAAGAGTCAAAGATTCTTTTATCATGTGTGTTCTGCACAGGTACCACAGTAGAGATGTCCACCCAGGTGTTTGCCTGCTCCGAGTGTCCGTTTTTCCACATGCAGGAGTCATACCTGCTGCAGCACATCGAGCACAGTCACCCGGAGCAGTACAGCAGACTCCAGAGGACCGCACAGACCCCCAAGAAGAAACCCCCGCGACCTGAGTTCCCACAGCCCTTCCCCATCCACGACAGGCCAGACCCTCATACATGCCCAGACTGCGGCAAGACATTCACACGTGCCTCCGACGTGACCCGGCACCAACGCACCCACACAGGCGAGCGCCCGTACACCTGCGAGGAGTGTACGAAGGCCTTCAAGAACTCTTGGGATCTGACCAGACATCAGCGAATTCACACCGGAGAGCGGCCCTTCCTCTGCTCCCAGTGCGGCAAACGATTCACCCAGATGGGCTTGCTCAAGCTGCACTTTGAACAAACCACCTGCGGACAGAGTTACAACCCTCCGTTAGACTTAACAACAGAGGTGGTGATGGCAGAGGAGTCATCTGAGAAAGAACGCGGTCAGTACAAGTGTCAGAAATGTGGGGAGAGCTTCAGCAGCATCCTGGATCGACTGAGGCACAGGCAGAGCCACATGGTGAGGCATCAGTACAAATGCTCCCAGTGTGAGAAGATCTACAGCCGCGCCTCAGACCTCAAGAGGCACCAGATGAAACACACGGGTGTGCGGCCATTCTCCTGTGAGTGTGGGAAGAGCTTCACGCACGTGTGGCTTCTGAACAAACACCGGCAGATCCACACCACGGAGCGGCCATACGCCTGTTCAGAGTGCAGCAAGACTTTCATTCAGCTGCAGATCCTTAACAGGCACCTGCTGACTCACAGCGGTCAGCTGCCTTTTCAGTGTTCGGCCTGCGAAAGGAGCTTTGCCCAGCTGGCCAGTCTAACACGCCATGAGAGAACCCACACAGGTGAGAGGCCGTACGTCTGCACCAGCTGTGAGAAGACCTTCCTCACTAATGGAGAGCTGGGGCGACACCAGCTCTCCCACAGCGACCTCCGACCCTTCAGCTGTCCTCAGTGCTCCAAGGGCTTTAAAACGAAGCGCTCTCTGATCGAACACCTGAATAGCCACACGGGCGAGCGCCCGTTCGCGTGCACCCACTGTGGGAGGAGGTTCACCAAGTCCGCCTCTCTCATACGTCATAACCTGACTCACACCGGGGAGCGAGCCCATCGGTGCTCCCAGTGCAGCAAAGCCTTCATCACCTCTGGCGAGCTGCTCCTCCACAGGCGCATCCACACCGGAGAAAGGCCATATTTGTGCTCCTACTGTGAGAAGAGCTTCAGGTGCTCCTCTGACCTGAACATGCACGTTCGAACACACACCGGGGAGAAGCCACACAAGTGTCTGCTCTGTAAGAAAGGCTTCTCGACTTCCACACGGCTGAAGAGGCACATGCGCACACATGTGGCGAAGGACATGGTCATGGAGTCATTCAGTGTTTGATATTTTTTATTTTCTCGAGGCTCTATCCATCTTTACAACAGTTCTTCCTGTTTTGTAGAGAATAAAGTTTTGTGTTTGGTATTGGGTGATGATTACAAGTAGGGTTGGGCATCAAGTCTCCAGAATCGATTGGAACTGAGACTAACGTTCCAATACCCTCCATTAGACTCCTTTTCCTTTGTGTCAAAAGTACAAACTTTAAACTGTACTCCAGTTTTTAAATTGTGTCAATAGGCCAAGGAAAACCAGTTATGATAAATAATTTACGCCAAATCTTTTTCTGAAAATCATTGTCATATTTGAAGCATGTTAGAGCGAGAGGCAGCGGCGAAGACTGAGTCTCTCCAGGAGAAAACTCCCCCATCCTCCATCTGATCTCACCCCTAACCCTGCCGAACGATACCCCCCAATCTGACTGAGGCCCAAAGTTATTAGTCAAGCACTAAAAAAAAAGAAATCTTGGGGGGGTGGGGCAGAGGTAAGTGAGACTCAGTCTATCACCATGGTAACAGACTGTGAAGTAAAGCTGCTCCCTGGCAGGTTTACTGAAAGAAACACCTACTTTCTATCAGTCTCCTCTCACCTGAAGCAGCTGTCTGACATGAATTGTTCATTTTTTTAGTAACCTAAGCGATGTAGAAGCAAAATGACTTAATAATGCCTGACATCAGGGGAGGATTTTCATTCCCAGATATTTTTAAATCAATATGTATCCAAGTAAAATTCTCCAACCACACAGATCCAAAATAACACCTCGGATGTGCTGCTTCTTCAGAACTTAAGTTTAACAAAGATTAAAAAGAATACGTTTGCTGAATAAAACATCTCCACAGTCACAAAATAAAGACAAATAATTCACACTTATTTGGTTGTCTTTATGTCCTACAAGCCGCAGCAGTTTGAATTTAAATTATTTTGCCAACAATGAACCTGTCACCTGTGAAAATCCACCCACCTTAATTAAAGTGCCTACAAGAGAATTTCTAGGTCCACTTTTCGAAGTTTGCGGTCCGA
Organism: Kryptolebias brasiliensis; assembly: GCA_028566095.1. Lineage (NCBI taxonomy): Eukaryota > Metazoa > Chordata > Actinopteri > Cyprinodontiformes > Rivulidae > Kryptolebias > Kryptolebias brasiliensis. The sequence continues at coordinate 35,153,796 of JAOXNZ010000001.1, read as the reverse complement.
ACACAGAATTTCCTCCTCTGTATTTTAATAGTCTTAAAAAGATGCTGCATGTAAACCTCCAATGATGATTAGTGTTTAGTGGTTATTGTATAAAAATTATACAGACGTTAAACACCTGCGCAGAGGCAGGAAGTATAATGTAGAAGTCATTACACTTAGCAAGCTCTTAAAACATTTAAAATAAATTGTTTGTATCAAACCTGTCATCTACCATAAATTTTGTTTGATTTATTCAAGCAACTTCTGTAAGCAGAATGATATAAAATCAGATTATTGTTCAGAGAATCTCATCTTCCTGCAGTAAAACCATTTTTTTAATCTACATTTTGACTAATAAGCTTTTCTTTCCTTTCTATAATTATTTGACTTCATATAAATGTGGAAAAACCTAATCATTGGTGAAACAGTACATGAATTAAAGCTATGGCATAGACTAAAGAGTAACCTTACTGGAATACCCCCAGATCAACTAGACATGTATAAGCAGTACTGTATATCTGGTCTAAGACGATTACAGTAGCTTAGTTACATTAAATGAGATGTTACATGCTGGCCAGTAAGGCCATTCAAAAAGCAAAGAAGCAATTTAAGGTTAACATTTCATAAACAAAATATTTGTAATATATAAGCTTATTTTCTATGAGTTGAAAAGACATCATTTTCAGTGTCTTAAAAGATTGGAAGTTAAGCAGCATAAATCATAAAATGCTTAAAAAGAGTTTTATATGTTGGGCTCAAACAAAAGTGTTTGAAAGATGGGATTTTTTTATATATGCCTAGGAGCTATAAAATGAAAATTAGTTTCTGAATCTACAATAAATGATCAATCTTCTATGCTTATAGTATATATATCATCTTTTCAGACCCTCCAGGCGCTGCAAAGCACATTCACAAACATACAGTGCTTTCTATTATATATTTTTACACACTAGATACAGCATTTTTATATCTCACTCATACTGATAAGCACATCAGTAGGTGGTGAGGTGTACAGTGTCCGGCCCAAGGACACTAAGGCTCGCTGCACGGGCTGGGGGGTCAAACCTCCAAGAGAGGACTGACAAGTCTACTTTCCCAATATGGCGCCGTCGTCGACTTGCGACACCGCTAATTAATAGTATTGCCTCCAAGTTTCCCGCCGGATAACTTATTTGCCGGAACTTCCTGTCCCACCCACATTCCCGTGTCGCTTCCGGGTGGTTGCTCCACACAAGATCTCAACCACAGAGACGTCGTTATCTTTACGTTGTAAACAGAAGTTACCGAACGGTTTACCCTCCGCGATACATTAAGCAAAAAGACATGCATATCAAATCAGGTGAGTCTGTTCAACATTTTAACTTATGTGACCGAAAATCTTTACTTTTGAAGCTACTGTTTCCCCATTTTTCCGCGGTGTTAGCCGCCGCGCTAGCTGTACCGATAGCAGCCTGGTCACTTTGAATGGGGGGTAGGGGGGTTACGAAACTTTGATTTGAGTTAGCACGGGTGGCTAACTGTTGATTTTTGAACGTTGTTTAAATAATAAATATTAAACTATACACGACAACTGCAGTTTAATAATTTTAAAACTATTGTATATTCTTCTAACTTTAGATGAAGATAGTCGTCGAGTTAAGTTCGTAGCATCGTGGCGCTGCTAAATAGTTTGCTAACGCCGGTGCCCTGTAGCTTTGTTCATCTGGTTTTCAAATAAGCGCCTTAACATGGGAATTAATGTGAGGGTATTCAAATAGACTGATTTAACAACTTCTGACTTATAGTTTTAGTCAGAATAAAATCGAGTGTAGAGTTTGGTAGTTTCTTGAATTTTCTAATACAACGTGGAAGAACATGGTCGCCTGTTTGATAAACTGGCGCCGGTGTTGCGTCGAAGTATGTTCCCGTCGAAATTTATTGTCAACCGTCTCGCCGTTCAGCCTGGTTGTATTATGTCTTATATGACTAAACCTATTCCAACACAGTTTGACACGCGTTGGGGGTTTTGTAGCTGAATATTTTCTCCTCTCTGTCGACTATAACCAACAGTAATGTCTGGGTGTGGGTCGACGGTGGTTAAGCTTTCCTGTAAAGTTTCTGGTAATCAGTCACTTATTTTTTATGAGCCATGGGACTCAGTCATACGGATTATTGTGTAACATCAGATTGACGTTTTGCGTTGTATTTACTTTTGTGTAGGCTAGCTGTGGCGGCCATCTTTAACTGGATTGACTCCAAAATTGTAGAGGTGCATCCAATGATTGTTTCAAATATGTCATAGGTTTCATGAGATATTTTGCTAACAGGCATGTAGGGACATAGACAAAACATTGTCATCCGATTTAGCTTTTTAATTTTTCTTAAAATTAACAACATACATGATTTTGATCTGATGGAACTGTTTATATTTAAGGCATATTCCTGTCATTTAAAAGCACGGTTCTGTGGAAAAGTTAGAGGATTAGTACCTAAAAGTACCATAAATATGAAAAGACAACAATTCTGCTAAAACCGAACTTGTAATTGTTGCAGCTTAAACCAGCTCTGATCTTAAAAACCGTTAATTTTTATAAACCTTTATCACTGTCAGCTTTGTGTTGGTTATTTTAGCAGAAGTATTATGAATTGTAATGTAATTGTTTTAATAACTATTATTTATCAGAAGTGTCTGATTCAGTTCTCTCAATCAGCTTAATCCAATCCAATTATTTGCACAATACTGTAAGTGTAAGGTAAATAATTTAGTTCTGCGCTTTTTTTGCAATCTACTTCTGCATACTTTGAGGTAACCATTCATATTTCAAAACATTCGGGTGATGGGTGCTATGACCTTTGGTTTTTGTGACTTTTACCCTTTAACTGTAACTTTCACAACTATTTTCCATATAGTTTTATTCAAAACATTGTTTGTTTCCCTTTGAAATCAGATTCAGCATACTTGCTCTGTTTTTTGTCTTGTGTTACTTTTAGCTAGTGTTTGGCTACATTTAGATACATTTGGATTCTTGTATTTTGCTACTTCTGGCTTTAATGATTCGGTTTCAAGTTTCTTCAGCACTCAGCACCTCTCTAGTTATTCTTGATTCTCAAATGCAGTTGTGCATATTTTGATAGAATGTGCTGATTGATTCTTTTCTCTCCCTAGCTTCATGGGAACTCAGCAACACTGTATGTGAGTCAGACAGCCTGTGCGATCAACCAGTCCTCGTGTCAGCCCCCAACTCAGAGCCCCACATCCGCAACCGCCGCTTGTCTCCTGGTTCGGGCAACTGTGGAGGTGGTGGAGGCGGAGGCTGCATC
>JAOXNZ010000001.1:35107767-35118705 GCA_028566095.1 Kryptolebias brasiliensis | reverse complement strand
TGCACATTATATAAATAAACCTGCTTGAGTGATTTCATATAACAGTGCCTGGAAATTCATTTATTGCTGCGACCACAGTATCTAAATGTGATTAAAAACGGGACAATGGATTTGTCATGAAAACACCAAATTAAACATAATTTAATATGCCTGAAACTACAGCTTTGGAAAATCTCCAATTGTCAAAACAAACTGCAATCATTTCCACAGGTGCGGCACTAGAAAAACTGGAACACATCAGCTTTGGCTCTTCCTACTCTGTTTTGGTTACTTCAAAACGTGACTTTTTAAATGTTTTTTCTTGTTTTTTCGAAACCTATAGCCATGTTGGTTTTATTATTTTCTCATTCTATTTGTTTAAGGTTTGTAATGTTGAATTAGTTTTTTTTTTTTTTTGTAGTTTTTAAAAATATATATTTTACATTATTATTATTATTTAATCTTCAAAGTGTGTACCCACCTCTTTTGTGTCATTGAGCCAAGCTACCAGCCACATTTTATGTTGTTTTCCAGTGTTATACAATTTGTAAATTCTTTAAAATTTTTCCCCCCTATACCCCAAACTCTCAAAAGGTTCCCCTTTATTTTTTTGCTCACCTCAAGTCCTTCAGCTGCATCAAAGGACAACTAGTTTCTTGCTTAGTCCCAGCAGGTCATCTGTTCCCCTGAAAAAAACACCTTGCTTGAAGAGAAGCTGAACACTAACAGAGTCAGGGATGCCTGGAGGGCAATGACAGAGATACGTTGCTTCCAGAGGACAAGTATGGTGTGCAGTTGAGGAGAATGCAGGCAAACGAGTTAAACCATTTTAAAAATAGATTTAACCTTAGTGTGCATTCCTAGATCCTGTGAGCGACAATTCCTGGTCACACATAGAGTCCCGCTCTAAACCCCAGCAGCATACACTAGCCTATTCACACACAAGCTCCAACACCTACCCCCTCTGCATCATAAACCTTGCATTGTCCCCCACATCGCAGAATGGATTTCACATAACAGCCAACCAGGTGAAAAGGGAGCTGGAGAAACTACTCAACCGGATCAAGGCCACTGGACCAAATGGCATCAGCCCCCACTTGCTGAAGTCCTGTGCCAGTCAGCTATGTCTAAGTACTTCTATACCTCCTTCAGAGAGTCCCAATCCTGTGGAAAATCTCCTGCTTGGTCCCAGGGCTCATACAGATCAGTCCCACAACTCTAAATGACTACAAGACAATAGCACTCAACCCTTACATTATGGACATCATGGAGAGACTTGTACTGACACACCTCAGACAACTTAAACAAGCAGAAAACTTTCTGCAGTTTGTAATTTGCATGTGGATGTGGATGATGCTAAAATATACCTGCTGCAGAGGGCATACTCTTGTCTGGACAGATAAAACCACAGTCCGTAGTGTGTTTTTCAACTTCTCCAGGGCCTTCAATTTCATCTAACCTGGACTGCTGAGGAACAAACTGAAGGACAAGGTGGTGGATCCCCCCCATGTCACATGAATCATCAGGTAATTTACTTTAAATCATTGGTTTAAAACTATAACATTAAAAAGTGGTGTGTGCATATGTATGCACCCCCTTTGCTTTAAAGCCCCAACCATTACCTTTAGAAGACACATAATTAGTTAAATAAGATCAACAAGTGGGCAGCGAGCCCAGTATATACAGTATATGCCTGTTCTGATAGCCCCCAAAGTCAACAGAACTTCTACCAGTTCAACACCTCTAAGTAATAAGGGTCACCACCAAGCAGGAGCCAACATAAAGACCATGGACCCCCCCACACAGGTCAGAGACAAAGTTGTGAATCAGTACAGATCGGAGTTGCGGTATAAAAACATATTCCAACCCATCATTGCACAGAGCTCCATTAAATTCATTATTATAAAATAGAAAGACAACGCCATCACAGCAAACCTATCAAGAAAGAGTTGTCCACTAAAACTTGCGAAAGCAAGAGGACAAAGATAACCTTGATGCAGCTGGACAGCTCTTCTGTAGAGATGAGAGGATCTGTCCACAGGACCACTATAAACTGTAAACATCTTTTTCACAAGATATTTTATAATGTTTTTTCTCCTTATATATCTACTGTATCTGTGAATTAATTTGCATGTAAATTTAAAAGCTCAGGGCTGCGTAATTTCTTGAAGCTGTTGAGTATTAAAGTAAACTTGTGAGCAAATATAGTGAGGATCATTTTCACATTTATGCTCATAACCGCTCTGTGTGTGTTTGCTAAAACGTTCTTTTTCAAAAATATTGACACTCATTTGCTAAAAGAAGAGACCCAGATAACTGCTGTTTAACAACCTGAGAAGATCTACAGAAAAAAAAAAAACAATTCAAGCCAGAAGACTGTTTTGGTTCAAATACAGCCCCAACCATCACTAATGTGAGTCTAGGCAACTTGCGAATATGGAGCAATATAAAGGATGTCTGCAGTAGCTGAGTTATTATCTGACATATCTGGGCTGTTCCCTCTGAGCTAAAGGTACTTCAAAGTGAAGAGATTTCCTCTCAGAGTTCTCAGCAGTGCACTGCCAAGGTTGGGGGTCAGAGATAACGGCGTTTTTCTAGTGATTCAGTCTATACTTAATAAAGTTTGACATTTGGCAGATTCTGTAGTTTGCAGAAAAAGTTAAAAAGTTGTGACATCATTGTAAAAACAAAAAATGTGTCCTTTTTTAGCCAAATATTTCAAATGACTGAATTATATTAATTTATGTGTTTGCTAAGACCGATTAGCTGTGGCAGCCATCCTGAATTAGACTGACTCTAAATGAGATATTTTGTGAAAAGACAGGCAAGCAAATACACGCACATAGACTTAGGCAAAAACATTATTGCCCGCCAGTGAAAGTGAAAGGGACATAACTAATGTCAATATGGCGAGATAGGAATGATATTTAAATGTTTTTTTTTAACCAAGCAGCATTCAAACTGAGGTTAATCAGTTTGTGATGAGTATTCTGTGTTTAACCACAAGTTGATCTTTCCTTCAACTCTGACCAGTTTCCCAGTCTCTGTTGAGAAAAAAAAATCCCACATCATGATGCTGCCACCCTCATGCTTCACTATAGGGAATTTCTTCTCAACATGAGGAGAGATGATAGATTTGCACCAGACACAGTTATCCTTGATGGTCTAAAAGTTCAGCTTTAGTCACATTTGATCACAGCACCTTCTTTTTTACATGTTTGAGGAGTCACCAAGATGTCCTTTGGCAAATTCCAGTCTTCCTTATTTTTCTTTTAAAGCAATTTATTTGTTCCTGCCTCTCTTCCATGAAGCCCAGGTCTGTGCAGCTTGTAATGGCCCTGTGAACAGATCCTCCAGTTCCTGCAGAAGTTTTGTAATTGGCATTGCTGAAACAATGGTCATGCTACATCATTGCTGACTTTAAAAGGACAAACCCATTCAGTTAGGGTGTTTTAAGCATTGCTTTCATACATTTCTCTTCTGTTTTTTTTTACAGATTTTGTTAAAATTTTCTGTGCTCTGCTGTCATTTTCCAATTTTAGCCAGAGAAACTTACTCCACAGGATTGACCCTCCCTTAAACAGTAAACACTGACTGACAACAAGTAAGCAGCATTGAATAGAGGCAGAACCCAACAAATTAAAAGTCTTCACATTGATGGGTGCTTGCACTTGTTTTGAAATAAGAAAAATAAGGCGTTTACAATACACCCATTCATTTAAAAAAAATAATACTGTCTTGGGGTCCTGGGCCACTCTGATTGGACCTGTGGGCCGGTGGATACTTTTGCAACCCACTGTAGATTAATATTCCTTTTCAAACTTTCAGAGAGTCTCTGTGATTTTAAACTGTGGCTTTCTGTTGTGAAGTATTTGACTGGTCAGTTTCCCCACAGGCCCGCAGTCAGTTCGGCACTGCGACTCCTTCAGCCAAGTGAAGTGAAGCGGCCCCGCCTGCAGTCGCGCGTAAAAGCCCGCAACATGCACGCGCGGCACGAGCCGAGAGTAGCTGGCGGGATGGAGGTGAGGTGAGCCGGTGCAGGTGAACGCAGTTCCCAGATTCCCGTGTGCAGTGGGAGGGGGTTCCGAATCCTTTAGGTGCAGGAGCCAGATAGCATCATGCGTAATAATATGAGCGAGCCGTGAGGAGGAGGAGGAGGAGGAGGAGGATGCTGGATCATGATGATGCAGGAGGCGACATGCGACTGGTCCAGCAGCAGATCAACACAGGTATGAAGATCCAGGCCGGGAGCGAACACGTCGGCTGCAGCAAGGTGGCGGAGAATCCCGACCAGCAGGTCATCCTGCAGCGTCAGGAGGAGGGGGTCCGGCTCTGCCCGGGGAGTCCGCGAAGCCCCCGCCGCGCCGCCGCGACGCGCCTCTCCTCCGGATCCGCAGGTAAAGGCATCCCCTGCGCAGCTTATGGACAAAACAGATGAATGCATGTCCACTTATTTCTCAGTTTACTCAAATGCGTTCAAAAGAGCGGACAACTTCAGTCATTCATGCAAAATTAATATGGGACTGAAATTAAACTGAGCATTTTTGCATGTGTCAAAGAGAATATATCTGCTCGCCACTGTTTCTAAATCAAAATTACCTCCTGAGTGAAAAATAATCTGAGACTGAGGATGCTGTTTTCTCAAACATCACTTGTCTGTGCTGTAATTCAATTATCTGATCATAAATTATGGATAACTCTGAAACTCATGCTTACAGTATAGCTGTGGAAACAAAATCTGCAAGTTTATCTCCAAACAATGAACCAAGCTAAAAACAAGCTAAGGTGAGATAAATGCCGACAGTGTGCAGCAGTTGCTTCCTTTGGATGCAGCTGTGGGTGTTAGATTAGTGAAGAAAAAGAAGAAAAGTTATGTTTTAATTTCTTGTTAAATGGGCAGAAGCTCATTTGTTTGCAGTTCTTGAAAAAAGTGTTACTGTGACCCTTCATGTGCTGATTGTAGGGGAAGAGAGAGAAAATCATGTGCTGACAAAATCAATGACTCACTTTTGTCTAGTTGAGATTTGAGAGCAAAACCCAAGCTCAATGAAGGGTAAAGGAAGACAAAAATACAGACACTTTGATGTATAAGCTGTGTAAAGAGTGTAGAAATCGACATCAAAACTACCTACAAATTTGATTTATTGCACAGCCCTACATGGCTCTCTCCAACACTCTCATCATGTGCTATGCATCTACCTGGGTACAACTCTGTTGGACTGTAACAGGATGCAGCTACGCACTAGAAGGTCGTGCCACAGTAGATATCACATTCTCGCTAGGTTGTTTCTATGACCTTGTTACTATCCCAGTGGTTGTCTATAGGTATGAGGTCAGTGTGGCCAAACATGCTTCAAATTCTCAATGACCAAGCCTCACTCTCCACGCAGGACAATGACACCATGATGATAAACTGCAGCAACCTCACTACAGAAGTCATAGGCATGTCCAAAATCCTTCATGACCAATCATGATCTATCACGCGTAATGGGAAGCACACTCCATTCTTAATACACCCCTGAATAGCTCACCAAGTCCCTGCAAAGACCATCCACATTCTGGCAGTTTTATTTACATTGTAGTAAGGTTGTCATCCAGTGTGAAGGTGGCCCACCTGTGGTTCAGTACATAAACACTGCAAAATGAGGGGTTTCATTCCTGTAACGTGCCAATCTCCATCAAGCAGAATAAGCCATTATTTAGACTTTTGTAGCTTTGTGAATCTATTTGAAACTGCAAGATACATACTATCATTCCATCTACAGAGACTGCCAGAACATTTTTGTTTTATGTTACAAAAGCCATGGTTAAACTAACGAATGTTCACTTGGACAGAAAAAAATCAATACCTTTGCTGCACAGTAAATTGCTTTGGATAAAACCCTGTGTAATGTGTTCCTCTGCCCCATCTCACAGATCGTGAACCCAGCAGCAGCAGCCACAATGTCTCTTCAGGAACCTTTTACAGCTGCGTCAGTCAGATCACCATCGGTAAGTTTGAGAAACACTGAGGTATTCCTCTTCATTAATAAAACATTCAGAATGCTGCTGATGCTGGCTATGTGGACAAGATTATTTTGCATCTAGTAAAAACTTTGAGCCTCGTGTGATGCTCTTATTCTCTGAAATACTGCTAGCTCTTTGTTACATGTTTAAATTTGTTACATAATAGTTTGTTAAAAGTAGTTCAGCGTTAGTTATGTTGTGCTTTACCCATTTCAGCTGTGTTTGGCTGCAGACCTTCTGTTGGTAGAAAAGTTGCCAAAAGAAAAAAAAGCTATTTAACCTTTTTTTAAACAGATATTAAAATTCAACTCTTGATCCAGAACCTGCTTCCTGCTCGCCTGCATTCGGGTCCATTTAAGCGATGCTTGTCAAGACAGAAATACGCAGTGACTGAATTTCATTTAGCCTTTCAAGGTCTACATAACGTGCACTCCAGCTCACTTTTATACCTAATAGCATTAGTTACAGACACTGGAAAAAAAAAATATATATATATATCTACATATGTTTAAAAAGCAGAGTACTTGCTGTATGTCATTAAAATAACTTTTATTTTCTAGTGTGTGTAATGTACAGTGTTGATGATTTGCAATGAAACAAAATTCATTTATTTATTGTCAAGATTAAAAGCTTATTTGCCCATCCAAGATAAATAAATAAAAATAAGTAAATAAATACAACCTAATTCCAAAAAGGCTTAAATGTTGTGTAAAATGTAAATGAAAACACAGTACAATGATTTGCAATCCTCATAAACTTTTATCTTATTTACAATAGAACATAGTAAACATATCAAATGTTGAAACAAATAAGTTGTACCATTTTTAGAAAAAATCTGGTAATTTTGAATTTGATGGCAGCAACACATCTTTAAAAAGTTGGAACCGTGTATAAAGCATCTCCTCTTCTTTTAACATCAGTCTGTAAACATCTAGGATCTGAGGAGAGCAGCTGCTGGAGGTTTTATAGGGGAATGTTGTCCCATTCTGTTTTGATGTAGGATTTTAGCTGTTCAACAGTCCTGGGCGTCTTTGCAGGATTCTTTTGTTTAATGATGCATCAAATGTTTTCTATTGGTGAGAGGTCTGAACTGCAGGCAGGACAGTTCAGCACCCAAACTCTACTAATATAAAACCATGCTGTTGTACTGGATGCAGTATGTGGTTTAACATTGTCTTGCTGAAATATGCAAGGTCTTCCCTGAAAAAGACATCTGGATCGGAGCAGATGTTGTTATAAAACCTGTATATACTTTTCTGCATTGATGGAGCCTTTCCAGACGTGTAAGTTGCACAAGTCATAGGCACTAATGCACCCCCATACCATTAGAGAGGCAGATTTTTGAACTGTGTGCTGATAACAGGCTAGATGATCCCTCTCCTCTTTAGAACGGAGGCTGAGGCATTCATGATTTCCCCAAAAATTTCAGATTTTAATTTGTCTGAGCACAGAACAGTTTCCCACTTTGCTTCAGTCCATTTTGAAATCTTTTGATGGTATTGTGAACTGTAGAGGATGGGATACTCAAAGTCTTTCCAATTCTTTTTGTTGAAGACAGTTTTCTGCAGACTCTGGAACCTCTGCCCATCTGTACTTCTGAGTCATACATAATAATGTAGTATTAACACAACAAGAAATTCCTTCAAATGTATGTTAGTTTGCAGAGGGAGGCTGATAGCTTTTCGACCTGACTGAAGCAACTTTCAGTCGTGTCACAAAACTGCAACTCCATCCCATTTAGATCATTCAGCTTTATTACGTCTCTATCATTTTTATTACTGCAGTGTTTTATGATGTCAGAGGCTGAACGTTCTGAGCTCTGACAGTGAGGAGTTCAGCTCAGCCTCAGCTGTTCTTTTTTCTGTTTATGCTGAAATAAAAATTAAAACAAAATGAAGAAGCCAGTGGAGTGCTGAGGGAGAGCTTTGGACCTCACTTTGTTTGGTTTCCAAACGGAACGATCTATAGTCTGGCTTTCCTACATCGAAAAGAGCTGCCTGATGTTTAAAAGCCAAGGCCTAAAGAAGAAAGTCAGCATCCCTGTAGGTTCCTAAAAGTTCTAATCGATTATAATCTTTCACTCCTCTTTATTGTTGTAGGAATTTACTGCATCTGTGCAGCTGATAGGCAGTCTTCATACTTGGCCAAGAGTTCAGTAAAGGATGAGATGAAAGACATTCTTATAAACCAAGCTGAAATACTGTCAGAACTCTACAGTAACTCAAAACACAATACAGGGATAAAGAACTCAGTTAGGTATCCTTTTTTTTGTATATAAGCTTCTTGATTTTACTCAGCCATTGCAGGATCTATCTTGTTACTTTATGTTCTGCTCTTTGTTCTGAGTTTTCCTACAAGTTTCCATAGTGATAGCCAGACTCAATGACATCCTCCTTTTGGATACTTTGACTTTCAGCTTAACATAGCGGGCTACGTCAGAACTCTCGCTTTGTAATATACCCCTTAGAAATTAATACAAGACAAGAAAATACCCCCCAAAACCCACAGAACTCGTGCTCTTTTGATACGTTTTATTTTTGAAGGAAATAATGACAGCTCTGAGGTTTTCAAGAAACTCCAAACTTCTTCTATTTTTCTGTGTAAACTCTGAGTAAAAATGTAGAATCTCTAAAAAAAAAAAAAAATTCCTTCTCAAAATTTACATTCAGGTCTTAAAATTACGATTTTGACTTAAAGAAATGCTATTTCAGAAATTATTTTGGAGTTGGAAAAAAAGTAAATGTAAAGAGTTTATGCAAATGAAGAAAATTAAGGGAAGGCTCATTTATTACCTAAAAACTGTTATGCTTGAGCATGGCGAACCCAATATGCAGACTCATCTTGAAAGTAAAAAACTAATTTATTTTCAAAAGAAAACAAAACAGGACCATGGACATAACACAATGGACGGAAAGGTAAGAAACCAGCGAGGCATGAATGAACAGAGACCGGTTTTACAGAAACAGAGGGTGAGTAGAAAATGAGCTACAGCTGGGAGATGACAAGGAACAGGCAAGGTGGGCATGGCAGGCAGACCGGAGAATTTCAGAGCTGAGGGCAGGTGAAAAGTGACACAAACACATGAAAAAAACAGACAATTCAATTCAGTTTATTTGTATAGCGCCAAGTCACAACAAAAGTTGTCTCAGGGCACTGTACAAAAACATACACATACATTACAAAAACCCAATTAGTAAAAGTTATCTATCTAAGGAAGCCGAGCAGCACATTGGTGACAGTGGAAAGGAAAAACTCCCTTTCAACAGGAAGAAACCTCCAGCAGAACCAGAACCAGAACCAGGCTCAGGATGAGCGGCCATCTGCTTCAACCAGCTGGGGTTTGAGAGGACAGGAAAGAGACAGACGAACACAGAATGACGGGTCCAGGTGGAGTTTCTACTGGAAGAAAGACAAAGAAAATCCTGTTAGTGATAGAAATAAATACAGTAGAGCGAGCAAGACAGTAGCAAAGTAAGGAAATGTGGTCAATTTGTCCTCCAGCAGTCTAAACCTATAGCAGCAGAACTAAGGCACATTCTGACATGTTAGGGGTACAACGGACCAAACCACTGTGAGGCTTATGATTGGGGGGGCATACTTTTTGAGGCATAAGGATTAAGTGCATTGTTTTGTGTATATAAATGGTGGATATGCTTTCTGTGTTTTATATTTCTTTAAAGTTTGGTTTCCTCAAATGATTTACTCCCAATGATTTCTACTTATGACCACAGAACACAATGTTACCATCTGTCTGGAGAGGCTGGTCATTTTGTCCTATTCATGTAATTAGGACATTTTAAGTGTTTTTAACAAGTTTTTACTTGATTTTTTTAAAAAACAAAGACAAAACAGACATGTATTATTGCCTGCACCATGAAAAGTGGGCTCTCATGGAAACGTGTGTGTGTGATGGATTTTAATGAAACTCCCAGAAAGTATAAATTTGTTGGTAATCTAAGTTTTGGAGTTGACACCATTTGTCCTCAGCAAACACAAAAAAGACTAAACTCAGTTTTATTCATGTAAAATGATGGTGTGGTAGGTGTGATTTACGTAACCCAAGTGCTAACAGGCCATAGAAGATCTTTGCTCAAAACTTTGGTATGCAAGGCAATAAATAGATAACAGCTAAACAAAACACTCATCTTTACAGAATCAACAAGTCACCCCTAAAAGTTTTTTTTTAATCTGCTTACCAGCCTACAACAAATTATTTTATTTTTATACATTGCTTTTGCAGATACTTGGTTAGTTTTAGGGGTTACGGGTTAAATATATATATATATATATATATATATATATATACACATAATTTACTACAAAAATTTAAATAAAATATTGCTCTCTCACCATTTTGGAGCCTTAGATTTGGTCCAATTTTTGTACTGTGGACAAACATAGATATTCACTACTTCAGGGTAAGGTGTGACTGGATTTATGATACTTTCACAGTGGTTGCATTTTATTGCAACACCTGGTTTACAAAGGTGCCTCATTGCTGATTGATGAAGCTGACTTCCTTTGTTTTCTGTTGCTTTACCTCCGGCTCTTATAGTATTGCACCAAAAGCAAAATTTGATTGACATGTAAAGTTAAAATGGCTGAATTGATCAAATATCCTAGTTTTATCACATCTTTTAGACAGATGGAAACTTCTATAGTAACAAGAGGTTGCAGGGTGAAGAGAACCAGGTTTTCAGTCATGTATTCATTCATCAATGCATTTCCTTCCACTTATCTTGCTGTGGGTCATTTTCCTCTTAATTAAAGAAAGGACTCAAGGACTAACTGTCATGATCGGGGGTGAAGGAGGCGAACCCAATACGCAGACTCATAATATTATAAAATAAACTAAATTTATTTAAACAAACAATTGACAAAACAAAAGGCTGACGTGGCAGCAAACTTAAACAGGCTAAATAAACAAAGACTTACAAAACCAAAACTTACATG
>JAOXNZ010000001.1:35063876-35085564 GCA_028566095.1 Kryptolebias brasiliensis | reverse complement strand
CCATTATGACATCACATGATAATGATGTCATCACTGATCAGTCCCATTATGACATCACATGATAATGATGTCATCACCGATCAGTCCCATTATGACATCACATGATAATGATGTCATCACCGATCAGTCCCATTATGACATCACATGATAATGATGTCATCACTGATCAGTCCCATTATGACATCACATGATAATGATGTCATCACTGATCAGTCCCATTATGACATCACATGATAATGATGTCATCACCGATCAGTCCCATCATGACATCACATGATAATGATGTCATCACTGATCAGTCCCATCATGACATCACATGGTAATGATGTCATCACTGATCCGTCCCATTATGACATCACATGATAATGATGTCATCACTGATCCGTCCCATTATGACATCACATGATAATGATGTCATCACCGATCAGTCCCATTATGACATCACATGATAATGATGTCATCACTGATCAGTCCCATTATGACATCACATGATAATGGGTCTTGGTGGAGGTTAACGCTCTCCAAGTGCTTCTAGTTTGAGGATGTATTTTGGGGTAGTTGTTCTTAAAAGAAGCACTTTGGACAAAAAAAAAACAAACTCTGTTACTTGTTCCAGATTTTAAATTTGGATAGTGCAGAGAGTGACAACAGATTTTAAAATAAATCCACAACTATTTGACGTATTTTTATTTTTGCAAAATCATTTTACAGCAAAAATAATTGCTGTACAATCTTGAAATGTTTTTTTTATCGACATGCTGCACCAGTAACTTTCTATGTAGCTGTGAACAAACAAACTGAATCTTCCTTTATTATTATTTTTGCACCTTTGTTTAGGTTCTTCTAACTCCTTAAGTGTGGAGGGAAAAAGAGGATCATTAAGGGTCCCAATGGATTGCATCACACCTATTATTATTCACCCAATATTCTTCTGTTTCTGTCACTTTTTTTTGGTATATTTTCTAACTGAGCACATTTTATCATATTTACAGTAACTCGTTTGAAGTGGCGCAGCTTTTCTAGCCGTTATGGTCTTTTCCACAGGCTGGTCAATGGTTTTTCTCTGCTCCCCTCTGTGATACTTTGTCCCCCTGCAGAGAGAAGCCAACCCTTGAATGGGTAAAAGCTTGAGAAATCAATACGTGAGGGAAGAAAATAGGCATGGCTGTCGCTAAAAGACAAAACGTGAGAAGGAAAATTGAGGCTTTTATCCAAACTGGACGCACTATTAAGTGTTTGATTCTTACTGTTAAAAAGTTTAAAACCTGTTTGCCTCAAATGTTTAGACAGTAGTAATTTTTAAAAGCTACCATGTAAAGCGTTACAAGAAAACTTATCACAAATTACTTGAGTAGTCATTTCCACTAAAATTGGAACTTAAAGAACTGAAAATATATGGTCTAAGAACACTGTTTAACATATTCACTACAACCCTGACAGTCACTGACTGTCCACCAACAAACCTGGATAACAATCCAGAGAGTCTTAAAGAGTTCATGATATGAAAAGAGTTGATCCTTGTACCATTCAGTAAAATTAAATTAGCACTTGAACGTGCTTTACATTGGAGATTTTAATATTAGCCACTGTCCCTGAACATTTGAGACAAACCAGTGATGTGTGGTAAAGTTCATGATAGAATCAGTTTTACACTCATCTTAACAAATAGATGCTCTTTCAAGACGGCTGCTGAATATATTCTATAATAAAGTTTAATGACAGAAACATCTGAGTGCCATCATTTTACCGGAGGGCGATCTACAAAGATCTGCCATGAGTTTTGTTTTTTATTTTAGCATGCATTTCATTTAAAAAGCATGGGAGAAGGAGCTCACGTCATGAGCATAATGTACACTATTTACTTCAAAACTCTGTTAGTTCATGAGGTTTTAACGTGTATTTTTATGCATTCTGACAAACTCCAGCAGACCCAGGCAGCTTTCAGTTTGAACAACCAAAAGTTAATCAATTATAGTTTGATATTAAGTACATCAAGAAAATAAATCTATCAAAATGAAATTGACTTTAAGTTGTGTGAGCTCTGCTTGTCAGGGGTGTAGTCACTGCTCTGCACTCTGTTTGATCAGGAAAATGAGTTACTTTAAAGGCAAGAAAACATGTGCAGGAAAAAAAAATATTTCTATGGAAATTTACATACCGATCTGGGTCCGGATAAGGCCTGATTTGGGTCTGGACACAAACTCTGGACTTTTTGTGTTTGGAACACGGTCAAATGCGTAGAGCTAACAGGAAGATGTTTTAACCTGGAGATTCAAAATAATGAAGAAATGTTGCATCCCTTCAAATTTTCCTTAGAAGTTTGCTGGTTATGTTGTTGCAATCTGTGAATTGACCACCAAATGTCACCAAACTCTTTACACAGTCCAAATCAAAATTTAAATCAATTCAGTTTAGGGCATTGTACAAAAACATTCATGTACAATATAAAAGCCAATTAGTAAAAGTTATCTAAGGAAACCAGCAGATTGTGTTGAATCTTTACTTCGTTGCAGTCTCCCATCCTGAGCAGCCCATTGGCAACAGAGGAAAGGAAAAACTTCCCTTTTAACAGGAAGAAACCTCCAGCAGAACCAGGCTCAGGATGAGCAGCCATCTGCGTCAACCAGCTTGGGTTTGAGAGGACAGGAAAGAGACGCAGACAAACACAGAATGACTGGTCCAGGTGGAGTTTCTATTGGAGGAAAGACAAAGAAAAACACATGTTAATTATAAAAATAATTACAGTAGAGTATGTAAAGACAGCAGCAGAGGGAGGAAATTTGTCAATTTGTCCTCCAGCAGTCTAAGCCTATAGCGGCAGAACTAAGGAATAGCTCAGGAAACCCAAGCCTAACTATAGGACTTATCAAAAAGGAAAGTCTTATGTCTCGTCCTAAAGGTAGATTGTGATCTCAAAAATGAATTTGTTAACAAAATTTGTATCTGAATATGTAAACAACTTTTAATGAAATGTTTGTGTTTTTTAGATGTGAGTTTATCTCTACATGGATCTGAGTCCAAGCAACAGAGCCCCCACCGACACCGAGTGCTGCTGCAGCCCTCAACATCTGGCTACAAGGCAGCGGACAGACCGCTCACAGTTCTGCACATCGAGAAGGAAGACATCATGGAGGAATCCTCAGCCGAGGCTCTGGACTCCAGCATTCAAGACCCTGTACCTCCACTGGGTGAGACACACCACCAACAGGGCCTGAAGTTTCTCTAAACCTTTGTTTGATCGAACTCAGTCAATGATTCAAGAAGTCAACGTGTGATTGTACTGAGCAGTTGACAGTATTAGATCTGAACCATCAGAGCAGTGCATGGCATCACAAAAAGGGTTGGTTGTGACTACATAATAAACCAAGTTCAATCATTATAATTTTGTTTCCACTACAGCTGATATAATTGTGCAGTATTACTTGTAATACAGAGTAGGAACTATTATTATGCATAATAGTTCCTACTCTACAACTTTTAATGAAGTTTTTTTTTTTTAGATGTGAGTTTATGTCTACATAGTTTCTACTCTGTATCAACCAGTATAGCCAACCAAAAAAACACACAAAAAAAAACTAATTTTTGGGATAGAACAGTACAACGGTCAAACAAATAGTAATAGTACATAGCATAGAAAAGGGAGGAAAAGATTACCTTTTGTCATAGAACAGCTGTTGTATCCTCTCCTGTGGCAAGTTGGCCTACAGCTGTTATCACTGGCCCTCAAGATCCAACAGATCAGCCCTGGGTTGAGATTTAAACCCAAGCCGATCACTCCCGTTCATTTAGCGAAAGGACCTGGTCAGTCAATGGAGGAGCTCAGCGTGATGCAGGCAGTCCACACACATGCATGTACTGTGTATGGACGAGCGTTGTCTTGTTGATAGACTGTACCAGGGCACTAGCTCTGTGCCATCAGGGTTTCCCGAATCACTACCAGAGGTGATCTGAAGTCAGACTCTATGGCTCCCCACACCATGCTGCCAGGGCAAATGCTGGTGTGTCTATCCACAACATAGGCAGGATTGGTCCTCTCCCTTTGGTTTCATTATACATGAACACAAGGGTCATCTGTGGTGATACAGAATAGGGATCTATTTATGATGCAATGCCACTTGTCATTAGTCCACACCCCTTGGTTTTGGCACCACTCCAAATATAGCTGTCTCTGGTCTTAATGATAGCTTACATATAGGATGTCTTCACAGTCACTGAGACACAGTGTGGGATGAAAAGGGCTCATTAGATGGCACACACAAACATCAAGGGATTTTGTAATGCTTGGTGCGCAATGAGATGATCATTCTCTGGTGTGGTCCATCTTGGGCAACTGGGACCTTCAGCGCATGTGTATGTGCCATTACATACCCATTAGTTCAGAAATAGGACCACTCTGACATTTGTACACCCCACATGCAGGGCAATTCCATAATATGACCACTTAAATTCATGCAAACTCACAAAAGGACCCCTATCAAACCTGATAATACTGTTTAATATGTCTATGAGGCATCCCCTTTATCCAGTGACCATCAATCACTGTTTTGACTGACTGCTGGACATTCTGGCCACTGCCTGATAGCATGATTGCTCCAGTCTTGATGTCACCGCTTATGTCCTCTGGTGTCTGTTCCAGACATGGCAGCTCCTTGCAAATCCAATCATTTACACACCCATCACTGGTCTGCATGTGGACCAAATTATGTCCAAAACATCAAATGTCAGCATCACTATGAGGATTATTTCTTGCAAACTACTTTTGCAGTCGTTGAAACAAAAACTCTGGGGCTGAAAGTGAAATAAGTATAAACTTCTACTTATCTGGTCAGAAAAAGCAATACAATAGTGAGGTGGATATTTCAGCACTTCAAAAGGTGTCCACTTTGAACTAGACATTTATGAAATGGCCAGAAATACAACCCTGAAATAATACTTAAGCTATTCACTGGTAATTATGTGTACAGTCAATGAACCTCTGTTCGATTTACTATTAATTTCCCTCAGCTGTGAAAGATCTCATAGTGCTGCTGGAGAAGGAAAGGTCAGAGGGTATCAGCAGTTCATCCAGAGATGATGACTCCACCCTACTGAACCCTGGAACCCACAGCAGTATCCTTGATGAGAACACCAAGTCTGAATTAGGCATCCCAGAGGTCAGTGGTGCTCCTAAAATATCTATTGCTATTTTCAAACTACATATTCACTGTTTAGAGTAATGTGATTTTGAGAGAAAAGCCTGGGATTAACACTTACACATTCATTAACCTGAAATCCACAGTAGATGTTCTATCTGTAATGATCATCTACTAATGGATTTCTGTTACTGTTCGTCTCTTACTCTTTGTCCACAGGGGAAGAGTAAATACACTGGTCTCTGTTTCAGCGATGGAAAGAGCTGCATAGACTACATCCTAGTTTACAAGAAGTCCAGCTCCCAGTCAGAGAAGAGGGAGGTATTTGAGCGAAACATTCGTGCAGAGGGCTTACACATGGAGAAGGAGGTAAAGAACTTTTCTATTCATTGAGTGGTTTATTGAGATTTCCTGCCACAATAGACACTTGGTCCATGCTGTCATTTAAAGCTTTGATTTCATAGTTTGCAATGAGTACCTTTAATATTAGCCTCTAAAAGCTTAAAGAAAACACAGAACAATGGAAGCAGAGTTACCCATGGTGATATTTGGAGCTGATACATGAGACATTAACCCTGTGAGTGTAGCTAATGCATTAGTTAGCCCCGTCTAACCATTATATTACACATTATTTGTGTTTGTGGTAAGGTGTTTTGATGTCTCAAGCTAATTTAACACATGAAACTGTGATGAGGTTGTACCTAAAAATGGATCACTACTAACTATTCATGGCTCAGAGCTTCTGTCCACTTTCAGAAAAGCAAATGTGATAGTAATTTTGTCTAATTCGACTCAAGTGTCAATTGAAAAAAAAAAGTGTGAACGTCCTCTGATCTAAATTACTTTGACCACTCTCTTTGGTGCTGTAGTGTCTACATGATGATTATTCAAAACATGCAGGGGAAGACAATGGAGGATGTCTCTTTCAACCTTCAGCCCACTTGTGTGTGTTTTTACATGGAGTCATTTAGTTATTTTTAGGTCTGTTCTCAGTTTGCTTTTAATTTTTATAGTTTTGAACAAACTCCCACTCTGTCAGACAGAACAGGGTTGAGAGAAGAAGAGCATATTCAAGGAAACATATTGTTGCTCAACAGCTTGCAAGATAGTATTTTATACATCTTGTTACTTGCTGATATTGTGTTTGCTTTGTGTGTTTTTGGCTTCCATACAGGCTTGTTTAACAAACAGCGATGTGATCTTCCTCAAGCTTCATGCACCATGGGATGTTCTCTGTCGCTATGCAGAACTCATGAACATTCGCATGCCTTTTAGGTGAGATTTTAAAATGAACAAGAAAAGAAAGAAACAAGGCAGATGCAAAAAAAACAAAACAAAAGGTTACTTCACATTGCCTTTTGAATAATCTCTGGATTTTATAAATGTGTGAATTTCTCTCATGAAATACTACATACAGTACCCCTCTCTTAGTACACAGGTAATAAAAGTGTCATTAAATCTTATTGTCTCTAATTAGTGTGCCCGTGGTCTTTCTTAAGATAATGCTCTTAATTGTTTGTTCTTGAAAATCCATACATTTGTCTAATTGGTTTTAGAGCTGCTTGTCTTGTCTCAGCCCCCTTTGCTCTGGATGACAACCCTGCCTATGAAGTAAAGAAACATCAGTCAGAACATGATGGTCTTTGCAGGGTCTTGGCAAAGGGTTCAGAGATGTATTAAGAACACACCATTACACATGATAGGTTGTGGAAGGCATTGAGCATTCACGAAACTTCCATAGTGAGGTTGTGGTGGCTCATTCTTGTGGTGGCAGCATATTAGAGTCCATTGTAGCAGTGACAACGTTTCCATGATGTGGGGCCTGCATGCACAGAAGTGGTCATTGAGATATTCAAGATTGGCCATACTGGCCTCATGCCTAGACTACGACCCCATCATGACCTTCACGTAATGCTCTCACCACACAGCTGCATTGACAACATCATACTCTCTACACACCAATATATACCATGCTCAGTTGTTCCTCTTCATTCCTCTTTTGAACACAAAATCAAGAAGCACTTGTTCCTATCGTGGTCAGGCCTGCTGGAGAAGGAAGGGGGAGGGGTGGATGTGGTCATGGTTCCTCACAAAAACCTTTTCACCTGCATCCTCTAATGCTGCTGAATGGTGTTTTCTCAAGGCTAAAACTGATTGTGGAGGCCCAGAAACCCCCCATACATACATATGAAAATTTCCTCAGATTGTAACAAGGTAATGAAAACAACCTAGTGCAAATGGGATACACGTGGTTGTATTGTTATGATCTGTAGCTGCATTCTGACGCAGTCTGAGAGCCGCAGGGAGGGTCATAGAATGAGATGCAATTGTGGTAGTACAGTTGTAGGAATGTGTTGTTGACATACAGAGCACATGAAAGCATCTCAAGACATGGAAAATAGCTACTTAGTGAGTACTAGGAGCATAACAGCATCATGATCACCTTCACACTAAAAAAGGTTTTTTCAAATTTGTTGAAATCCAGCCATGTTCTAATAGGTTGTGTAGGTCAAAATAAACATCACAGAGATTTGTGACCCCAACTTTTGCAGGTAGAAGTATAGAAACATTGCTCAAAAGCTATTGAACAACTAGAAGCACTCAGAGAGTGCAAACCTCTGAGGCCATAGGGTCATTAAAAAAATTGTAGGATCAGGATCTGGATCACCACTAAAATTTGATCACTCTTTTTTTGCAACAACCCCAAAATTTAATCAAAATCTGTTCATTGGAATTTAAATAATCTGGCTAACAGAAACACAGATGGACACAACCGAAATTATAATCTCTTGGCGGAGGTAAGAAGCCTTGTTCACTGTCCTGTTATTTTTAGCTCCTATGATGATTGTTTTCATCTCTCTAAAACAGATAAGACAAATATGCTCTTGGCGATCACTTTCAAAGCTGATTTGATTTCTGTAGAGCTTCTGAAGACTCCCCACATGTTGTTTCACGACTCATATAGGAATCCTGACCCTAACTTTAAGAACCACTGGTGTAGGTTGTGGCGAGCATAGCAAGGTCGTCATCCATTGCAAAGGGGCCCTAAATATGGTTCCTAAAGCTCAAAATACATTAAAAAACAAAAACAGTAGTTCACATAAAATTTAGTGATTTTACTTTGACAATGTCCACCTTTTAAAAATGGAGTAATTTGCATGCAGTCTCACCATCCATTTTTCTTACCAACTTTGCTTTTGAGCTTCATTGTTCTGTTCTAACTTTCTTCATCTCGATCCCTTATAGGAGGAAGATCTTTTACATGCACCGACGGCACAAGTTTTTGAGCAGGTTGGTGTTCTGTCTAAGAAACTGCATGCTAGTTTTCAAAGCAATACTCTGCTGTTGCATTGTTTAAGAAAGCTGCTCTTTCAGGATGGAGAAGCGCATCAACCAATTTCGAGGATGGCTCCCCCGCAAGCCCATGAAGTTTGATAGCGACACTCTACCGTACTTGGAAGAAAATGAAAGCTTTACTGCCCCCTTCAGCCGATCAAGAATCCATCAGTGAGTTTGTTTTTATTTTCGCATTCTTAATTTCCTCTTTTATAATTTTGCCTCTAAACATTCTTTGCACCACCTCCCACAGTTGAGTTGGCATGTGTAGACACATGAAAGACTCAAATATCAGTCACACAGGCAGATTGGTCTCGACTGCTTTCTTTTACTACAGTTTCATCATCCACAACAAGGAAACCTTTTTTAACAACGCCACCAGAAGTCGCATCATCCATCACATTCTTCAGCGGGTGAAGTATGAAGAGGGGAAAAATAAAATGGGTGAGTTATACTTTGAAGAGTCTGCCAATGGCAGGATTTTAATTTTTTTTTAAGTAAAAGCTACTGGGTAAAACAAACTTTAGAGAGAATATGTCCCAATCAGCATGTAAAGACTCTAAACAGAAGATAAAAATCTAAAAAGAAAAATAGTGATCTGTTTCAACTATTGGAGTATCAGACTACTTAGCCTCCCAGGGAAAGTTTGCACCAGGATGTTGGAAAAAAGCCTATGGATGATTGCCAAACCTTAAATTCAAGAGCAGTTGTGCCTTTCGTCCAGGTTGTGGAACAGTGAACCAGACCACCCTCAGACTCAACCTCAGACTGTCAACTCTGCTTTTTGCAGACGATGTGGTTCTGTTAGTATCTTCAAGCCATGATCTTCAGCGCACACTGGGGCAGCTTACAGCTGTGTGTGAAGCACCTGAGATAAGGCCTCTAAATATGAGGCCATGTTTCTTAACAGGAAAAGATGGAATGTTTCCTTTGTGTTGGAGCTGAGTCTTTGCCTCAAGCGGATGGCAAGATGGAGTGAAAGATGGACCAATGAATCAGGCATTTGATTAGGGCAGCTTTTGGGTACCTCCCTTTTGAGCTTTTCCAGTGAAAGGAGACCTTGAGGCAGACCCAGAACTTGCTGGAAGGATTATATAGCCTACCTGGTCTGGGAACAATTTGAGATCCCCCAAGAGAAGCTGGAGAGAGTCACTGAGGAGAGGGATGTTTAGGTGTTACCTCTGTGACCCAGTTTGGATAAGTGGAAGATCATGGATTACTGGATGCCTGAATGGATGGATGGTGATCTATTCAAAATGTTGCAGAATTAACATTTTGTTCATTTCTACAATAAATGCCTCTGCCGTCTCATTTTGTGACAAACCAATGGTATTGTCAGCTATAAGAATTGTAAAGTAGACTGTCTGTGTAGTTCCTTTATCTATTTTTTTCCAATTGCAGTGCTGCTTTTAAAATAGCTTCATGAAGGCTTCTAGGATTATTTGTTAAACACTGTTTGCCAGTTTTCCTCATTCACTGTTAGCAAAGAGAGCAGCATATTTCAATGAAAGGGCAACAGTTGTAGCTTTTTTATCTCAGTGTTCAATGGTGATAGTGCTTTTATTATGTTTTCTTTCATGGCGGCTTTATATTTCCTGAAATTTTCAATAATGACAGTGCAGAAGCTAGGAGCAGAGTTAACAGAGTAACTTTAATTTAAAATTCAAAAGCATATTCAAGCTGTAGTTATTTCTGTTCTATAGAAGTAACAGTGCTGTTATCTCACATCCTGATCAAGTCTCTCGTTTCTGATTGCAGGGCTCAACCGTCTTTTGAGCAATAACTCATATGAGGCAGCTTTTCCTCTTCATGAGGTAATTAGGCTCATCTGCCCTCGAAGCACTTCACTAGCTCACTTCCACCACCTGTTTTGAAGTTGTCGCTGCTTGTTCTGCGCAGCATATGATCACTACAGTTTTACTTTAGTAATATTATGGCATGTACAGTTGAAACCAGACGTTTACATACACTATATAAAAAGACACATATGCATTTTTTTCACACTGTCTGATGTGAAATCAGAATAAACTTTTCCCGTTTCAGGTCAATTAGGATTTACAAAATTATTTCTATTTGCTAAATGCCAGAATAATGAGCAAGAGAATTTTTTTAAGGCATTTTTTATTACTAGATTATATATCTGTGTTGAACCTTTATCAGGGCAGCTACCGCAGTAAAAACTCCATCAGGACACATGGAGCAGAGAACCATCGGCACCTGCTGTATGAATGTTGGGCCTGGTGGGGGGTCTGGTACAAGTACCAACCGCTGGATCTTATCAGGTGAGAGCAATTGCGTTTTAGCTATTTAGCTGCTCTAAAGGAACTATATTTAAGACCACTTAAAATGAATAATAACTTGTTTTTCTTGCATGCTGCTGTTGCTTCAGGAGGTATTTTGGGGAGAAGATCGGTCTGTACTTTGCTTGGCTGGGCTGGTACACGGGGATGCTGTTTCCTGCAGCTGTGGTCGGCCTCTTTGTGTTCTTGTACGGTGTTTTTACTCTGGAGCACTGCCCAGTCAGGTAAAGAGCTTTGTTATTTATTTTTGATGAATTCAAATGTGAATTATGACCCTAAAGCCTGTAGTTTTGCTCTGCAATTGTATGGAAGAACCAGCCTCATCATCATAGCTATCGATCAGTACTTTATATGTGTTGTCCGAGGACTATATTATTAATACTTTCCTTGGGCAAAAATTGTTCCAAAGGGTGAAAGAAACACATTCATGATGTTCCCCCTAAAAGTTAAATAGTCTAATTATAAAAGTTACTCAAAACCTTAAAAAAAAGCTCCTCTGGTGAAAAACTCAAAAAATGCAAGCTTTAAAAAGGCCCATTGCTTCCACGGGACAGCCACTTACACTGCATATATGTGCATTTCTATAAATTTGACAAGACTTTCTGGTGTTCTCAAAATAAATACTGGAGCTCACATTTAGATTATTGCATCAGAAGAAGATAGAAACATTTGTCAGTGAAAAGAGCATCAAATACGCAAGTACGATTTCAATAAAGGGAAAGTCCTACCTGAATTAAAAACACAACCTTTTTTTTTATTTATAGCAAAACTTATTTGTCAACAGGCAGCAGATTGTGACAGAGTGCTAACAACATTATTTTGTCAAGAGCTTACAAGACTGTCTGCTTATGTAGGGTGCACACTGAGAAACGTGTAAAGTTTCATCAGTTTGAGCTTTAATGTATTGCTCAACAAGCATTCTAGTTCTCACTGTACATGTCAACATCGGCTTCACTGTCATTTGATGAGCAAAATGTTTGTTGTTCTTCAGCAAAGAAATCTGCCAGGCCACTGACATCATCATGTGTCCCATTTGTGATCAGTATTGTCCCTATCTGAGACTGTCAGACAGCTGCATCTACGCCAAGGTACGGTCACAGCGGGGCGTGAGCTCAATCCCAGCAGCTGCTTATTTAGTGGGAAAAAATGGGTCAAACAAATTATTCAGCATCAACATTTAAACGTATAGTTCAGATCTTAGGAAGTGGGGTTCTTTAGAAAGGTTATGAACAGTTATTGTACTTGCATATGTTATATTATAGTGCTATATTATTTGATAAATTCTATTTACCTCGAAAGTTGGAACTTAAACCTGGGAATGACTTAATGCCTGACTTAACTGTGTTCTTGTTGCACATTGAAAAAACAGCAGTAGTTGTGCTCATTGACCAGGCTAACTGTTATTAGCAATGCAGTGCAATGTTCTGCCTTCTATTTATTCAAACTTTGTTGCAACAAGTTTCCTAACAGAGATAGTATAGTGCTATGTGTGTGACTGATTTAATGGAATAAAAAAATGGACCTACTTTAATAGGAAATACATTGAATTACTGCATCTGTGAGCACTTTTCATACAGGAGGCTGCCATATTGGTTTTTGGGGTCAATGCTGGTCAGGGACTTTCAACTTTCTGAGTTAAAATTCCAACTTCAGGGCACATTTCAGCTGATTTTTCTGACATAGAATTTGGAAAAATCAACAGCTCTCTGAGGGACTTCAGTTTGGAGAAAGAGTTTAATTCTGATTGTACTGGAAAACTAGTCCAAGATGAGCCTTAGACCAAAGTTGTCCTAAAACGTCATTGTCTGCTGTCTTAAAACAACTTCAGTCTAAAAAGAAAATCATAGCTCCTCGTGTGAATGTTATTTTATAAACCTTTACATCACCATCACTTTTGCATACATTTTTTTTTAACACAGATTTCTTTTTTAAGACTAACAATTCACTTTAGTCTTGGCCTCAGCGTGTCAGTCAAGTTCAAAAAGGTCAAATATTAAATGCTCATAACCTTTCCACAGAATCCCCACTTTAAAATGTCTGAACTTTCTTGTTTAGTTAGGGCTTGAGATTGAGCATTTAAACCAAAACATTTCCGAATAACTGTTTATAAAAAATGTAACATTTATTTTTTGTTTGTTTTGTCTATTTTTAGCACTTTAACAATGTCCTGTTATCATTTGAAGGTCACCCATCTCTTTGACAATGGAGCAACTGTTTTCTTTGCAGTATTTATGGCAGTTTGGGGTAAGTCTTATCACATAGAGGTATCTAAAAATATATAAGCATAAGGTGCAATAAAGGTCTAATGTGTAGGATGTAGTATTGTCTGGTTTGTCCATTCTAGGCTACTGTAGAGACATGGCAAAGCTACACAATGAACTGCAAAAAAGACTTTTTTTATGTATAAAGGGCTAATTCTGCAATGATGGAGACTTTTTTTGTATTTTTCTAATTCTTCATTGCAAATGACATTTAAAATTGTGTCTTGCGTGGTACTGTATTTTTGGACACATTGTATTGTGTGTAATTTTGCACATTTTATGACAGGATATTTGCCATGAATGAAGTCTTTTTAAAAGCCAAAACTTCAGAGCTGCTCAGCACTGAACGAGGTCCCAGGGTATGGAAGGTGCACACAGAGAGTTTGCAGAGGGCTCGTATTCGGTTTCTGTCTTAGATGGAGATGTGGGAGGCGATGAAGCTCCGGCAGCATCATGACAAAGGAAATATGTGGGCTGCTTGTAAATGTACGGGAGCTCTGAAGAGACACAGAACAGACAAAGAATATAGAGTATAGAATATAGAAATAACAGCTAATTTTAACATTAAGGCAAGAAAACAGTAGTCTGTACTTACACTTTTTCACAGTGTAGAAAAATTATAAGTTGGCTTATATGTATGAAACAGGCGGCATATTTATTAGATGGGGATCTAGCATATTATCAAAAACTTAGAATTTAAATTTACAGTAAACATTAAATACACTGCAACCACAATGCTCACCTCTAAGCATGGTAACAGACTCCGGTTGTTTCAGGGTCTCTTTAATTCTGTTGTCAAACCGCCAACATCTCAGCATGAAGAGCAGAACTAAACACAGCTGTAGGGCAAAGGTCAGCACGCCCAGCACAACCACGGTGTTGTTAACTGTTGAGGAACAGAGAACAGGTAGAACATTTAAACCTGCAGATGAGTTTAGATGAAACATAGAAACAGTAATATAAAATGTAAAAAACTGAAAAAGACCAAATGCGTGCTGTGGATTTTACAGCGTCTCATATGAAGACGTATTCAGACAATGTCCTCATTGCAGAGGTAAACCTATCGGTCTCTCTCTCTCCCTCATAAATGTTTTATTGTGAGTTGCGGCAAAACTCGGGCTGAATCTGAAATATCCTTCTAAATGTCAAAGCTTTTTTTGCTAACAGTGAGATAGGAAAAAATACTGTAAATTGTGTTTAATAAGTAATGTGAGGTGGTGATTTGAATGATTTTGTACAAAATCATTATGTAATAAAGGAGCTAATATTTGAGGCGCTAACAATAGGCTGAGTGAATGTGAGAGAAAATCTCGATCTGTAATCCAAGTCAAAAACACCACAATGTAAAAAAGAATCCTTCATCAGTAATTGCCACAGCCACAATATACTGTACACAAGTAAGGGATTATTTTCAGAAACCTTTGTCAGGTGGACCAGGAGATGAGGTGCCATGGTCACATTTAAGGGCTTTTCGGCCTCTGTATAACCAATGAAAGAGCGGTGACGGTATTCTCGGCAGAAAGTAAAGCTTGTTCCAATTGAGGTTATGCTCCTCCCCAAGGTTGTGCATTTGTCTCTGATCCTGTTTGTGGTATTCATAGACAGGGTCTCATGGAGAGAAGAGTGTCAAGTTTATGAACCTTGGGGTTTCATCTCTGCTTTTTTGCAGATGATGTGGTTCTATTGGTGTTTCCAAGCCATATCTTCAGCGTAGACTGAGTAGATGTGAGTGGACCTTTAAATCCAAGGCCAGGGTTCTTAACGGGAAGAAGGAGGCATTCTCCCTCCGGCTTCTAGGTCCGGGATGAGACTTTGCTTCAAGTGGATGAGTTCAGATCTCTTGAAGTGATGTCAGGGTGGAGTCAAAGATAGATTGACTAACCAGGGATTTATCAGTAGTAACAAGTTTGTTGTTTTAGTTGATTGTGGTAAAGAAGTGGTTGAACTGAAAGGCAAAGCTCTCAATTTATAGGTCTGTCTATGTTCCAGACTTCAACTATCGTCATGAGACAGATCAAACAAATGAACAAGATCCCTGATACAGGTGACTGAAATGAGCTGAAATGAGGTTGGCTAAGAGCTCCAACATCCAGGAGGATCTTAGAGCAGAACCACTTCTCTTTTGCATCAAAAGAAGTCAGCGGAGGTGGTTTAGGGATCTGATCAGGATGCCTCCTAAATGCCTCCCTCTGGATGGTTTTCACTGGAAAAAGAAACCCAGGGCAGACCAAGAACTCACGAGGTGTTTCTATACATCCCATCTAGCATAACAAGGCTTTGGGATCGACTGTCCCAACTTATATTCAAATGTTCTGCAGGCCTTAAATGCAAAAAATTAATGTTGATTAGGCATAATCTTAAATATCTTGGGATTTTTAATGTCTGCAATATATTGTAAAGTTGAAGATATTAAGAATATATATCTGTACAGTAAAAGGCTGTGATTTGAGAATACAGTACCAGCTGATGGTGGCTGAGTTGTTGACTCCCAGTAGGTGACCTCTATTGAAGAGAAGCTCCAAGTCATGTTCTGGTTCTGAATGAAGCCCATCTCACAGCTCTCCAAGTCCTCCAAGGGACACTCAGTTTAGGCAAAGCCAAGAAGTTGGTGACACTGTTAAAGTCATTTCAATTAAATGTTCTGTTTACCAACAAAACATTAAGGACACAGTAGAAGACATCAAACCATGCAAACTTCTACAACTTCTGTTAAACCTTGGAACAAAAGCTCTCAGAGCAACCCTCTTTGCAACTCGTTAACTCCCCTCCCCCACCTCCACCCCACCTGTGATTCATCTTCTCAGCTGATATTCACATTGAAAGTTTAAAGATATTATGGGGTTAGTTCCCAGGTTGATCTTTTACAGTACAACAAGATATAGTTTATAAGGAAATATTCAGTAAAAAGCATACACAACTAGGAGAAA
This sequence comes from Kryptolebias brasiliensis, assembly GCA_028566095.1. Classification (NCBI taxonomy): domain Eukaryota; kingdom Metazoa; phylum Chordata; class Actinopteri; order Cyprinodontiformes; family Rivulidae; genus Kryptolebias; species Kryptolebias brasiliensis. The sequence goes on along the minus strand of JAOXNZ010000001.1, from coordinate 35,069,608 downwards.
TTGCATTTTTTGAGGAAATGCAGCTCTATGACTTTGCTGAAATTTGATGAAGAAGAAAACCAACTTGTCAAATTATAATGAGCAAAACAGAAGCTTAAACTAGCAAAACAAAAGCTTAAACCAGCAAAACAGTAGCTAAAAGCGAAAACAAGCAGAACAGTAGTAGCTGAAAGCTTATTTTAGCAAAACAGTAGCTAAAAACAACAGAACGATAGCTAAAAGCTAATATGAGCAAAACAGAAACATACAGCAAAAATTAGCAAAACAATGGCTGAAGGCTAAAATGATCAAAACGGTAGCTAAACGCAGCAGGACAGTAGTTAAACGCTAAATTTAGTAAAACAGTAGCGAAAGCTACAACTAGCAAAAAAGTAGTTGGAAGGTAAAACAGTAGCTTAACTACTATGATGATCAAAGCAATAGCTAAAAGGTTACACCAGCAAAATAGCAGCAAAAAGCTAAAATTAGCAAAAAGAAATAGATTAAAGCTACAATTATTAAAACAATATCTAAAACCTAAAAATATTCAAGTGAAGTTCAAATAATACAATGTTTTTCAAGGATTTGAAGAGATCTCAATGTATTTCTATGAGAAAAAAAATAATAAAGTTAGGTCATTCAAAAAGTAAAAATGTTCAAATCCCAAAAGTCAGAGCCATAATGTCCTAAATGAGTTGAACATTCGGATACCTGAATGAATGAAATAGCTGAATCTATGCTGAAGTAGGTAAGAGTTCAACAAGTGTACTGAATAAACTATAAACAGGAAAACAACAGTGTGAATGCTGAGTCAACATCACACAAATATCAGTGCCTGGACACATTAAATGATGGGCATGTAGACGTCGACACACAGACTAACAACCTGTTAAAGAATCTTCAGCTTTGAAGACTAAAACTGATTATACAGCTGCACAAACATGTCCGAACCCATTCTAAAGTCTGCAGATTAAACACTGCAGTTTGTCATTTTAATAAAAATTCTGATATAAAGTCACAATAAAGTACTGACCTTACAGTCACTGCTTCTTTTTGCTGTAAGCACTGCTGTCGTAATGAGGTTGTTGTTTTTTTTCTTCTTTTTTGCACTCACCAGCAGCAGAGAATCTGCTCTAATCCCTTCATTGGGTTCTTCAGAAGTGTGCTCCCCCGCCGTGTGCCCTTCTCAGACAGCTGAGCCCTCACACTCAAAACATTTCACTCTAGTTTGCGTCGGAAAGGAATGTGGACACGGCAGAGATAGTTAAACTGAGAGAGTTGTTAAGATACTGACGATAAAGGCCACCAATCAGTGTAGTTAAACATGAGTTCAATAAGTCAACTATCCACAGGACTTTGTTCAGCCTCTCAACAACCAGTCTCTGTGAACGACCTCTTGACAGTCATACCAGCTTGTGTATCACTCAGCTGTTTAGACTGAGCCAATCCCAATCAATGGACTAGAATGTGACTAAAAACAAAAGAAGTTAAATTTGTCCTGGCACTTTGATCCCGAAAGATATCAATGTTAGCTGAGCTAAAGAAGCCTTGGAACTGTATGTTGCGATTTATGAAACGCTGGATGATTCACAATATTATACGGCCGTGCAAACACTGACGCATCCACATTTTACTTGATAATATTTTGGTAAAATAAAGAAATGCTAACACCCCATCGTGCTTATCGTGATCATCTACTGTACATTTTCAACCAATGGCTCTTTGGGAAGCACTTTGTTGGTGCTTAAATATTTTTTTTCTAATATATTTTTTCATAGATACAGCTAAAGGTATTGAAACATATAGTACCATCTAAAAGTATGAACGTTTACACATTTTGTCACGTTACAACCACAAACGTCAAAGTATTTTACTGAGGTTTTAATGTGATGGACCAACACAAAGTAGCACATAATTGTGAAGTGATAAAACCACATTTTGCTGCAGTTCCAGCTGAAAGTCTTTTGGGGTTTGGCTCTTCCAGCTTTGCACATGTGGAGACTGATTTATTCCCATTCCACTTTGCAAAAAAGCTCAAGCTCAGTCAGATTGCATGGAGAGTGTCCGTGAACAGACGTTTTCAAGTCTTGCCACAGATTCTCAGTTAGATTTAGGTCTGGACTTTGACTGGACCATTCTGACACATGAATAATCTTTGATCTGACCCATTCCATTGTAGCTCTGACTGGATGTTGTATGTTGTTGTTCTCCTTTAAGGTGAACCTCTGCTCCAGTCTCAAGTCTTTGCAGCCTCTTACAGTTTTTTTTCCAGGATTTCCCTGCATTCCATCCATCTTCCCGTTAACCCTGACCAGCTTCCCACAGCATGATTCTGCCACCACCATGTTTCACAGTGGGGATGGTGTGTTGCAGTGATAGTTTTCTGACACACATAGTGTTTTGCATTTAGGCCAGAAGGTTCAGTGTTGGTCTGATCTGAGCAGAACAGCTTCTTCCTCATGTTTGCTGTGTCCTTACAAACTGTAAACAGGACTTCTTATGGCTTCCTATCAACCACCGCTTTCTTCTCCGCTCCTCCATAAAGGCCAGATTCATGGAGTGTTGACTAATAGTTGTCCTGTGGAGAGATTGTTCCACCTGGATCTCTGCAGCTCCTTCTTGGCTGTTGTTGAGATTAATTCTCTCCCTGCCCAATATGTTTCTTTAGGTGGACGGTCATGTCTTTGTAGGTTTGCAGATGTGCCGTAATCTTTCCATTTTCAGGTGATGGACTGAACAGAGCTCCATCAGATGTTCAAAGCTTGGGATATTGTTTTAGAACCTAACCCTGCTTTAAACTTCAACAACTTTCTGTTCATCCTGTCTGGTGTGTTCCTTGGTCTTCATGATGCTGTGGACCACTAATGCTATGTAACAAATCTCTGAAGCCCTCACAGAACAGCTGGATTTACAGTCAGATTAAATCACACACAGGTGGACTCTAGTTACTAGTTAGGTGACAATTAATTGCTCTGAGTTTTAGTTTGGGGTTTTTAAAGCTAAAGGTTGTGAATACAAATGCACGCCACAAGGAAAACCATGCATCATTGTCCTTCCACTCCACAATTATGAGCTACTTTGTGTTGGTCCATCACATTAAAACCTTAGTTAAATACTTTAAAGTTTGTGGTTGTAGCGTGACAAAATGTGGAAAAGTTCAAGGGGTATAAAGACTTTTTTGAGGCACTCCTTTGGGTCCTTGTGACGAGATACTGGTAACAATTTTTTTAAATCTTGTTCAGGCTCTCCATTGCTCTTTACCATATTTCTCATCCACATTTACATACAGACCTTTTTAGGCTACCAGAAAAAAGAGAGACACAATAAAGATCGAAGTAGCTATTTTCAAGTTTCTTGAAACGTGACTTGGAAAAAAACACTATCTTTGCTAGAAATTTAAGTAGACATGACTATTTTCTATTTATGTGCCGATATGTGTGTTAGCATAGTTTGCAAAAAAAAAAGATGTGAAAAGTAACAGGAGAAAATTAACAGAGTGGTGGCTCCACCCAGGAGGAAATTGGCTGAAATCATTGAAAATATTGAGAAGTAACTCACTTGGTCACATGTTATGTTATTTTACTGTTTGCTTCATGTCCTCCAGCAACAGTCTTCCTAGAGTTCTGGAAAAGACGCAGAGCTGTCCTCGCATATGACTGGGATCTCATCGACTGGGAGGAAGAGGAGGTAAAACGCTGAATGCTTGAGTCTAGTGCACATGTGTCAAACTCAAGGCCAGATCTGGCCCTTGGTAACATTTTATCTGACCCCCCAAGATAACATTCATATTTTTTTAGATCTGGACCTTCAGTTTGTGACAAACCAAGTCTCTATTGCTTCTCATTTTGCATAAACATATGAGCCTATTTAGTGAAGTCTTCTCATGACATTGACTTTGAAGCCAAGAAAATGAAGTTTAAATATCTTTGATATTGACATGGAAAGGGCAACAGGGAGCATCAAATTGGACATTAAACTTGTTGATGAATTTGCAGTCAAGAAACAATTTCAGATATCTGACTTGAGTTAATGTGCATCATTAACTCAAGTGTCTGCTTCAGTGTATATTGTCTTTTTTTAGTATTTTCTTCTTCCTTCAAAGTTATTGTTAGTAGCTGTATGATTGGATTTTTGTTGATGGCTTTTTAGCTGTTTTACTGGAGAATGCTAATGATGTGTCTTTTCAAGTTTGATCTATTTTTCTTTGTTCATTAAAGGATGTTTGTTCTAAATTCTATATAATATGCAACTGGGAAAATGTATTTGATATTTCTATATGAATGATTTGACATATTACATCTAAAACCAGGGTTAATTTATGTATTTTCTTCAATAAATATTGATTCAGATTGGCCGTTGGCTCAGACCAAGTTTTCAATTTTGGCCTCCTTGTTTAACTGAGTTTGACACCCCTGGTGCATGATTCAAAAAGGCTATCAAAGCTAATTTATTTTAGCAAATACAAAACTGGCTATATCTAAGTAATTCTTACAGGTATTGAGGTAAAATTTAGTATGGTTGTTGCTGAGAGTCATACCCAAAACATATTCTTAGTGCGAACAGGTTGCAAGAAATCTTTGTTTACGATTTTGGCATGCAAGGTGGCGCGATATGCATTCTGTAAAGAAAAGCTACTTTCATTCCTAGTATTTGTTGAATTTGCTGAGACAAAATCAGGAGCGAAAAGCAGCAAAAAGTCTTGCAGTACATTTTTCTTTGGGTGGACATTTACATGATGTTTGCCATATAAAAGTACTACATAACTTATTCTTTAAATAGAAAGGTTCAATAATAAAACTTTCACCCAAAGACCCAAATCAAATCACAATTCACTTTAAAACATGGAACCCTAACTGGTTCACATTTAATGCTCTAAAAACCAAAATAATACCGTAGTTTTGGAAAAAGCAGCTTAGTTTTGTTTATTTCAAACTGACTCAGAATCTGAATGGACAAAACAAACAAAAAGACAACTAACAAAGTGATTGATTCAACAGTGAGTGTGGACATAAAGACCTGGTAAGATACAAAAAGATCAATTAGACCTTAAACTATGCCACTAATTACGCCAAGGGTGTCTCTAGACAAGAGTGTCTGCTGCTGCAGCTTCAAATATCCTCCAAAAATCTCAGATTTAAACTTAAATAGTGTTTAAAAAAACAAAAAGCTCTTCTTTAATCCTTCAGTTAACCCCTAGAAATAAAATAGGCTTGCTTAAAAATGCAATACAATGAAGTTTTTGTCTATTTCATACTACTTATTACCAAATAATTCAGTTCTGCTAGATAATTGTTTCAAACATTTAGTAGAAGCTCTAAAAGCAATTCATTCACAAAACATCAGACATTTGTGCCTTTGTTCGGCTTTATTATTTAAAGAAATGTGCTTGTCTGAAGTCCCTTTGACAAATCTTGAAGAGGTGTGCCATATATGTGACTTTAAGACAAGAAGAAACTGGAACACTCATGTAGAGTCATGTTCCACTGAGATTCAAAGTCCAAACCATTACACCATGGAACCTGCACAGAAGAACAGTGCGCTTTGCAAAGATCTTTCATCTCCCTGTTCTAGATTTGTTCTTCTAAATCTAACAGCTCCATACAGCTCTACTTTCGCTAAAGTTTCAAAGATGTTTTCACAGACAAGCACGTGATGTCATCACAACGCAAGAACAACGGTTCCACCAAGACTGGTCCAAACAACTAACCTTTACACAGTAGAAGATATTACTTCATGATACAGTTTGGAATTAT
>JAOXNZ010000001.1:35020266-35033437 GCA_028566095.1 Kryptolebias brasiliensis | reverse complement strand
ATGAAATATTTTGCTAACAGACAAACAGGGTTGACATCATGATTTAATGCTAAAGTTTTAAGCAAAGATCTTGCATATTGAATAACTCTTGGAGTATGTGTTGGGAATGACCTTCAGCTACAACCACACCAAATTTTAGCTCAGTATCTGTAAAATTGACAGAATTATAGCTAATTTTTTGTTTCTTTAGTTCAACTGGCTATTGCAGCCATTTTGAATAGGGTTTGCTCCAAATGTTAATCAGTTGTGGAGTTACATTAAATGATTATTTACTAAAAGGTTTATTAAAATCTGTTGAGTGTGTCATGAGATATTTAGCTAACAGACAGACAAAGTTGACTCAAACAGTAAATGGCAAAACTTTAAACAAGGATCTGACATAATTTGTTAGCACTCAAAATATGTGTTGGGTATCAATCTCAGCTACTACCACATCAAATTTTAGCTCAATATCTGTAAAACTGATTGAGTTATCGCCATTTTTGGGTTTTTAAAGATCAGTTGTCTGAGGCGTCCATCTTGAATGCGGTTGACTTCAAAAGTTAATCAGTTGTAGAGGTACATCCAGTGATTATGTTCTGCAAGTTTCATTAAAATTAGTTCAGTAGTTCCTCAGATATTTTGCTAACAGACGTGCAGACACAGGCAAAAACATTATCGTTCATCGCCTTTCGGTGTTGGGTGATAATAAGATGAGGCAGAAACACTGCGAACAATACACAATCAAATCAAACCAGAAAAAATAATAATTAAAAAAAGAAAATTGTTTTTGTTGCATGACCTTTTTAGACAAATTTATTATAGAAATAGTTCTTTTTTGTTGTTTTTGTACCAAAGAGATTCATCACAGGTGGCGTTAGTATCGGGATTCATGAACAAACTGCTTTAAATGGAACAGCCTGGCTAGGAAGCTTTAATCCAATCCTGTTAATTAAACAATGGGAACATTTTGCTGAATGATCTTATTGTTTTGACATTAATGTTCCTTTTTCAGCTGCAACCTACTCATTAATAACACCCCTCCTGCAAGTAAATTATTGATAGTCAGGAAATGACTACTTTTATAATGGACTCAGAGATTAAATGCTTTTCTAGTGTTTAATTATTCTTGTATATCTAATTATTGTATGACCGTTAATGAATGACTGTATAAAAACAGAATTGTATACAGTGCTTCTCAATTATACTACTAATACTACTTGTGTGTTGCTAGTAAGTACAGAAAACTGTTAAAAGCCTAGCATTCCTTGAAGGAATGAATATCGCCCCGTTTCTGCCAGAGTTTTAGACTAATATCATCTTATGTGGAGAAATGACAGACTTGTTGCCATTTAGTCTTGAAAAATAAAATTCACGCTCGTGTTGTGACTCTCAGCTACTACCACCTCAAATTTTAGCTCAGTATCTTTGAAACCCACAAGTCATTTTCGTAGTGGCTGATGTGGAATACCTTTGGCAGCCATCTTGAATCAGGTTGGCTCCAAACATTTATACAGTTAATGGTGATTTCCTGTGAGATATCTTTATAACAAGCAGAGCTGACTTCAAATCATAAATGGCTGAATTTTAAACAAAGATTTCGTGCAATCTGTTAGCCCTCACAACATGTGTTGGGGATAACTCCCAGCAACTATCACAGCAAATTTTAGGTCAATGTTGGTAAAAATTGACTAAGATGTAGCCATTTTTTGTCAGTTTTAATTTATTTTGGCAGCCATCTTGAGTCAGGTTGACTCTCAGATTTAATCAGTATTATTACTGTCCTGTAATTTGTGAGATATTTTGCTAACAAACAGACAGCACACACACACAGACATGGGCAATAAATAGGAGTTTTGTCCCAAGCCGTTACTATAGAAGGAACCCTGAAATTTGGAAAATAAAAGCTTAAAAATAAAGAACCCTTAATGTGCAAATCTTTCAGTTACATCTTACACACAAACAGCCTTAAACACGACTGGAAGTTATATAACTTCCCTTGCATCAACAGCCTATCTTGGGGGGGAATTTGCAATTAAAGCTGTATTTTTTTTTAACCATTAATACTCGTCAATCATGATGAATGAGAAATGCCACTGGCCATGAAAAATCCCTTCAAGGCCCTGGTTTGCTTTCGTCCAAGAGCTAATTCTGGTACAGCAACACCCCCGTGTAAGAAAGCAAATAGTGTTAATCCAGATGAACACAGCTGGGCATATGGGATACTTTGATATATATAAAGAAAACATACAAGTAAAACATACTAGTAACACTAGTTCTTACTAGAATCCATGTTACCAAGGCTGAATCTAATCTGCATTGGAAATCACTAGAGGTAGAAGGTAAAATAATCCATTATGAAATGGAACACCCTGTCAAGAAACCATTATGCCAAACTCTTTTACCAGACGCAAAGTCAGTATCTCTGTACATGGTGTGTATAATCCTTATTTAGCTAGCAGCAGATGTTACACCATTATATTTTATTTGTTTTTCCAGATACTGAGCTAAAATTTGGTGTGGTAGCAGCTGAGAGTCATGCCTAACACATACTTCAAGCACCAACAGTTTGCACGAGGTTTTAATTCAAAATTTGGGGCAATCGGCATTCCTTAAAGGTTTCATTTAATGGAGAAAAGACCTCCCCAACAACCCGTGTGAACAAGCAAAATCCAGGGGTCAGGCCAAGCAGAAGGGGGAAGGGATGAACTGGATTTGACTCCTTATGACCAAAAGAGAGGCTCAGCTCAAGTATGGCGAAGCAGCTAGGCGAGTACAGTATGTCCATGAAGATATAAACCTGTGGGTTCGTGCCCTGAAATTATTTGTTTTCAAACACCAAGCAGAGACGATCACGCCTTATATGTGCCAAATCGTCTCGTGAAGCGGAGGCTTGTTTATTTGATGTCTGGAAATGGAAAATGTGACCTATCCCTTTGTGCTGGACTGACAAGACCAGCACTCTCTGAAGGTCACGGTGCAGACCTGTGAAAAGCAGCCTGTCACGACAGGGTAAATAGGAATCTGTCTCCACCGGAGGCATCTATTCAGCACCAGATATAGGACTGTGTCCTCAACAAGCTTTTGACAGATGTCTTATGTCCTTACTGTGTCGGACGAAACAGATATGAATTATCGAACATTTATGTAAAAGTTCTTTAGAGCTAAAAGAGCGCACTTGACAAAAAAATATCAGGTAGTAGCTACAGGAAAGGCTCGTAAAGAGGATTTCTGAAAGGCGATTTGTAAACTGGCTAAGAGGTGATTTGACGTCCATAAATCCTTCTGATGTAACCCTACTTTTCATTTTTAACCCAAGCTGCCTTTTTGGATTTATATGCCCCAAAAGATACCAAAACAGATGATGTCAGGGAGAGCGACCAAGCATCACAACATAAAATATGTTTTTCTATATTCCTCTATGGTTAAAAAAACACAATCCACGACCAAAGTTGAGATGTTTTATTTCAGTATTGTTGCAGTCATGATAAAGATTCCTTTTGCTACATTGCTAAGTCTATTGAAGTAGAAAAAACTATGTTCAGTGGTAAGAACACACGTGTGACTGAAGAAACTACGACAAACCTTTTTGACACATGGTAAACTGTCCCACCAACCGTCACACATGTATGAGGATCAAACAAAAGAAAAGAATGGAGGGAATGTGGGCCACGGCGAGCTGAAGGGCAAACATGAGCACGTCTCTTTGAGCTTTGTGATACCGATTTGGGTTGACTTGAGCTTCAACACTGAGCCCAAGCTGCCCTTCTTTCTTAAGGACTGAGGATCAGTCTTCCTGGAATCTGGACAACAACGGGTTGATGGAACGAGGTGTAAAGAAGCAGGGGTGTCCATTTGTAACAGCACAAACAAAGGCTTTGGCCTGTTTTTCCCCATTAAAACGAGTTCTGAATAGACTCTAATGGGCCAGCTGGACAAAGCAGAATAAATTCCCCTATATTGACTTTTCGATTAGTTCACAGATTGTGCTACTGATTATAGTACAAAAGCAAGTGTCTGGATGAGGTCTGTCAAACTGATCTTGCAAAACCTGAAAAAGCTTCTTTGTCAGAACTTGTGGCCATCATCACCCACAATAACTGCTGCAATATTATCAGGCCAGTGAAAGCAAAGGCTATCTTTGTGGCTTTTGGGCCTTTAAAGGGACAGTTTAGTCCCTTTTGAAGTGATGCTCTGTAAAATTCAGTCATAGAGCACAGAGCATGGAGAAACGAGCAGAGGGATTCCTTCAGGCTAGGCTAATGGCTAGCCAAACGAGGTCCTGTTTTTTCGAATAATTTTTAAGGTTTATAGTGCAACTCTTTCTCAAAAATGTCAGTGGTGTAAATGAGCACTACATTAGCTAATATTAAACCTCAACACTTTTGCATGACACTGTTTAGTGTGTGGCTGTTTTCTCAACGGAAAAAAGTTGTTTGGCTAGCCATTAGCTTAGCCCTGGCAAAGACTTTCACCCTTTTCTCCATACTCCGTGCTCTGTGACTGATATCCCAGCTGATAAGATACTAACAACTGATAACTATTTATTTGAAAAATGACCATACTATCCATTTAACAAAATAAATTCTTAGGATTTCAAACATTACCAGATTTACTTAGAAACAGTTCTTGTCGAGCAGAGGGTTAGCTTCAGGCTAGGCTAATGGCTAGCCAAAAGAGGTCCTGTTTAGTTTTAAATCATTTTTCAGGTTTATAGTACAACTCTTTTTCAAAAAAATGTCACAATGGTGTAAATGAGCACTACATTAGCTAATATTAAACCTCAACACTTTTGCATGACACTGTTTAGTGTGTGGCTGTTTTCTCAACGGAAAAAAGTTGTTTTGCTAGCCATTAGCTTAGCCCGGGCTAATGGCTCCATACCCTGTGCTTTTTGACTGATATCGCAGCTGATAAGATGCCAACTATTGATAACTATTTGATAGAAACAATAAAAAATACTATCCATTTAACAAAAGAAGTTTTTAAGATTTCATATTCAAACATTACCAGATTTACTCAGAAACAGTTCTTGTCTGAGCGCAGAGTATGGACACTGAAAAGTAAAAATAATGCATAAAGACACAAAAGACATATTACTTTAAATGAGTATATTCCATTGTCTAATAAATTACACTAAAGCTTTTATGCTATCTTCAATACCAGTGACTAACAGCACTCAGACCCAAAATAGTTTTGTAATATGTAAAAATGTATGCCCCAGAAGCAATAGTGGATACCCTAAAGGTAGATAATGGTCCACTTTCACTTGTGCACTTGTGGCCCAATAATATTGTAGGATCTGATGCATTTATCCACTTCCATTTCTCTAGGAGATCATGCCATGTTTTGTTACAGTGGCTTCTTATAAAAAAAAAAACAATTAGCTACATTTATGTCTTTTGCAAAGTTGTACTCTGACTTCTGATTTTCTTAAAACACAGTTTTTGAGGAATTTTGGTTGTTGTTCTTTTCTTTGGTAAAAAATAAGTTTGTAATAAATAGTTTGATGATAAAGTCTCCAGCAAATCTTGCGCAACTACCATGAGGTTGTGGAACACGACATTCTATCATCTTTTACAGTCTAAAAGATAAAAATGTTACCTGTCATGTCTTACCTGTCAGACTCTACACTACTTTTAAAGACAGATTTTCTGCTGCATTTGATCCTCCTTTTTAAAAACACTTTGGAATGTTTGAAACAAGCAACATGATGTGTTCATTTAAGTTAATAGCAGGAGGGTTTTGTACCAGTATGATGTAAAAGCCCCCAAATAAGATAACTGCTTGGCAGCAGATTTAACAACACACGTTATTCTGAACCAAAACATTAGTGACTTACTGAACACCTAAATTTGTTTTATGAGTTCTTACCCAAATGGTGAGGTTGTAGTACAACAGCACATGTCCATGTTAACATTTTAATTTATCACAAAATAAATACAACCCCCTCTCCCAAAAAAAAAAAAACTGTTATTAAATCATATACATGGATACAAACTTTGCTAACTGAGACTCATCTCTCATCATGACAGGTGAGAGATGCTTGTGAGATTCAATATTGCAAATACTGTGCTTTTAAAAGCTTAGGTAAAACTCTGGACTTCATTTGCTTCCATCATAATCTCACCGATGATGACGCCACAAAATGTAATCTAATGATTTTAGTCAGCAGACATACATTTATATTTTTTGATGGACCTGCACAAAATACTCCAGATAATTGAAGGTAAACAGATTTTTAAAATGTTTTTATAAATATTGCTAAACTAGCGCAAACCTCCACCAAGGCCGTGGAGTCATTAAAGCATTGTAGAATCTGGATCGGGTCCCGGATCACCACCAAAATGTAATCACTTTTTTTTTGTGACTTCAACATTTCCTGAAAACTCATCGAATCAAAATCTGTTCATTAGGTTGTAAGTAATCTTGCTAACAGACAGTCAGACGAACGGACAGACAGACAAACCAATCAACCAAAACTACTGAAAAAACATAACCTCCTTGGCAAAAGTACAAACACATGAAACTGAAATGCGGTGCATATGTATTCACCATCTTTGCTTTGAAACCCAAAGAATTACCTCAAGAAGCCACAAAATTAGTTAAACAAGACCCATTTGTGGGCAATCTAAGGTCAAATGATCTTAGTGTATACTGTACACCCTTGTTCTGATAGTCCCCAGACTCAACTCAAGTTCAGTCATCATGCTGAGAACACCATCCTCACAGTGAAGCATGGCGGTGGCAGCATCATGCTCTAGAGATGCTTTTAATCAGCAGGGATTGGGAAGCTGATTCGAGCTAAAGCAAAGATGGATGGAGTAAAATACAGAGCCATTCTTGAGGAAAACTTGTTGGAGTCTTCTAGGGATTTGTAACTGGGACGGAGGTCCGCCTTCCAGCATGACGACGAGCCTAAACACTCTGCTGGACCAACACTGCACCTGTTTAAGGAGAACCAGTTAAATGTCCTGGACTGGTCTAGTCAAAGCTCAGACCTAAATTCAAAGAAGAACCCCTTGTATGAATTAAAGACTGCTGTACCAAAAGGCGGCTCTACAATGCACTAATATTGGGAAGGGGGGCTGAGTATGTATCCATGCTCAGGTTTGTTGTTTTATTGCCTTATTTCCCTTTTGTTTTACAAGACGAATGTGGTCGAAGGGGTAGTTTTGGTGTGTAAATTGAAAAAGAGACCATCCAACCCCCCAAATTCTATTTAGATTTCAGGTTGCAGAGCAACAAAACAAAGAGACTGCCAAGGGGGTGAATACTTTTGCAACCCACTGTAATGTATTTTGTGAAACTGTCACAAAACGTAATTATTAGCATCCATAACAGGCGGACACTCAATCAACTACTTCATTCAAATATACATTTCTTTAGGCATATAGGGTGAGAAATCCCACAAACCTCCAGCTACAATGAATTTTGGTCAAAGTCGTACATATAAAGGGATAATTTATGTCCATCTGCACATGTAACAACTAATTTTCTGACTTATAAATGTTTTGCCATTATTTTATGCCTTTATCTTTCGATAATGTAATCTATATTTTCACAAGGGTGCTGCTCTGACTGGAATTCATTTTCCCACTTCTTTAATTGTTTTTTTTAAATCACACAGAGGCTGGAATGAAAACAAAAAGGGCCAGATAACTTTAGGAAAACATGACGGTCGTAACGGCAAAATGATTAGCTGATAGTTTGTTTTTATGAGGGAAGAAACAAAACTTAGAGAACGGGTGTAACAGCTCATCCTGCAAATTATGATCATTTCACGTGGATGAATTGCATTTAGAAAAACACAACGTGCTCCGTGGGATAAAAGGCTAACAAAAACAAGGGTCGCCATAATATTATCCACAATTCATGCTGGATACAGTAGAAAAAAAAAAACTAAAACGCCACTGCCTCTAACAGCTTGTCAAATCAGGTGTGAATATCCCTCTCGGTCCAATTTAAAAAGCCCACCCACGTTTGAATGATCTCTGTGATCCTTCCAGTAACAATTCTCTGAGATAACAGTGAAATTTCCATATGAACTCTAAATATAAAAAAACAGACACCACTTAGAGACTAGACATAATTGAAATTCTGCTCACGAAAAGGACTGCATATGCACCCAAACCTATGAAAACCAGTGAATTACTACTTCACATCGAATAAACTGCTTTTCATATTGTAACAAGACAAGAAAAATAACATTTATTAAGACTGTAACAATACAGAGTTGAGCCGAAGGTGCCTTTTCTCCTTTACACCATGTGAGTAGGTTCTGTGAGGGTCTGTCCCAATGTCCTAATTCCATTCTTTAGAATTCCCTCTGTGGAAACAAAATCCAGGTTCATTGCTGGGGTTTTTGGGACACCCATATTAGAGTCCTCAGCCTGAGGCTCTAAGAAGGCCACCCTTTTTCCATTTGACCGCCTCTGTCCTGACTCTACCTCTTCGGGGTCCGAACAGAGAATAAAGGCTCGTCCGCCACACCCTCTGGAGCCGCCCCGGTTTTCCCGACACCGACAGGGCGTGAGGTAGAGGTAAAGCAGGACCAGCACGATGCTGACCACGCAGGAAGCGAGGGTGGTGAACGCGGTGTTAAAATGTTCCCCGCTGCTTCGGTGAGCCAAGTCTGTGGCGGAGGAAACGCTCATGTTTCCGACCACCACTCTGACTTCTGGAGATTCACTGGGTTTGTAGTAGCGCCCACGGGACACCACACATCCGTACGTACCAGAATCTTCCATTACTGCTGCTCGGATTTCAAGGGTGCCGTTGGGAAGAACTGACAGACGGGTACTCGAATCACTAATTGATGAATTCACCATCATTCTGGGGGTAACCCAGAATACAACCAACCCCTCCTGGACAGGCAAAGTCAAACCTGGACATGGCACTCTTAGCCATTCACCAGGGTCTACTTGAAAGATCTGTGCCTCAAAGTTTGTCACTCCCTGATGTGTACAGTTCACCTGTGCATTGCCTCTACATGGGTATTCACCTCTGAAGTCCACCAGAGGGCGATACTGTTTCCACATCCAATATTCCAGCAAGGCTAGCAATGCACAGTCACAGAGCAAAGGGTTTTCCTGCAAATAAACACTTGCATGATGTGTGAGAGACAGCAGGCCCTGGACAGGCACCGTGGTGAGCTTATTGTATGACAGGTCCAGGAAGGTCAGGTTATGAGGCCCCTTGGGATCCTCATAAAGCCCCATGGGGAAGGCAGTCAGTCCGTTCGCAGAGAGGTAGAGCCGCTGCAGGTTGCTGAGATCACTAAAGGCTCCCGGCTTTACGTCCGCAATCTGGTTTCCAATCAGCAGCAGCTCCTTCAGCTCCTTCAGCCCAGTGAAGATGGACGAATTCAGTGCTGTCAGCTGGTTGGATGAGAGGTCCAGATGGAGGAGACGTGGCGTCACAGCGAAGGCGGCCACCTCTATTTGGCTTATTGAGTTCCTGCTCAGAACCAGTGTAGTTAGCCGGTGAAATGGTTGTGAAACCCAACCCACACGCAGGGCTCTGATGGCGTTGTGGCTCAGGTCCAGCCTTGTGGCATAGCTTGGAAGATCAAAGTGCAACATGGACAGATTGCGCCCGCTGCAGGAAATGATATCACTCGCACAAAGGCAGTAGGGTGGGCAAGTGGCCACAGTGGGAAAGAAGCCAAGACAAATCAGGAGCACCATAGCTGCAGCCGCAGGGTCGCGACAGCTGCCACCGACAGTGGCTTTGCCAAAAAACTGTGACGCAACGGCGTGCATCCTGGTTCCCCCTCGGGACGGGCTCTCAGGTTACTGTCTCACTCGGTGCACACATGTTAGGTATACAAACTTCTGATAGCGCACAGGTTTTATAGGCTGGGGAGAGAAAAGAGAGAAGAACAGCAGGATGAATCTCTTCCCTTTCAGGCTGCTTGATTCCACTAAAACCCTCAGTTTACTTTGTGAATAAATTTCTCAAAACCAGACCGCTGTGACTCAGGAGAAAGCCATCCAGATAAACGTTGACAGCACGCAATGAGGCTGTCTGAGCCGAAAACAGCTACGGCACACGATTCCAAAAATACACTTTAATCCACATTAAATACAGCCCTGATGGCTGCTGGCATCATCAACACACAACAACTGTTGGAAACTGATGGAACAAGTGTAACCTGATCCACGTGTGTTTGCGATACTCCTCGTCAGTCTTCCACCTGCACCGACACAATACTTTATTGCTTTTCACTGTTTTACCTGTATTTTATGAAAACCCTGAGGTTGAATTTGCCTCGCTAACCAGTGAATATACATATAATACAGCACCCCGTTAATGAACTTACTTAACACTATTTCTAAATATGGTAATCAGCTGTTTCGCAGAGCTGTAGTCATAAAAACAAGTTAAAAAGAAAACAGATGAGTAAAGTTTGTATAATTAGTCAAGCTGTTATTTCATTTATAATGTGAAACTTGGATGACGATATACAAATTTCTGAATATTATAGTATGATTGCATTGTCATTTCTATTTATGAACCCTGACATAATAATAACAAACTTTCCTTTATGGTTTCAACACAAACATAGTTTTAGAAGAGGTCAGACTGTGCTGAATGCGGAAAATTGACTGAATCAGTCAATCGAAAAAGAGATTTTAATTCCTCCAAAACTATTCTAGATTGCTTTTTAAATATGATTCTCTTCTTTCACTTCCAGAAAGGAAGTATTTATTTACTGATGACTTCAGACTCATTAATAAAGTCTTTGTCAAGTGGGAATTAAAGAGAAAAGATTAAGTCAAATCAATCAAATAATCCGCCCTGTTTTGTCGAAATTGATCAACTCTTTCTCTCTTCTGTTGCGTTTTAATCTGAGCAGCTGAGCCAGCAGCCAAAGCCAGAACACAGAGCCAGTTCACCTTCACGTCCACCGTGCTGCCTTCTCAGCTCATCGGCGAGTCCTCCCTCAGATCCAGACGCGCGACCCTTCGTGAATCCTAAAAGCCTGGAGGGGAACCTGGCTCCTTGCGCCTTCCGCTCCGTGGAGAATCCGCCGCGGCTGGAGCGAACACCTGCAGGTCGAGTCGCATATCGGTGTGGGAGGGGTCGTCCTGGGAGCAAACACAGACGCACACACGCAGCAGCAGCAGCAGCAGCAGCCGACACAATGATCTGAGAGTGGATGAGGAGATAGGGAGAGATGGTAGTCTGAGGAGGAGGAGGAGGAGGAGGAGGAGGAGGAGGGTTGGTGGAGGGCTACAAAGGAGGGGGCAGCATCAGCACCACAGAGGCTTTATTATAGGCTGTAGGCTTTTTTTTTTGTGGGAATTCACCTCTTTGTTTGGTTTTTGGACATAAAAAGTTAGTGTTTTTTTAAAGCCCCACCTGTTTGGTCTCATGAAGGCGTTTCCTCTGTTTAATCTTCTGCGAAATAAATTGTGCATCCCTGACACTAGAAGACATTTTAAAGGGACGTTCTGTCAAATAGTCATCAGTTAGTTTTCTCACCAGCCCTGACGTCAGTCATAGACGGGGGCGTGGCTATGACTGGACCCCACCCACCTTTTTGGCAAGGTCCGCCCAGTCAAACAGGTTATATTTTCTTTCTTTCCTTTTTTGTCATTTAAGTAATTTTCCAAATAAATAAATAAATAAAGCAGGTTCTAGGCTACCAATTAAACCCACTTACTTAATAATTTAAATGCTGCTTTTGATTTTAGCGTCTAATATTGTCTGTGAACTGACTGTTCATTACAGATTTAATATATATGGTTTCTGTTTGATGTTTAATATGGCTGCTGTGTCTGAAGCCAGTTCAGTTAGTTTGTAAGGACTGCTGAGGTATTTCCCTACAGACCAAAGGTTCTTAAGGTTGGATCCAGGACCCCACTGAACCATCTTCACTAAAATCACTTTTTATTGGTGAGTGAGTTTAATGATGTACAAGAAAAATACCCAGAATTCTACTGATCCTCTACCTTTTTACGCCTAATTGGCAAGATGTCTGCAATATTTCATTCTTGGTTTGACCAAACCCTAAAGCAGAAAGAATTTTAATGAAACAGCCTAACAAACTGATACTTTATGTTTTAAAGTACATATAGACCAAATATCTGCTGATTTGATACATCAACACACTTTTCGAACCCCAGCAACATTTCTTGTCCTGTAGAAAGTGCCTCTAATGGTGATGCAGTAACAAACTGAAACTCAGTCTTTTAAATAATAGACATTATTCTTAATAAAAACTAAATGATGAATATTTATCCTAACCACCGAATGAGGAAGCACAGTTATTAACCCCTTCCTAGGCCTATTTTTGAGTATTTCTGGCAGAAGTGCTGCTGCCCCCGGTACAGAGGCCGCTAGTGATGTAGGGTTTAAACATTTGCTGAAAGTTTTATGGCAATATCTAAAAGGAACTGAAGAAATAATGACAATTTTTTGTGACAAGCTACAACTTTTCACTTTATTCAGTGTAATTCAAGGATGGTGGTGGCCAACCCACTTTCTGCCAGGCCCACCTGTAAATTAATTTCTGTCTACACCACTGGTCATAGTAGTTTTATATTGCTTTGCAGGGTTATAAAACAACCCCTTTGTCGTACTGGTGTGAAAGAAACCTAAACATAGCACAAAAATTAAGGAAAATGTGTTTGTGGGTTGAGTAGAGTTGAATATGTGGGCTGGCCCATGAAAAACTTGCCAAATCTTCTCTGCCAATGCCAAACAGATTATTCTGCTGTCGACTCTTGTTCGGTGTCGTGTATTGGGCTGGATGATTGAAGTCTGAAGAGACAAGACATATTGGCAATTTAACAATTCAATCATTCAACAAACAGGGGCCTCAGTAGCATGTGGAAGAACCATACACAGCCACAACAGCCTGGCACCGCCTCCTGATGCTGCTCACCAGCTTGGTCTCACGAAACGATTGGATGGCATCTCATTTTCAACCAGCATTTGTTACAGGTCAGCCAATATGCTTGTGTTGGCCCAAGCTGATCCCACAGGTGTAAGAATTACTGCTAAGAAGCAATGTTACAACAAAAAAATCCACCAAAAACAAATTTCCTTACTTTTTAGCAAATTTCACACCTCCACATTTTGGCATGACACAGTGTTGTGCTCTAAATCTATGTCTCTAAACTGTATCATCACCTAATTTGAATAACTGACCCTGTTCATGTAATTGAATTGAATGCTGTTA
>JAOXNZ010000001.1:35010073-35020166 GCA_028566095.1 Kryptolebias brasiliensis | reverse complement strand
GAGACAAAAAAGGGGGGGGGGGATCACCTTTAATATGTTTAGACCTATAAATGAAATATATTCTGTTATTTTCCTCTTTTTTTTCTGACCCTCACCTTTTATGTGGGCTTGGAACCAGCAAATGTCACCCAATAGAGACATTCCGAGTTGCTTAGGTTTTTAAATAAATTAATTTATTCATTTTAGTTTAGTTTTTTTATGTCTGGTTTGGTTTGTGAGCCACTTAAGAGCCTACAGCAGTCTGAAGCTGTGGGAAAAAAATCAAAATTTGTGATGTGAACAGAAGATTAATAAAAAAGAAGAAAATAACAGAATAGTTAGACGTATGCACTTTACTTGTTATAAATTATGTGTTTTTAGATACCAGTCATCAATCCTCTCAGCTCTGTAGGATTTTTGAGCTTTGTATTTTGGTTTTACATGAACCATTTCCCTGAAGTTTTCTCTTCAAGATCCCAGCTGTAGCATTCAGCATTATCAGGGTAAAATGTTCGAACACCATCTGGTGGCTTTGGTTAAAGCACACAGCATGTCACTAAATGTCTGGCTGTGGAATGTAACGAGGGCATTTTTCTCTGTCTGTCATGGTCTGCTATCTGTGTTAGGCTTTTTCTAAAGTTTCATTTGGTTTCATGGTATTTTTCTTCTGTAATTTCCATTATTTTTAATCTGTGTATTTGTTATTCTCTGTCTTGCCTTTTGTTTATCTCATACACCTGGTCAATGTTTACTTAATCTCACACCTGGTGTATGTTTACTTATTACCACACCTGCATTATGTGAATTATCCTTCCTCAGTATATGCTCTGTAAGCCCAGGTTTCTTTTGTGTGCAGAAGGGTTATGAACCCTGACAAGAAATGTTAGAATTTTCTAAATGTTAAAAAAGAAAATTCAGATTTTTTTTTTTTTTGAAGTGGTGTTCTGTGGTGTTGTTATAAGGCCCCCTTCAAACTAAATGTCAACCCAACCACAACATAAAAACTCAGTCAGAAAATAGATGGTGTTTGCAAAGTCTTTAGGTACTCATTAAAAACACAATGCGCGCCCCATGACACATAATGGTGTTGCGCACACACGAAACCTTTGTAGTTCATAGTGGTTTATCATCTTGGTGACAGTGTATTGGATTCCTGGGTGGTCCACGGGGGACCGTTGTGGCAGCATATCCATGAAATTGGCCAGTCACTGGTGTGGCTTGGTTGTCAAGAATTTGAAGCAGGACTAACCAGGCTGGCCTCATGCCTGGGCTACAACTGAAATGGGATTGTGAAAAGGTCATGGAAACAAATTAGAGCAGGCATGATACCCATAGCGTACCCTGCCTCTCGCACAGTGACTGCTGGAGATACCCATGACTGCATTCTATTGCAACCTAAGTGACTGGTTGGGGCACAGGAGAGCCTTTCAGAACTGTGGAAAATACATACCACAGGAAAAACCTATTTGGTGAGTACTAAGAGCATCATGGCTGCCTTCACACTGAAGAAGGTTTTCCAAATTTGATGTGATCCAGCCATGTTCTAATAAGTCGTAGAGAGTGTAGCATGCTTGTCGTTCAATGTAAAGGAGTCTAATCACTATATTTCTTAGAGAACAAATCACTCAGAGCATTATTAGTTTGGGTCATAGGCAAAATTTCTCTTGGAAGAGATGAGCTACTGGCTAGTCTGATCAGGGCCTGTCCCAAAGTGGACCTCTGTCATCTTAAAACAACTCCAGTGTCAAAACTTTCATAGTGGTCCATGGGAACACTATTTAATAAATCTTTACACATTGATTTACATAAAGGTATATGGGTATGTGCACTGAAGACTGAGCTGACTGCAGTTTGTTAGCAGTGGTGATGATAACTAGTTCTAGGGTCTGGATCATTTGGGTAAGCTCACAAAAAAAGAGCTTTGGCTCTAAAACAGCTCTTCACTTAGTACTTCTCCAAGATTATTACGGGTCTTTTCCGGGACTCGTTTGGGAGCTTAAAAAGCTGTCAAACTGAGCCAAAATAATAATTAGTATTCCAGAAAAAAAAGCTGTAAATCCCACCACTGGTTACCAGTAATGGTCCATTTCAAACTAATTATGTTGCGACACAAAATGTGTAACCCGGCAAAGTAACTAACTGATGGAAAGACAGTAAAAAAATGAATAAATAGAGTTTGCTTAAACTACTTAACCTTTTTTTCCTTTTACAATGTGTTACTTGCGTTACATTTCTCTGCCAGGTTGAGCTTAATGTATTTCGTTTTGCAATATAAGTTTCACATAGACCTTTACTGGTAACAGACTGCCTGGACTCGGCCTTCAGTGTAAATGGTCACAGATTTCTGTGCGAATAAACATAAATTTAGAAGGGGTGGCAGTTTTAAAGTTCACAAAATAGCATTTGTATGAATCACTAAGTCCACAACTCCACAAAACACCCCTTCAAACTATTCCTTTAAGGCAAGACACTTCATTGCCTCCTTTATAATTTTCTTTAGCACATAAAACATTGGACTGTTCTGAAGCAAAAGGAAAGTTCTTTAAGCCCACACTTTTCTGAGGCTACATCTTTCAAAGCGATGCCTCATAAGGTTTAA
The DNA here is from genome assembly GCA_028566095.1 of Kryptolebias brasiliensis. Taxonomy (NCBI): domain Eukaryota; kingdom Metazoa; phylum Chordata; class Actinopteri; order Cyprinodontiformes; family Rivulidae; genus Kryptolebias; species Kryptolebias brasiliensis. The sequence continues at coordinate 35,017,588 of JAOXNZ010000001.1, read as the reverse complement.
TTCATACGGGTGAAATATGAGTTTTGCCGTGTGTGTGAAGAGATAGGTGATTAGGTTGTAAAAGCATCCTAAACTTTTGTCTTTTCTAATCTACTTTTTTCAAAACCATCCGCCCTTGTAATGAAGTAATCTTTTATATTACACCCTTATTTAATGGATATGATCTATGGAATAAAGCCTCTGTGAATCAATGTGGCAAAAACACTATCCGCAGAACCGAATGTGCTTTTTACTGAGTATTTCTTCGAACTATTGTGGATTCAGTGCTGCAGAGCAAAATCCCAGCTCAGTTCAAGTGTTACATGTAGCACAGTTGTGCTTTTTTCACCCTGTGTTTTTATTTCAATGAGTTAAAGGAAACTAGCTTAGAAAAATGTGGATTTTTATTTTTTAACTATTTGATCATGCCACTAGTTTTTGTTTCAGCTGAGTGTTCTTCTCATGTTCAAAATTCAAGCAGCAAGTTTGAAAGCTTTGAGACATTTTGGAGATGTTCTCCTGAATGGAGTTCACCAACTAGTCTCCAACTAGTCGCAGCCCAGTGAGAAACTACTCGTACCTTCAGTTCATGCCACTATCTTTTATTGGATTTCTGGCTGTCATAGTGTCTAAAGCAGTGGTGCCCAATCCTGGTCCTGGAGGGCCACTGTCCTGCATGTTTTAGATATTTCCCTGCTTTGACACACCTGATTTGAAAAACTGAGTGATTAACAGGCTTCAGCAGAACTTGAAGATCTGCTGAGGCGCAGAGAAACAACTAAAACCTGCAGGATAGTGGCCCTCCAGGACCAGGATTGGGCACCACTGGCCGAAAGTTTAGTCAAATAAAGTTTTTGTTCTGCTTGACCTGCCTTCACCTATGCTACCATTGCATGTGTCTTTCGAGACTGTCAGTTGTGAAATAAAGATAAAAAATTACAAGTAGTAAACGTTGGAAAACATTATTACCCCATTAAGAACATTTTATTGTCCATACCTTTTAAACTCAACCCAGCAGAGTGTTTGTCAATTCCTGCAAGACATTCGACATTCCTTTTTTTTTTCTTTTTACAGTTACAATCACATTTACCCGACCAAAACACTGAATTGGCACCATTTTAAAGTAAGTCATACTGTGGATTAAAACTGGAACTGATTATCCCTCTGGTGCTGCAGCCAAATGTTTTGTGATCCATTCTTTCTTTGCACACTCTGTAGTCCCATCTCTGTCTCTTTTGCTCCTCCGATTATAGTTATTGCGCTGTTAAGTGTCTCCTTTCCCCTGAGGGTGTACCGTTGGTATAGCGCATCAGTGCCTTCATCGTGGCCAAGTCCACATCAGAAGACATAAAACTGCTGCCATAATGCATATCTGGTTCATGGACTGTGTAAAATAGATCAACTTAGCCACCCTGATTTCACCCATTTTTTTTTCACCTTTCGCCTTAATTATTCCTGTTCATAAGTGATAAGTGTGTCCCAGATTTTTCCTGACTAGAAAGGCAGAACAAAGTGACAGGAGTATCCTGCTCTACAAACTTACATTTTACAGAGAAAGATTATGCACGGTTCGGTAAAAACCATCATCCTGTGTTATGTAGCACAGGTGAAATTATGGAAACCAAAGCAACCAGCCAAGCTGATTAGCATGTGGCTAACTTCAACTAATTCATCAAAACTCCTTTTAGAATCCCACATGTTTAAGAACTTTTTATTTGTTTTAGATTTTTTTTTTGCTACAGACAACTGCAAATAAACACATTTAGCCAACACAATGCAATAAGTTTGAAGATCTGTTTACATCACTTTTAGAAGACATTGAATTGACAAGCTGATGGCTAGTCTGAGCGGGGCCAAGAAGAAAGTGGACTTTTTGCAATTTTAAAACAGCTCTAATCTCAAAACATTTCATAGTGGTTTATACATCCATTCATCAATCCATTGTTTGCTGCTTGTCCTGAGTCGGGTCGTGGGGGCAGCAGCTTGAGCAGGGAGGCCCAGATATCTCTCTCCACTGCCACCTCTTCCAGATTGTCTGGGAGGACTCCAAGGCGTTCATAGGCCAGCAGAAAGACATAGTCTCTCTAGCGTGTCCTGTGATTTCCTCTGGGTCTCCTTCTAGTTGGACATGCCCAAAACACCTCCCTAGGGAGGCATCCAGGGCGCATCCTTACCAGATGACTGAACCACCTCAACTGGTTCGTCTCGATGCGGAGGAGCAGCGGCTCTAATCTCTAACCCTCCTGGATAACTAAACTTCTCACCCTATCTCTAAGGGAGGGCCCAGCTACCCTGCGGAGAAAACTCATTTAGACCTCATGTATCTACGATCTCGTTCTTTCAGTCACTATCCAAAGTTCGTGACCATAGGTGAGTGTAGGAACGTAAACAGAGAATTTTGTCCTGCAGCTCAGGTCTCTCTTCACCACAACGGACCGATACAGAGTACACAATACTGCACCAGTTTGTCTGTTGATCTCATGCTCCATTCTTCCCTCACTCATGAACAAAACCCTGAGATACTTGAACTCCTCCACTTGAGGCAGCACCTCATCCCCAACCCGGAGAGGACAGTCAACCCTTTTCTGACTGAGGACCATGGCCTCAGATTTGAAGGTGCTGATCCTGATTCCAACTGCTTCACACTCGACTGGGAAACGCTCCAGTGAAAGCTGGAGATCATTGTACGATGATGCCAACAGGGACAAATCTGCAAACAGCAGAAATGGAATCCTAAGGCCACAGAACCGGACTCCTTCTGCTCCTTGGCTGCACCAAGAAATTCTGTCCATAAAAGTCATGAACAGAATCAGTGACAACGGGCAGCCCTGGTGAAAGCCAACTCACTCTGAAGAGGTCTGACTTACTGCCAGCACTGCAAACCAGACTCTCTCATCATTTGTATAAGAACTGAATGTACCAACAGGGTACCCCAAGGGACATGGTCAAATGCCTTCTCCAAGTCTACAAAACACATGTAAACTGGTTGGGCAAACTTCCATGCCCCCTCGAGGACCCTAGCTAGGTTAAAGAGCTGGTCCAGTGTTCCATGGCCAGGACAGAACCTGCATTGATTAATAGTTAACATGTTCAAATGAGCACGTTTATTTATTGTGAAATTTGAATCAATTTTTTTAATTTATTTTTTTATGATGAATCTAAGCTGAACTTGAACTCGAAACTTGTTTACTTTGACAACAAATGACCGAAATGAATAATGAGTGAAATGACATTTGGAACTTTTGAACACTTTAAACTTAATATTACTATATTAATATTAAAAATTAAGGGGTTTTGCTTTAACCATTAAAGCTGAAGTGGGCAACCTGTTTTAAATACAGTTTATCGTGTACTATGTTAACTACGTCTACACATCCAGATAGGAATTCATGAATTGGAGAGACCAAACAACAAAATAAAAAAGGTTGTATTTCAGTCACAGTTGTCTAAAAGCTCCGAGCCAGTACTGTGTTTTGTGGCAAATTAATGATTGTCATCATCCTCCCCCCCAATCTGCACTATCTATTAATAACTATTTGACAGAACATCGCTTCAAAAATGACCCTTAAAGTGTAGAGGTAACAAAAATGTATTTGGTCTTATATGTTTATACAGTTTGTATCACTGTATTTTTAGCACCCATGATGCTTTGAATGAATTAAGGGTGCTATTTCCAGTTAATGTACCAGACACACTTTTTTATGAGTAATGAGTAAAATATTCAAAAGATCTCTAGCCAACATGGCAAACAATCCTAAATGCATGAAATTCTCAGTTACTTTAATATGCATTCATCTTCCTTTTAAAGCAAAAGTGTTTTAATCTGTTTTGCTCCAGTGAGACGTAAAGCTCATTTCTTCGCTGCATTAGATCACAAATAGTGGCGCTTTTTCTTTTTTTTATTATCTCACATCCACAGAAATTGAAGTCTGGCACCAAGAAATCATTCCTCCACTATCTCCCAGGTCACATCAACCTGGAAACCAACAAAGGGTGTTTGAGCTGGCTCCTCCGACTGCCACTAAAATGGCTCCAGATCACTCTTATAGTCTCACACTCAGAGGAAGACAGGCTGTTCCTCTGTGCATGAAACACTACGATGAAATTACGAGCGGCAGCAACATGAACTCTGCAGGGATTTCTGTGTCCGTCCTCTAATAATAACACTGTAGTAGCACAGGGTTGGTAATGGAGACTCTGCAGTAATGATTTGGTTCATTAGCGATAACATCATTGTAATTAAACATCTGTGACTTTGAAAATATTGTTTCCTTCAAAGGCGCTGCAGCACCATTGGCTGCACTGCTGTGAAGGAGTCAGCAAAGGACAAAAGTGAGTGCCACAGAGTGCATTGAGTCGTAGAAAACAAGTGACTCCTTTCACCTCCTTTTCTTTTTTTATGCTGTGAATGAGGAGTTTTAGTATTTCCTCGTTGAGTTTGAATATTTCAGATGGCATTAGGACAGAATTCATATAAATTGCCTTTTTGTTGCACTGTTACTAAAATCTCTCATAAACCACTGAACGAACTGTAATGAAACCTGCAGAAAGTAATCATTAAATGTACGTCTGCAATAATTCATTTCAATTGGATCCATAGCCAACTGGCCTTAAAAAAGCCCATAAAAATGGCCCATAACTCAGTCCGTTTTACACATACTGAGCTAAAATTTGATGTGGTCATAGCTGAGAGACATACTCAACACATGGTGCGACATCTCGCAATATTTCATGAAACTGCAGCTGGCTACAACTCTGTCATGATTTCTCAACAGATGATCGTCGTCTAAAACTCTGACACGAAAGGCAGCAGGAAATATTCAGTCCTTCAAGAATGCTGAGCCATTAGTTTTCAAATTGGTGTTTATCTGTCAAGTGTTGTATTAAAGACTGTGACTTGTTTATTCACTTTTTTGTTACCATCTTATATGTGATTTAGATGCTGTTTACTACTTTATATCTGTGTGTGGGTGTGTGTGAATTTGCAGGAAGCATCGACAAAGTCTTTCATTCCCCATGAAAGTACTCGCCGCCTAACAGGTTCATCGCGAGTGCAAGCGATGAGCACCAGCACCAGCTGTTTTTGTTTTCCTCTGATTTCTTTTCCAATCTCCTGAACCGCCGCACACCCAGTTCCATAACAAGACGAAAGGCGAGCTCAATCAATGCCATTTTCATTTTGGAAGATGAGTCAATTCCATCGTCTAATGGAGAAACGGGAGTGAGCCCTGTTAGGGGGGGCTAAAAAATCCTGACTTCAGCCTAATCACAATGCACTCGTAGTTATGAGCTTTCCACCGGGGACATAGTGACAGTCAAATCACTGAATGTTTCCATGGTGCCAACCATCAAAGTGAAAGCCCTCCGAGGAGTTTCCGGAGTGCCCGTCTTCTCTGCAGGATCACACAGTCGGGTTGTTTTTCTGCATGGGATGGATGGGCAAACACAATTGTTTGACTATTTCAGCCAAATTATAGAGTTTAAATGAAAAGAAAAAAGGCTACTACCGCGAACATTAAAAAAGCATTCAGTCCTCCATCTTTGCTTGTCGCTTTCACCTGGACACCAAGCTGATACCTGGTGGTCGAAGGTGTGTAATTGCATTGGTTTTTTCATCATCAGGTGCGTAACACTCAGTTTTTGATTAGAGCCAGCGTCAGTAAGCACAGACTGCCTAAAGATAACAAGTGCTGATCTGGATGCTTTTCAGTTTAGTGGGAGTTCAGCAGTCCATTAAAGAGTCTGCTGCCTCCAGCCCCTTTATTACTATTGCAGAATGTGGTTTGAATGGGAACCAAAACATCATTCCAAAGTCAAAGTGCTTTAAAACTCCAGTAGGTCGGAAAAAAAGAAACCCTGGACAAGACTTTGACCAAACAGACAGGAATGGAACGTTACTGGAACAAATCCAATGATGCCAAGTTTATTTGTAACTAATAAAATACAGGTGTGTGATTGGCAATTGAACTCAGGGCTGAAACCAGGAGAACGACCAGGTGAGAGGGACATGTCTTCAGCTGTGGACAATTTGCTGAAGCTCATTCACACTGATTCCTACTTAAGACTGAGCTGAGACACTATTCTCCGTTGGATTATTGAATGTATCTCTGTGAAGTTTAGCCTCCAGTTTCCTGACAATGTTCATGTTGAATTCTTAGTGAAACTTTGAGAAAAGCAAATATTCACCTGTTAATCTTATCTGTGTTCCTCCCGTAGTTCTCCAGGGTTAGATGACTCCTGCATTTCCTCGTGGACACACTGTAAATCCTCTGTGGCCTTCAAGGAATCATCTAAAAGAGGAGACATCGCACACCTGTAAGAATCCTATCTGTCCACCCTTGTCCTGTGTGGACGCCTGCAACCCAACGCCTCTAGAAACTCATAAAAAGAAGAAATTATCAAGAAACACTTCTCTTTGGAATGAGTACTATTTCTTTCTGGATATTCTTACCAAGGAAACCTCAAAAATTACATTTCCCTCCTATGCAGACAATCCAGCTCCTGAAGCATTGTTCCTACTTCCTGTTTGCTTCAAAATAAAACTTTTAAACCTTCAACTGCGTATTGTCTGTGTTACCAGCAAGCCTGGGTCTTGAAATAACAATTTATTCATCCACTAATTATCACAAGTACGTCTTTTCCATTCAATTTGTTGTTTTTTCCTTCTTTGTTGGATTTCTAGGTTGTTTTGGGTTTAGCTTTGGATTATCTGCTTCTGCAGCACATTTGGCTAGTTAAAGCCACAACCACTGTCAAAATACGCAATTTTTCAATGTTTTTGATTTGAATTGATTTGTTTCTAACGCAATTTTTACAAAAATGACTGATGACTCTGAGTTACATTGACCCCCAAACAATAATGCAGTGATGTAAAAACTGTTAGAAGCATAAAAATTCAAATCAATAGCGTTGAAAAATTGCGTATTTTGATAGTTTTTATGGCTTTAACAAAGATTTTTAGTTCAGTTCAGTGTTCTGGTCCTGCATTTGTGTCCTCTTCACCACTGATTGTGACACTTAAAATGCTGGCCAAGGTCTTCATGGTGTAATTGAACAATAATTTGTCTTTGGACAGTGACTGACTCCGTTCATGGCCATAGATGACCTGTGATAATAGTCAACATTGAATGGGAAACTATCAATAGATCAATGTTTTTTGGCAACCAAAAGTACTCAGGGTGTGTTGTGGCCTCTTAGCTTCAGAGAGTACTTTACACTTTGCATGAGCAGTTTTACCTCCATCATAAAATATGCACAGACATATTCCCACTCTTACTTTAGTGCTTTCAGCTGCTGTGCCTGTGTGGACCGTCAACACTGAGTGTGCTCTATCATCTTCTGGTTCGAACTGGAAACATTGGTGTTAAAGGAGTATTCCAGCTATTCTGACACAGAGTATCGTGGGGAGAAAAAAAATTATATACATCTTACTAGTTGTAGATGGGTGGAATCTACAACTAGAAGGTTGCAGGTTCGAATCCCGGCCTGGGGCCTTTCTGGGTGGAGTTTACATGTTCTCCCTGTGCACACGTGGGT
>JAOXNZ010000001.1:34982498-34992625 GCA_028566095.1 Kryptolebias brasiliensis | reverse complement strand
AATCTCAACCAGATTAAAACAAGAATAAACTTGTAAATATATATATATATATATATATAGCATATGTAGCATATATATATGTATATGTTGGAATGCACCACTAGTTCTGACTGATTGACAAACAGCTAGTCCAAAGTGGATCTTAAAAGAACTCACAAAATGAGATTTTGGAGACTGGAGTTGTTTTAAAGCCACAGTAATCCACTTTGGTCTTGGTCCCGTTTAGACCAGTTTTTTAATAATTATTATTTATCATCAGCAAGGTCCATTCATCAAAAAGTATAGCTGATTCAGGAAATGGGTGCTAGCACTTTAGGTTTTTGTAACTTCTGTTTATACTTTTCAAAATACTTAACTTTATTTACAGATATTTTCCCCATAGAAATACATTAAGATCTCTTCAATTCTTTTAAAAAGATTGTTTCTTTTTCAAATCTGCTTAACCATGCTTGATCTTTGTCTTCTACTTTTAGCTTTAGGCTACCATTCTGTTATGTTAATTTTTTAGCTATTTTCAGCTTTTAGCTAGCTTTTTGCTTTTTATACCTACTATTCTACTACTTTTAGCTTTTGGCTTGCCTTTTGCTACTTTTAGTTTTTATGTAATGTTTTGCTACTTCTAGCTAACCCTTTGCTACTTTTAGCTATTATGTAGTGTTCTGCTACTTTTAGCTTTTAGGTAGCATTCTGCTATTTTTAGCTTTTACCCTAGCCTTTCACTACTTTTAGCTATTTGGTAGCATTCTGCTATTTTTAGCTTCTATCCAGCCTTTTCATAATTGTAGTTTGCCTTTTCATGCTTTTAACTAGCCTTGGGATGATTTAGTTAGCATTTGCTATTTTTAGCTTTTATGAAGTGTTCTGCTATTTTTAGTTAACCTTTTACTACTCTTAGTTTTTAAATGGCATTCTGTTATGTTTATTTTTTAGCTGTTTTTAGCTTTTGGCTAGCATTTTGCTTTTATACCTACGATTCTGCTACTTTTAGCTTTAGGTAGCATTTTGCTATTTTTAGCTTCTAGCCAGCCTTTTTGCTACTTTTAGCTCTTAGGTAGCATTCTGCTATTTTTCACTTTTACCTAGCCTTTTGTTACTTTAAGCTACTAGGTAGCATTCTGCTACTTTTTGCTCCTAGCGACCTTTTCATATTTTTAGTTTGCCTTTTAATGCTTTTAGCTAGCCTTGTGGTGCTTTTACTTTTTTGTTAGCCATTTGCTATTTTGGCTAACCTTTGTACTAAGGGCCTGCAATGTTTGTCTGGTAAATATTCATCTAGCTAAAAGCTAAAATGTTAGCTAAATGTAGTAGAATGCTAGCAAAAGTAGCAAAATGCAAGGTAAAAGGAGCAAAGGACTAAATAAAAGCAAATAGTAACAAAAGGCTTGCTAAATATAGCAAAGGGTTAGCTAAAAGCTGAAAGTAGCAAAACTAAAAATAGATTTTTGTCTTTTTATTTTCCACTCTTCTACCATGTTTGTTTCTTAGCAGTAATGGCGTCTCGGAGCTAGTACCCGGACACCTGTTCCGCCTCCCCCTGAGCAGTCAGAAGCCACTCACAGTGTAAACTGAGTTTTGGTCAAAACAAGAATACTCATTAAAATGAATAAGACTTTATTCCTTTTCTTTTCTTTTCTTTTCCTTTTTAACAAAGCAAACCTACTTTTCTCCCCCTTTAACCGTGCCCGGTGCTCATTAGCCTGTGAGAGCAGCTTAAAGGACTACAGAGGCCAGTCTGCATCCAACACTCAGTTTCTGGGCAGGAGCCCAGGAGCAGGGCCGGTTTTGGCGGAGGAGGGGGAGAGCAGGACCCCCCCCCCCCGCCCCCCCAACAGCAGCACGGTCTGGGTGTAACACGACCTGCCGCCACCAGCAGCACATGGTCGGTGGAAATTTCCACTGCTGTTAAATGCAGAATCTCCTGCTCTTGGTTTTCAGTCTCCAGCTCCCCACCAACACGGCCGGGAGGAAGGTAAGAGGCAGCAGTTTGCCTTTAATCTATTTATTTATTTATTTATTCCCACCCTGCATTTATCTGGTTAATCTTGACCTCCATGATGGGCGGAAGCGGGCTGTTTAAGTCACGATTGTTCAGTTAAAGAGGCAGAAAACTGTGCAAAAAAAAAAAAAAAGTAATACCAGCCAAACTGCTTTAACAGCTTTGTTTATGTATTCATCTGTCTCAAAATGTCTTCTTAATGCTCTCCAAAAAACAATGAGCATTTTCTTTATGTTTGGTTGCTGTGGGTGTAGCCACAAACAAGCTGTCTTTATTTATGTGGGCTGGAGGGTGGAGGTGGAGGGGGGGAGCCTCCACTAGTTGATCTTATGGGTAGAAACTACATGTTTTGCACCTTCTTATTTTAAGTCCTTGCGTTGGCTCTTCGCTGGAAAGAAGCAAAGACGGCTCTCCGTGTGCATCATGTCTGTGTTGAGGGTGTAGAAGTCCAGACTGTTTAGGCATGAAGTGACATTTAAGGGCAATAACACGTATTTTGGGTTATATAACTGATGTTCTGATTGCTATCATGCTTTGATGGGAAGCGTATTATGCGGCTCGCTTTAATTCGATTCCCACAAAACAGCCCAAAGTTGGTGACCTGAGCTGACTGTCCTCTGTATTTTTTTTTTCTTTTTGTGTCACGTCAAACCTCTCTTTGTTTCTGCAACGCTCAGTGGTTGAAGGATCTGGGGGGGGGATTTTTTCCCCCCTCCTTGCTTTGCACTGGGGTGCTTTTCCGTCTTTGAGTCCGGTCAACAAAGCCTCCATCCCTGAGATGTGAAGACGAACCGCGGGGGCGTCCTCGACCATCGGATGTAGCACATCCCGTTCGCAAAAAGGCCCCGCTCGGGCTCAGGCATATCTTCGTGGTGACTTCAGGGACCTGTCAGTGTCATTCCGTGGACTAAATATACTCCGGTTGCAGCTGCCACATGGCGACTACACGTTTTTGTTTTTTTCAAACCTGTTCACCCTAATATGCCTTCAAATCTTAAGTAACAGCACTCTGGATCTCTCAGTGACCACGCTCCACCTACATTGTTCTCGCTGCCACAGAGCACACCCACTTTGGCTGTGTTTTGTGGCGAAAGTGGTGAAGATGAGGCTTTCAGGCGCACAAACTGAGCAGACCCCTACCGTCAAACGAATCCAAGAGAAAAAGGCTAAATCTGAGTTGAGTCATGTTCGAACATCGCATCCTTTAGTTTGCAGCGTTTAGGTTGTTTCAGCTTTGTGTGAGTTGAGTTAAAATTAGAGTAGTCATATGAACATTTGTAGTGTCCCTCAGTGTGTCCTTTTTTTTTAACCTATCAAAAATTTCAAATTCTCCCTTTCATTCCACACAAGTGTTTTCAAAAACCGGCAATCGATGCTCCGCTTCGTGCACTGTAACCGTTTGTTAAAATGGGCCGAGACAGCTTTCGGAACAGAAAGTTCCAGCAGCTTAATGGGGAAGATGGAAACGGGGGGGGGCTCAGTAAAGGACTACATACCTTCAGGGGTATGTAGAGTAAATATTTCCTAACAGGAAGGCCTTTGCTCTGGTTGCATTCAAGCCACAAATAGGTACGCTAAGAAGACGTGACAACCTGCTCGTGGATAGTAGACAAGAAGTAGGATTAAAGCTCAATAAACCTATCAGTTCAGTTCACTGTAAAAAGGAATTTTAACACTATAATGTAATTTACAAAAGTTATCAAATTGGAAATACAATAACAGTTTATTTTCAGGCAGCTCGGTGGTCAGTGCAGCGGTCCCGTAATCCTGAAGCCGTGGCTTCGAGCCCAGGTTGTGTCAGGAAGAGCAGCCGGCGTAAAACAATGCGTAGCTCCTAACTGTCGTCACACTTCCTACATCCAGGTCCTGCTCCACCATCCCAACAGGAGAAAGAAACCGAAAGCACCTTCCCACTTCGCCGAACGCACACGGGAGATGGACAGTGGTTGTGCGCTGTTGGGTTCAAGGGCGCACAAATGAAGCAGATAAGTCAGTAAAGCAAAGTTTTCATTGTATACCGAAATTGAGACAAACAAACCTTGCAACTCGGCGTCGGGCGTTGTCAAGTGTAGCTGGCCAGCATCAGCAGGACAGACAAGCCATTTGAAACTGCAAGGATTTGCTTCGATGTAACTTCATGTACATTTAAAGACTAGAACCAAAGCACAAATTATTAAATCTAAAGGCACATATTTCAATTACATTCATGTACAAACAACAAACACCGTTTACTTCCCATAGTTTAACATAGCTCCTGCATAGTGTAGGCCAGGGGTTCTGGAGGGCCACTATTCTGCACGTTTTAGTTGTTTCTCTGCTCTTCAGCAGGTCTTTAAGTGCTGCAGCAGCCTGTTAATCACTCAGTCACTCAAATCAGGTGTGTCAAAGCAGGGAAACACCTAAAACCTGCAGGACAGTCGCCCTCCAGAACCAGGATTGGGGACCTCTGGTATAGGCGCTTCTCTTGTAAATTTGATCATTCACAATGTCATACATGTACATACATGACCGCTGGAAGCGAGTCCAACTTGGCACACGTATTGGCTATGTCCACCTTTTTATATGGATCAATCCCAGTAAGATTCATACCTTTTTAAGGACACACTATCTAATGTGTCTCTATAATGTCCTCTAGCATTAGCCATAGTTGACAAAAAGAACCCGAAAAAAAGTCTCCTTAACGCTGTGCAGAGGTAGCGCTGTTTACAGGTATCCTAGCAAGATGGCGGACTTCCGGTCTGACTAGTTTCCGGTGTGGTCTAATGGAAACTATGAATTTGGACAATCTTTCATGCGAGTTTGCTTGCTGTGGCAACCTCCGCAGAAGGGAGGAGGTAAAAAAGAAAAGAAAAATTGGTAACAACTGCAACCTACAAGTGTTTGAATAAAATTTAACTGGAGATATTGGTTCTGCACTGGAACATTTACGTCAACAGTTAACTTTCATCGGATTGATGAATAAGTCGTCGTCTGCGGTGCCCAACGGAGGATAGATCTACTTCAGAGCTGGTTGGTTACTGACTCAGCAGGTTAATGATCCTAATCCTCGTCCAGAATCAGGACTCAGGAGTCTGAGGTCTTAGTTAACCCAGATCGTCCTTGTCCTCTGCCAGACTGCTGTTAAGTCCGCGAGTTCGTGGACTCGCCAAGAAAACGACCCAGATGAGCCCTACATCGACGTTTACATAAAATACAGCTAACACAAGTTAATATCATTTATAAGTTTGTTTATTGGTGTGTGGATTTGTAAAATGAACAGCTCTGAATAATGCAAAAGCGAATCCTCACCGCCATAGTTTGTTATTTTTTATTTTTTGTACTTTTGCACTTTAGTGAGTGACTCAAATTAACCAGAAAGTGAACTGAATTTACCGCCTCTCGTCTCCATTGTTATGGGTTAGGAAAACTTAAAGTTAAAGTTAGGAACTGTCATAAAACTTGAACTTAGGAAGGTTCTGTTCGTGCAAGAAGTCTTGACATTTATATCTTTTGCATTTAATGTATGCTTTACTTTTATTTGAATAAGGAAATATTAATTTTTTATGAATATTGTCAGTTATGTCTAATGTTTAATTAGATGTTAATGCAAACTAGGTCAAATTTTCCTAATTTGACTGATTACACGTTTTAAAAAAAGGTTTGAATTTAACCAACCTAGCTGAGTCATACTAATTATAAACGAGTTCAAATTTACCTCATTTTTTTGAAAATGGTGTAAAAATAGTGAAACTTTGTCCGGTTTTGGAGAAGTTGCAGATATAAATCATTGGTAGGAGTTTATGATTTAACTGAGTAAAAAATGTACAAAAGTAATTAAAAAATATTTATTTATTGTATTACAAGTGTAAAAACTGTTTGAAATGTAATACATTTTTGTGATTTAGCCATTACATTTGGGTAACTGTAACTCGGAAATATTGGTATTTACTCAAACAAAATTGTATTGGTTAATTTTAAGCAGTTTGTTTAACAGTGTATTTTTACTACTATATGTTGGTTGCTGCAAGAAGGTCGCAGGTTCGGCTCCCAGCTGTAACCTTTCTTTGTGGAGTTTGCACGTTCTCACTATTCAAGCGTGGGTTTTCTCCGGGGACTCCGGTTTCCTCCCACAAACATGTATGTTAACCTAATTGACTACTCTAAATTGTCACTAGGTGTGAGTGTCAATGATTGTTTGACTCCTTTGTCTCTGTGTAATTGTGATGGACTGGTGACCTGTCTTGGTCTACCCCACCTTTCACCTGCTGCTGGTGCGTCCCATTTACATCGGAACTCGTAAATGGGAAGTCGGATTGACGTAATTTCCCACTTCACTGCGTTGAAACTTACAACTTGTAAACTAGGGTATCTGCTTTAAAATTACAGAAATTATAAAAGTTTTTCTGAAGTCAGTATTGAGTTCCTGTTTATATTGGACATGTTGTTTGCTGCACTATGAGCAAACAATAGCTGCAGTTTTCAAAATGTTAGTTTGTATGGTCTTAAATGGAAGTTAGTGAATTGTTATCAGCAGTCAGATAAAAGGCTTTCAGACTGCAGGGAACCACTTTACTGCCCTTTTTTGAAGTGGTTTATCTTTTTTTTTTTGTTCTCACACTGGTGGTACTGTGTTCATTTGTAGTTCTTTCTGATTTTATCAAGTCTTTTTTAGCTTCTGCTTCAGAATGGGCGCTTTCTCAGCTCTATAGTGACTTTTGAGTGATACAATAGGATGTGATGTCCATCAAACACTAAATGCTCTTTCAGCAATCGCAAAGAAAAAAGCAGAAGCTACTCATGTCGTCATTGTCCTTATTTTAACTCCTTTAGCTCCTAAATGGATTTAGCACCCTTTCAAACTTTAAACAATCAAACCAAAGACCCACAACACAAAGCTTCAACTTGGGAGTCCTCTATTGTTCTTGTTGGTCCATGTCACGAGCAAAAGTAATGCGACTGTGCTGACAGTCAGCTGAATGCTGCATATTGACAGTGTTCCCATGGTAGTGTGGACATTATAGGTCTCTTTATCGGTTCCATTATGAGACATGGTCCTTTAAACCCTTGGAGGTTCCTTAGAACTGCTTAGTTAAGAAACATCATTAGGAAAGTTAAGGTAATGGCTAGTCAAACTACTTCAGAGGTGGTATTAGCACTATACAGCAGATTAGGCATTCAGGCACATCAAATTCTACAAGATAGGAAGTATTGTAAATGTGTATAGATGGTGGTTTAGGATCCAATTTCTTCTGCCTTTAAAGACCACAAGGACTCTGTTGCAAAGCTGCAGGTGATGGTAAATACCATAACAGGTTGGAACACCTGTCAACACAGCATGGACTCGTCTTGGATCTCTGCTCCTCATTGGCTGTGATACGTCTTGAATGACAAATGTAGGTCAGGGCCTGCTGTGCGGGCTGGGATCCCAAGCACCGCTGGTGCTGGCTGATGTAACTCGCAGTGCGAATGAGCGCATGAGCCGCAAGCCAGATGTCAAGTCAGTTTCAAAACGGTGGATATTACTGGTGCAGACGCACACGGAGACATGTGGTGCTACTTGGAGCAGAAGCTTTCGGCAGTTTTCCCAAACTGCTGTCAACAGATTCTGTGGAAAACCAAAAAAAAAACAAATCCCCTGTGCACTGAAGATAGAATCTACAGTATGGTTGCATTTTAAGCTTTGTGTGTTTACTTCTGTTGATCCGTGCAGAGGATTTCCCTTCTTTTTCCTCAGCAGGAGTGGTGGTAAAAGATCAGAAGTCACTAACGAGGCTCGGTGTCTTGTTGAAAATCCTGTATACATAGCAGGGCGTTTGCAGATACGGTTCCTCAAGCACTTTGTTCGTGCCATAAAAGGTTTTCCTACATTACTGTCTTGTGTAGAAGTGTAATGAGTTTCAAGAATGTAGAAAATAATAATATTCTAAAGTAATAGTTGGAGGTATTGCTTTTTTAGAGCATTTTTTGCAGGACATTAGACATTAAATTACCATTTACTTTCCAATCTAACATTTAAAAAGCTACAAACCAACTGCTAATGAGCAAAAACCAAGACATGAAATAGGTTAAATGCTAGTCTAGCTTTGCCTGATGATAATAAAATCTGCCTTTTAGCTATTCCAAATCACATTTACTGTTACTTAGTTAAGCATTATTAAATGTGCCTGTAAGTTAGTTGTACCAAATGTTGCGTCTTTGCAATCAGCTAAGTTAACTAATGAAACGGTTACTTCATATTTTCACCACTTTGTGCTTATGGGGATTTGGTCACTTTGTAAACAGATATGCAATGGTAAGCATATAGGTTCAAAATGGTACTGCCAGGATACGAATTGATACCTGTGCATGAGGTGGCGGTACAAAGTGTGATAAGTACGAAGTGCCATGGCAAAACAGCATTTCTGTCAAATGGTTCTGGTGTGGAGGATCATAAGTACAGAGTCAAAAAAACATGGAAAAAGGCAAAGTGAACCAAAAAAACAACTTAATCTGTATAAAACAAAAAGGCTGTCAGGGCAGCAAAAAATTATACAGCCGCAAAACAACAGGTACACAAGGGAAAACACGGGTAACAGTATGACTGAACAATGAGTGAGAGTGAACTGGGAGTATAAGTATCCTGCGAGGGGTGATTACTAAATGAGTGCAGCTGAGACTGAAGGCAAAGATGACTGAGGGGAAACAAACACGGTAACTAGACACATGAAGTCGGATAATTTTTTGAGATTTGTAACTGTGGGGCTTTACGAATGATTGATGATAAAATAAGTTACGTTATTTTCTGTACCCACTCATTTTGCTGTTTCTTATCCCAGCGGCCAGCGGGCCATACTGTAGGTGAGTTACACTCTGTCTCGCTAGACCCGTTCAGATTACAATCTGGTCAAAACAAATCTAAATAATAATCAACTCGTGCAAGAGAGTGAAAAGAGGCATCCTAAATATCACACGGTGGGTTCTAACCAGGTTTATGGTGATTAAATAGTTCTGCCATTAAAAAATACATTTTCTGTAACCTGCTGAAGTAGTTAAATTGTCAGTAAATACTTCCATAATGTCATGAGGGCATTTTTCAGCTTCTGTTAAGCTTCATTTTCTATGCTTCAAAGATATTATTCAAGAATGTTCCAGCTGAGTGTGGAGAATATGGCATGAAGATGCATTGACATAAACAATTCGTTTTGTCATGTAGATCACTCTAGTGTTACCCAACTACTGAGCTCAAAACTGCTTTTGAACAAGAAAGCTAACACTGTACCAAATGCGGGGTACACAGCTCGGGTTTAAATCAACCCTCCTGTGGCCTTCGGGTCAAATTTACCCGAAGTTACAAGGGCTTCTCTACCTCTCTTTGTCTCTCTCACTTTTAAGAGCTACAGGAGGGTTAAGAGGATGTTTTTACACTAGAAACACTATGAGAAAAAGCACAAACTAGTAAACACAATCTTTTTTTTTGTTCACATGGTCACTTTTTCAGTTTACAAATTCCCAGACACCATGGGAGGCACATTCATTGGTCACACAGGGCAAAACAAAGCAGTATTGATTCATTATGCGAGCCATAGATTAGCAAATTATCCAGCCTCGCGACTATCACTTCTCTTATCTCTTCTCCACACTGTTCTGGCATCTGTCACGACGCTGACGTGACAAAAACAAGAAGGCTCATGCTAGGTAGACCATAACCCGTGTAGCCAGTTTATTTAGTGGAGCTGAAGAAGCAGATATAACGGAAGGAGGGGAAAAAAATAGATGTGGAAACATTGAATGATTAAACACATTTTATTTGGAGAAACACTTTCTGCATAATGTCTGGATCCATGCAACAAGTTTCTTCTTGAAAACTTTCAGCCCATGAAGGACCACTAGAGACCCTTTAGTGACGTATGGGGGTATGATTGGTCTATACATAAATGTACGCTGATTGGCTGAACTCTTCCAGCACCCGCACCAATTAATCTGAACTAACATTGCTAAAAGCGCAGCTACTTAACCGTCGACATTGTCTGCTATGACATGCTCTCCTTTTAAACATCCATCCATCCATTTTCTTTACCCGCTTTTCCATTCTGGGTCAGCAGTCACTGTGCGAGAGGCGGGGGACACCCTGGACAGGTTGCAAGTCCATCACAGGGCCACATAGAGACAAACG
>JAOXNZ010000001.1:34935384-34947452 GCA_028566095.1 Kryptolebias brasiliensis | reverse complement strand
CACCTTCTGTGTCCGGTTTAAAATTTTATTAGCTTGGGGCCTCCAGTGTGTGACACACTGAGTCTCTGTTTCTTATCATTTTGTTTAATAAAATCTTCCTGTGACAGTTACTTTGAAGCCAAGAAAATTAAGTTTTAATTTCTCAGTAATCTTTGATTTAGACGTGAAAAGATCACCAGAGAGCATCAAATGGGGTCGATCAAACTCTTACTGAGAAACTTGCAGCCTAGAAACGATATCAGATATCTGACTTAATGTCCATCAGTGTAACAATGAGTCTGCTTTAATTTTTATTGTCTTTTTTAATATTTTCTTCTTGTTTCAAAATTAAATGTTAGTAGCTGTATAATCACATTTTTTTTGATGGCCTCTTAACTGTTTTAGGGAGAAAGATTCATAAGAAGGCATAAGAAATGAATGCTAATGATGTGTCTTATTAAGTTTGATCTATATGTCTTTGTTTATTAAAGTATGTTTGTTCTAAATTCTGTAATATGTAACTGGGAAAAGGTATTTCATATTTCTATATGAATAATTTGACATATTACATCTAAACCAGGTTCATTTATGTAGGTTTTCAATAAATATTGATGGAGATTGGCCCTTGGCTAGGATCAAGTTTTTAATTTTGGCCCTGTTGTGTTACTGAGTTTGACCCCCCTGATCTAACTAGTGCAAATTTACTAGTTTTAAAACTGAGTTTTCGAGCAAATGCAACACTAGTTTATGTCTTGTGTTGGGTGATTTTTCCATGCTCGCTCGAACGATTCAAAAGTCTGTTTGATGACTTAAAAAGGACAAACATTTCTCTGAAAATGATAAGAACATAAAGAACAAACAGCCAAAGAAAAAGTCCCACATTGACTAATGTGTTTGCCTCATCCTGGTGACTGTGACTGACATTTCCCTAATACGGTGCAAATTAGTCTGAAATTTTACCTTTGCTTTTGGAAAAGAGCAAAGAAAAAAAACTATTTCCCATTTTTTGTTTTTTTATTAAGTTTCATGATATAACAATAGTGATAAAAAGAAACATATCCTCCGTTTCACAGCATAAAAAATGTTTCATACATCAACGTGAAAGGTGAGAATGCTAGAAAAATTAGCGTCCTCTATCGTACAAACATGGCAAGCAGTCATTTCTTAAAAACATTTCCTTTGTAGAGGATTTATTGCTTCAATCTTTCATTAAAATATCGTTCCCTTTAATATGATTTACTCTGTAAATGTCATTTATAGCAAAGGAATGCTTAAACCGTTAAACCTCAAAAGTAGTGGAAGCATTTTTACCGGGAGCTCCGGGAGTTTTACCCGCCTTTTTCAGTTGCAATAAAATAGGAAGGTTCATTGCTCTACCAATAAATGGTCATTTTTATGGTGTTTTTATTTGTAAAGACACAACATAAAGGTTTACATCAAAGCATCAAATTTGTCTCTTGGTTGGACTTTTTTAAAAATTTATTTTTTATTTTAACTTCTGCAACTGAAACCAGCACGACCAGTCCCCTTATGCAACAACTTGGCATTGATTAAGAAGCTGCACACACAATGAAAGTCGCACCTTCTGACTCATGCACATAACATTTATTAGAATGATCGGCATCACCATTAAATGACAAGTTATTTCAGGTATATATCTAAGGTTTACACAAAAGACACGAAGGAGGAACAATTTATGAGGCCACACAGCTTGATAATTTCTCTTTATCCTAAAAGGCCAAAAGGAATGCTGAGAGTTTCTGTTAGTCTGCAAACATTATTTCTGGTAATAAATGGGTTACTAATTTCATAATATGTCAGATTTGTTGAATCTGACAGAGTTGAACAAAATTAATTAAAGAGTTTGGAAGTCCAGCCGAAGATAAAACTGTTTAATGTTACATAACTGTGTCAGAGGACAGCTGTCATGTTTGTTTTTTTTTCTTTTTAACTTGCATACTGTAAGGCTAGGTTCACACTGCAGGTCTTAATGCTCAATTCTGATTTCTTTTGCGTGGTCATCCAATACCTAAAATGAAGAAATGAAGAACATATGACGTTACGTTCCTCATACTGTGTTTACAGAAGTAAATATGGACGCTGCGAGTGTTAGCATGTGTGTATTGATTTTGAAGTTGCTGTCCATTCAGGGCCCACTGTCCATCCAAATGGTAAAAGATAAAAGAAGATGGAGCAGAAAAAGAGGACAAATGTTTAACGATTACCTTTCCTGGAGCTGTGGCTGCTACCTCTGAGCAGAGGCATGCGTGGATGAGAAGTCGGAGCCAAGAGAGGAGGGACTTTGACGTGAGGGACCGCCGTCCTTTCATCCAACGTAAAAGTTGGATCTGAATCTGAATTGGGTCACATTTGCCTGCAGTGTGAACGAAGTCTTAGAGTCAACCCAAACCAGAAGCCTGGAACAGATCCATTCTTTTTTCAGTGTAAAGCTGATTTTATTTAACCGCATCTTGCAACACGGAGTACGTCCTGTGAGATCTGCAGCAAGTGTCGCTGCAATACCCGTTTTGGGTTTTTTTTTTCGCTCCATTATAGCCCCACTGTGGTATATGCTGATGGGGAAACTGAACTTGAACATTTGGCAACAGTTACATTCATATGAGAACAGGTTGGATTACATCAGGAGGACAGGAGGACAGGAACGTCCAGCAATGTAACCAAATACTGATACTGGAAGCAGAACTCTCTCCGTCAGTGTCCAGAAATCACAGGAAGACAGAATGAGGTGTTCCTGTAGGTCATAAAAAGTTTCATTTAAGGGATTATTTTAGATATTTTTAATTTTGTGGAAAGGTTATGAAAAAATAATATCTTACTTGTTATAAATATCAAGGCCAAAGTGAATTGCTGCCATTTTAAAACAACTCCAGTACCAAAAATGTCATAGTGGTTCGTGCAAATGCCATTGCATAGACCTTTATATTGCTGACATTTATGCATTACAGTTATTTACATGGTTATCTGCAAGTGCAAAAAGTGGCAGCAGCAGCTAGCTGTAGCACTTCCAGGGCTGCTTGTAGTCAATTTTGTCATGCAAAATTGAAGGTGGTGTTAAGATTTAAATAGTAACATTTACATGAAACATTGGTACAGGAGTCCCCAACCACTGGGCCAAGAACCAGGACCGGTTTATGGATTATTTGACACTGGGACCAACAGAAATATTAAAGGTTATTTTAAAAAATCTATATTTTTTATACATTGTTTCGCAGGGCATTTTATTTTTTTAAAAAGGCCTTTTTTTGTGCCTCTTTCTTGTGTTGAACTCAGTTGTAGTTATTTTTCATGCACTAGCAAACCTACAAGCTAACCCTAGCAAAACTATAAGCTAACCTTATAAAACCTACCAGCTAACCCTAGCAAAACTACCAGCTAACCCTAGCAAAACTACAAGCTAATCTTATAAAACCTACCAACTAACCCTAGCAAACCTACAAGCTAACACTATTAAACAGGGCTCTCAAGTCTCACACATTGACCGTGAGACACACGCATTTCATGACGTGCACACGGTACACTTTGTATTTCTGACGCTAAAACACCCACAACACGCAATGTAAATATAATGTAAATATCATTTTTAATGTATTGTTTTTTTAGCTGACTGTCGCGCTAAAATAAATCCCTGTGGTTAACCCCGGATAAAAGAGGAGGGTCGAATGCAGAACTCGTAATTCCACGACACGTTACTGTCTTTTGCTTAGATTTGATATTCTAACAACATTGATTTATGTAGTGTGGGTTCAGGCAAAGTATTTAAGTTATGGAATTATTTTATAAAGTTCATTCATAGTTCTAAACATACTTTGAATGTGTTTTACTCATTTTTTTGTCTTGCCAGCGTTGATGTTCGTCTCTCCTGCAGCCTGATCAACATCATCTTGCCATCTTGAAACAACTCTTTTGTACAAAATATCATAGCGGTTAATCGAATACTATTTTATGAACCACTATAGACTTCTGACAGTTCCACATTACAAGATTATTTCAGCAGAAATATTTTAGCATTCCCGCAGAAAGTACCACAAACGGCACCGGAAGTACTACAAGTAGCTGCTGCTGCCTTTATTTGTGCTGAGCAAATAACCTCAGAATTACTATGGAAATTAAGGGGGATGTAAAGGTTTTTAAAAAAGCTTTTCCATGAGCTTTTCCAAGTTTGAAGATTGGAGTCAAATCTCAAAAATAAAATGAAGATTGCAGGTGATGTCGCCAGATCAATCTGTTACTCTCAGCTACTACCGCACCAAATATTAGCACAATATCTGTAAAAGTTACAACCATTTTGTGTTTTCTAAGGTCAGTTAGCCATGGTGGGCCATCTTGAATTGGGTTGACTCCTGTTTTAGAGGCACCTCCAGTAATTAATATCAGGTTCATTTAATTAAAAATCTGTCTGGTGGTTCACGAGATGTTTTGCTAACAGAGAGACAAACGAAAAGACACAGTTCGATTATTGCCGCCAAAAAGTGGGTGATAATAAGCCAGTCAGAGCCAACAGAACAGCCGTAGTGAAGTTACCCAAATTCATATGACCTGTTGTAATCTGAATACAAATAAATAACATGATTTTCTGTTGTTTGTGTGTATGTGTGTGTGTGGTCTGTTTTGAGGTCTTCTATGTTTTTGTGGACCACAAATGTTTACGGTTGAAATCAGGTCACATTAGGGAAACCATCGATGAAACATGCAGAGGTGCTGCTGATGTACTTTGACTCATCAAACAGACTCATCCTCTATGGCAGAAAACAAAGAAGGATATCCAAACCTTAAAGCTTTCATTTAAGACGTTCCTCGGGTCTACCGAGCGCAGCAAGCGCTTGTCCCCCCCCTTTTTTCAACGTCCACACGGGAAAAAAAAACAAAACACAATGTTACATAATGTCATTCCAGCGTCTGGTCAAACTAACGTGTCTCTGCTCGGTCAACACGACTGGCCCCGAGGTGAAAGAGAAGCGCAGGGGCTGGCAAACACACGAGAAATCAATCAGTCATGTGTTCGCCGTCACACGGCTTCGCCACATACTTGCAGTCATAGTGGCGAACAGGCGTGATAAACTGAGGGGACCCGTTGAGAAAGTCACGTCCGAGAATGAGACGAATACAGTAACACCTGTTTGATCCTCGGTCTTGTTAATCAGCTTAGTTGTTCCAAAAATGTAATAGAACAATGCAAATAACTTCTGGGAGCTTTCCCAAATACCATTTCATCATTACAGGAACGTGTTTCTGGGAGGTCTCTTTACAGCCCTTTCAGTACCTTCTTTCCAGTGATTAATAGCAGTCCTATAAATGCTGAAGCAGCTCTTGCTCTTGTTCATCACACATCAGATCATTTCCAGGCAGCAGACAAACCCGCCACACTTCTTTCTAAGCATCAGGAAGCTGTTCACTTCCTCTTGACTTTAATAGTCAGAAAAGGAAACTGTGTGAGCGAAGGCATTTCTGTCACACGTCCCGTGTTAAGTGTCTAACAGGGGGTTATTGTGCTCTGACTGACCAGCCTTTGTTTTTATGACATTAAATCTACCAAAAATATAATAATGTCCGTGTTAAGGGCAGATAAAGTCATATTTTTATTTTTTGATGATGCAACAATCATTCAAAAAAAAAGTAAATAGAAATACTGATTTTTGCCGTAATTGAGATTTGTTTAAAAAAAGACAAAGAAAGTCCATAAAGACACTATCTAGCAATCCCAGGAACTAAAATAGCATTTAAACAACCAAACAAAAAAAAAAACAAGATGACCACCGTCATATATATACATATAAACATTTTGGTGTTTGGCTGAATCTAGGCATAAGTAAGGTTGCTATAAAAAATTGGGTTGCCACGTCAATACCCAAAATGGCCACCACCATATAAGTCAGCCACTTGATTTATTTGAGAAAACTATACTTTTAAGCAAAATAAAAACTAAAAAAGCAGTTTCCTCAAATGATTGGGGTGCCCAAGGCCACCATTGACCACCATAGTGTGTATCATGTTACACACCATGACACCAAACAGCCCTGTGACTACCTGTCATCCTTTAAACAGGCAGACTGACTGATTAGAAGGCTGAAAACACCTGTGATGCTGATTACAGGACACATCATAGTTTAACATGTCCCTTAGTCATTAGTTTTAGTTTTTTTTAGGGGTGCCATCCTTTTTCATTAGTTTGCTTTTTTAAACAACTCTTTTAAACCAAATTTCAAAAGCAATTAATGATTTTCATTTGATTTTTTTTTTTATTACTTTTGTCAGTTTCAAAATTCTTTCAGTGGCCTTTGTATGTTTTTCTTTCTTTAACAAAAGTGTAGAAACAAATTAGTCCATATTAGCAAAGGCCAGTCAAATCCCTTTTTTATTTTATGTGTGATCTCCTGTAAAAACAGACTTTTAAACTCAAATAAAGTGGATAATTTGTGTCTGCGTTAAATTATCCTAACCCTCCTATAGCTGCCCCTCACTGATTCCTGTGCTGTTGGAGTGCCCTAACCTCACTCAGTGAAGTGAACTGAATCACCTCTGTGTTCCCGTCTCTGTCTTTCTGTGTTCTCTCCCCACAGGTGCCGTGAAATGTTGAGACTGGATTTATGTTTTAAGAGCTCCGCTATCATGGACGACTACACAAACACACGAAGGGCACCACAGAGACAAGCAGCAGGGAACCGTGTGAGGAGTGAATCCGAAACGGCAGATTTCAGAGTTTCTACCTTCTTGTCCGTACATCAGTGCAACCTTATGATGTTACATTGAAAACACCCTGTCTTCCACGGAAAGCAGGAAGAAAACTGATGTTTTTACAGGAAAGGGGGAACAAGATTAATGCATTATCCCTAAAAAAAAAACCCTGCGGTTTGACAATCAAACTTCTGAATCTTCCTTCATGCAGAGTCGCTAAGGCGGTCATGGGAGTTTGTCCAGGTGGATCTTACAATCGTACCCCCTGGAGGGGTTTGTGCGGCGTGCTGCCCGGGTCATGTTGAAAAGGCCAACGCAAAGGTGCGTCTGCACTCTCGGAGCAGGTTTGAGCACGTTCCCGGCAGCTAGTCGGCAGATTCCAGGGGCTGCTCCTTGACCCTGATCCAGTTTGTGATATTCTTGATAGAGGGGTAGCTGGTTTGAGAATCTTAGGGTCTCATCTCTGAGGTTTGCAGAGCTGCGTCCAGAAGGTTTTCAAAGAGGTGCCTAAATGGGGGGGGGGGGTGCACTGATTATCTTGGGGCGGCACACTGAAACCAGAATCTATAACAGAAATAAGCTATCCGAAAAATATTTCAATATTGGAGTAAAACCATCACCTCTGATATGGGTCTACCTTGGAATTACTGAGCCCAGCACAATCACTACTGTGTGTCGCCTTCATTATTAAACTTATATTTATAAAACGTACGCATAAAACCTTCTAAGACCCTTTCACGCTTGATACGAGGACATGTGCTTCTTGCATCAAAATATGTTATTCTGTCCAACATGGACCTGTTCTTAGTTAGGAAGACATTGTTTTAAAAAAAAAAAAACAATGTTTTTTTATGTTCGGGAGGTTTTTACTGTTCCTAAATAGGGGAAATTAAAATTAAATTAAAAGTGCACACCAAACAAAAGCTCAGGACTCGGGGCGAGGCCGCAGTTTTATAGGGGTGATCATTGCGACCTCCTTGGTAGCTCTTTGCAGATGATGTGGTTCTGTTGGCGTCTTTGAGAAATTACTTTCAGCATGCCCTGGGGCAGTTCACAGCCGGGTGTAAAGCGGCTACTTTAAGTATGAGGGCATGGTTCCTGACCTGAAAAAGGTTGAAGGCTCCCTTTGAGTTATAGGTGAGGCTCTGGTTGAAGTGGAGTTCAAGTATCTTGGTGTCTTCTTCACTGGTGAGATGGATCCACAGATTGGGGCTTCATCTGCGTTGCCCCAGTCTGTCGTGGTGAAAAAGGAGCTGAGCCGAAAGGCAAAGTTCTCAATTTACTGGTCCGTCTACATCTACGACTCTCCCCTGTGGTCATGAACTACAGATCGTGACTGAAAGTCCAAAATCCTGGATACATACGGCTGCAATGAGCTTCCTCTGTAGAGTGACTGAACTCAGCCTTAATGATTGAGTGAGGAGCTCCGTCATCCAGGGGGAGCTCGGAGTAGAGCTGCTGCTCCTCCACATCGAAATGAATCCGCTGAGGTGGTTTAGGCATCTGATTGGGACGCCTCCTGGATGTCAACCACCGGAGGTTTTCTGGGCACGTCCCACTGGGAGGAGACTCTGTGGGAGACGTAGAATTTTCTAAAAGGCTTATGGGATATCTTCTCTGGCCTGGGAACGCCTTCGGGTCCCCCAGGAGGAGCTGGAGAGAGGGACATCTGGGTGTCCCACCTGTCCCTGCTGTCTCCATGACCCCACCTCAGAGAAGTGGAAGAAAATGGATGGATGGATTTCTGTAGGTTTTCAGTCTTGGAGGTATATTTGTTTTATAATAATGCCGTTAATTGCCACTATGAAAGGTTGGCTGCTAGGCTGAACAGCTACACTGCTAAGCTCAGACATCTATAAAATCTAGAGGTTAGAGAGTTTTATATGGCAACAAGTATTTACTTTGTCGTCACATTTTCCTCATTAAATGGTTTAAACCAATGACATTCGTGCTGCTCTTTTTGATGTGAAATATGGAATAAAATGAATTATAACAAAGGTAAAAATGTTTTTCTTTATTCCTTTGAAAGAACTGTAAAGGTAACCTAACATACAGACAGCAGCGTCAGTTTCAGCTAAAATTAGTCAACCCTAAATGCAATTTATTCTCCTTACATGAGCTCTGTACGGTGGCCCTTAAGTGCAAACCGCATCAACAAATCACTAAACAACTACAAATTAAAAAAACACGACGACACATTTAAAAACACGACATTAGCCTACCAGAAGAGGTAGGTACCAGAGGGAAACATGAGACATCGCTGATTGGACGATGGCGCCGTTTGGCTTTTGGACCAGAAGTTATTCTGCCTGTAGCGCATTTCTGAAATGTTACCGGTGACCCAAACGTAGCTGTAGATGCCACGATCCAAGAATATTTTGAGTCAGGACATACATACGTGGTGATATTGGACATGCTTTCAGGTTCAAAAGCCAAACGGCGCCGTCCGGTAGGTTAATGTCGTGTTTTTAAATGTGTCGTTGTGTTTAGTGATTTGCTGATGTGGTTTGCACTTCAGGGCCACCGTAGTTCTACAACATTCAGATGTGAATCGTGTCTTTTCACCAGAGACTTCTATCTCCATCAGCTAATATAAGACTGTGCCTCTTCTCATCATTGACGTCTCTGGAAAGCGAGAATAAAGTGTGAAGAATTGGTGAAATTGCATCGTTTTTTTTTTTTAACTAAAAACTTTATTTTTTAGGTTTGCAATGTGGACGAATAAGTTTAAGAAAAACAGAACGGGAATAAGTTTAATCAGTTAGTTGAGGCATGACCTCTGACACACTTCTGCTTCTTTCATTCTTTGTAAACGTAAAAAAGAAGAAGAAAAAAAAAAGAATCTCATATCCAACAGCAGGCTGGCAGAGGCGAGCGGGGAGTCAGCAGGTTCACCGAGGTCCGTCCTGGGTGGAAAGTTTTGGGAGAGCTAGATGAGAGGCCTCCCCTCTGGGGCCCCTAAGACTAACGTGATCCCCCGTTTGTACGGCTGTCATAAAGAATGGGCTGCTAAACCACTTTCCCACCACTAAGAGGATTACGGCGGTAATGCTCTCGATTCGATAGATGCTTCAGCACATCTAGACATTGGAAAGCTGAATTTAATATTTCATGTATTAAGTTAAATTGAGCTTTTGACCAGTGGATCAAAGTGGCGTCTTACCACAACATCTATTTTAGCCGTTAGCTTGGCTTCTTGCGTAGGAAGGTGGACAAAAGAAACGTGGAAGTTTCAAGTTAGAAATAATTGCTGTTCTTAATTGTTGTTTGGAAAAAGTCTGAGAGCTTTGGCACAAGTGAAAAGGACCTCCTCGTCCCAAACCTCAAAGCAGAAGCATGTTTTGTTTTATTTGTACTCAAAAGTCAGTTTTTACAAGTTCCAAGGTTGAAAAATCAACTGGAACTCCAACTTCAGGATGTGCTCCATTTGGTTGAGATGTTCTGGGGAGGGCTGATGTTGGTCAACCTAAACCTAGAAATCCAATATGGTTGCCTTACGCATAATGAGTTGTGATAGCTGCAGCAATAAACATAAACCATTTATTTTCATTTCTGTTTGCTTGTGTCTCGGCAGTGGCTCAGGAGTTAGGGTGTCCTGTTAGATATGGCGTTGCCAGTTTGAACCCCCACTCCAACCGTCTCAGCGGTTGTGTCCTTGGGCAGGACACTTCACCTGCCTTGCCTACTGGTGGTGGTCAGAGGGTTCGGTGGCGCCGATGTAATGGCAGCCTCACTTCTGTCAGTCTGCCCCAGGGCAGCTGTGGCTACAATGTAGCTTACCACCATCAGTGAGTGAATGAATGGGTGAATGACTGAATGTAGTGTAAAGCGCTTTGGGGTCCTTGGACTAGATAAGGCGCTATACAAGTGCAAACCATTTACCATGAAATCAGTCATACATGTGATATTGTACTACCTGTATTGGTGAACATGTTGCTACAGTATTATTCATCCATTCATTTTCTTTTTTACCCGCTTTTTGTATTCCAGGTCACGGGGGGAGCCGGTGCCTATCTGTAGCAGTCATTGTGCAAGAGACGGGGTTTCCCTCTAGACAGGTCAAAGTATTGACTTGAATTACTAATAATACTTAGCCTGGTCACTGAGTGCAATAATTAACCAATCCTACTGGGTTTTTTGACTTGGAACTGGAACAGTTAAGTTCGGTGTGATGTCATTTCCAGATCTGACTTTTGAGGTAAATAGTAAAATGTTTGAATGAAGGAATGTACTGAGCTGACTTGAGAACCAGCATGAAATAATGAATTGTGATGTTTTGTTTTTAATTCCAAGAGTAAAAACCTTTCTGTAAAGCGTCAGTGATGGTTTAGAGCTCAGTGGGATTTCCCACTGTTTTAAGTCTTGTTTAGCTCAGGCGTGTTTACGTAGCGACCTTGATCCTGTCGCGGTCCTCATGTCCGATCAGGATCAACCACGCCTTCTGTGTGAGCATCTGTATGTGTGTGTGGGTGTGTGAATGAACGACACAATAAGGTTTCCAAACGAGAACTTACTTCCTCTTCAGTGGATTGTTTGCTTTTCAGTCTGATGGCCACCAGCCTCCTTTGTGTTGGCAGCGTCCAACGGCAGTTGTATGGACGCACCCGACACCATGGACAAAGAAAAAAAAAAAAGGACACACACACACACGTGCAAAAACAGCTACAAAAATGAAAAGAAAAGTTAATATTGTAAAACACCACAAAAAAAAACATCCCTTTTGGCTCCATGGGAACAGATACAAATAATAATCTTTACAAGCCACCTTCTGTATCTCCAGCTTGGCTCATCCCATTTAATTCTCTTCTAATGGAAAGAACCTGGGTGCATCTGCTGGGTTTCCACCAGTAATCATTTCTTTGCTCTCACCAAAAGCCAAGGGAACAAAAACCCATTGACCTCTATTTTCGTAATAATGCTTGGCTGATCATATTATATCTTTCTCGGAGACAAAAAACAAACAAAAAAACTCCCGTTGTCTGTCTTTATTGTAATAAAGATCCTCCTCAGTGGCTAACTGTTCCAA
Source organism: Kryptolebias brasiliensis (assembly GCA_028566095.1). NCBI lineage: Eukaryota > Metazoa > Chordata > Actinopteri > Cyprinodontiformes > Rivulidae > Kryptolebias > Kryptolebias brasiliensis. The sequence continues at coordinate 34,935,754 of JAOXNZ010000001.1, read as the reverse complement.
GAACACACAGTGGGGATGAGGTAAGTACGGCTGAGGAGCAAAAAAAAAACAACCCCCTAATCTAATGTGAGTTTGTATGAACAGTTCATAAATATACGTCTCAGAAGGGTAGAGGTGTTAGTGATCCAGCCTGAACTCAGGAGGGGGGGCTTGGTGGGATACGAGTAAGGTTAAACAGAATGTGCTCAGGGCTATGGGTGATGAACTCATAAGAACATGGAGGTGATTAACCCTGGGGTGACTGGGTACAGTCCCTGTGGCTGAAGGTCACTTCTAATTAGACTCAGTGTTACGAAACTGTGTGAAAGGGTCAACCAAACTCATTGAGGTTGTTTAAAGTTACAAACTGGGTCTGATTTTGGAAAAATGT
>JAOXNZ010000001.1:34901072-34911761 GCA_028566095.1 Kryptolebias brasiliensis | reverse complement strand
CCATGTTTTGGATCATTTACCTGAGTGATCCTGAGCAGGACAGAGAAAAAGACCAAAACAAGGAACGTGATGCTCTGCCTTGTTTTGGACAGAAACTGTTTATATGAGTGGCTCAAAGGATCCTTTTATTCTAACTCCTGATTGTTTTGTCTAAGACACTGTTAGCATTTTAATGGAAATAGTGTAACTTTGTTGTTTGCTCAATTTGTTCATGTGTTTATAAATATTACTGTTTAAATTTGCATTCTAAGTTGCAAAAACATTTCATTAAGTATGTTTGTGGTTTTTACAGTATAAAAACTAAGAATTTTCTACTTAGATTTTATGATTTTAGGTCTGTTGTGTTTTTACAGCAGGTCAAAAGTAAAAAATAACTTGAAATTTACACTTGGGAGGTTGTGCTGAAAAAAATGACTCCAAACATGGCAGGTTAGACCATTTTTAGGGGGAAAACCAAACACAGTCAAAAAGTTTCACCCTAGACCCCAGAGGGTTAAAGTCTCATTACCTTGACACGCCGGCAGCAGGGATGGGAGCAGCGGGGGAGAACCAAGGACAACGTTGTACCTGTGCTTTGCAGGGCGCAAACTCGTTGTCATACGGTACGTCCTCCGCCAACCAAACAGGATCTGCACTGCAGGACAAGAAAAACGAGATAATAATAATAAAGAGTGTAGCACAAATCCACCACTTAGGGCATCTTCATGGCTGATGCCAATACCAACCAGTAGACACTAGTGCAGCTGATAGTCATTTTATAAAACCACTTTATTTGTTTTTGGCCAATAAATATAACCATCTCATTTTATGACACGTTACAATCTAGTCATTTTTTAACAAGAGTACCGCCGACGTAATGCTCCCGTCAAGATCCAGAGCATGAACTCCCTCACGCCACAATCCTGAATAAATGAGGCGGAGCACAGACAAGGTGGGTTCACCTGTGACCTTGAAATCAGTAGGGATCATCCCTGACCCACGAGGTGTCCAGCTGTGCAGTTTGATATTTCTCTGTTAAAGGGTTATTAATTCAGAGTTCGGACAACAAATTACATAATGTGTCCCGTCTTAGGATGGGCGTATGGAAGTGGAAATTTCTCTCTAAAAGTAATCATTTCTATATGACTAACTGAATATATGAAGCCGTTAAAAAGTCTTCGCATTTAATCAGTTCTACCTCTAGTTTTGCAAACACAAAATTTGATTTTTCCTTCTGAATATCAGGTGTGCTTTGGTAAAATTAAACTGAAAGCGGTGACAATACTACAGTAAAAGCTGGGAGCAGGTTGGCTTACATGTCTTGTGTTGGTGTTACTGAGACACAAGTGGGTGGTGACCACGTGCAGCTCTCCATCGCCTTCACCTGGATAAAACACATCAAATGTCGGGATAATAAAAGCAACACTGAAACAAGCCCGTGTAAAAGAGTAAAAAAAAAGTAAACCCACAACACACAGCTCCAACTATGGAGTTATTCCTTGGCGTTTGTGCACGTCTCGTGCAAAAGTGACAAATCCGTGCAGATATCGGCTGGGTTTTGCACAATCAGTGTTCCTTTGGCAGTGCGAAAGCAAACACATTGGTTCTTATAGCCCTCAGAGTCTGAAAATGCCTTTTGTTGACTGATATCATCACCTCTACAAAAAAGGTACAACTATTCTTTAAAAAGGACAGTAATTCAAAATTCGGAGGTCTCTTTATTTTGATTCTGTTTTCCGACATCTTGATCTTCTAGCAAGCTTACTTCGGACTAAATAAGGCTCCGTCATGCTCCATAAGACGTCATGAACTCCCAGGAAGCTCCTCCCTCCTCCTGCAGCGTTCAAATGGGTTTCTTCCCGACAGCTTCTCAACTCTCCTGTCCTCGTACAGATTTTTGCTTCCCTCACCGCAACCAGACGTGTTCATTAAACCGACTGAGACAGTCCCAGCCACGACGATCCGTCTGTGTCTCTGAGGTCTTTTTAAGTTCACAGGTTTCTAAGTTTGGCTGGAACAGCTGTAAAGACGGCTGGATTTTCTAACTGCTTCACGGGAAAACAGTAGAAGCAAAATGACTCCCATTAAAGCTCACCGGCTTTTCCACATACAAGAACTTCTGACCAATCACACAGCCGTGGCGCAAACCCCTGTGAGACAGTTTGGCCCGGGTCTCGTGTTGAGAAGCGGCAGACGAAGCTGCGATGAGACCAAAATGATGCAATTTTCATGACGCAAAAATGTGACTGAGAGCCGACTCCGTGACTTCTCATGGAGGATGGAAAGGCCTTTAATAAGCCCTTTTTAACTCTTTCACTACAAGGAAACAGAAACGGATTAAAAAGCTCACCTTTTTTCTGCTCAGTGAAGAAGGGTCCTCATCGTTACCTGGAGAAAACAATAACAGGAGGTCAGTTGCAGCGAACAGCTCGTGTCTGGCAGAATTTCAGCGAGGGTTTCAGCGCACATTTTCTCACGAGCCCTCTTGTCTTGGCGTCCGCCATCCTCTCCGTTTTCTGCCGTCTCAATCTTCTGGCAGGCTTACTTCTGACAAAACAACCCGAGACGTTTAGCTCCAGCCAGGAACTGATGATGAAGTTTAGATTTGTTGTGCTAACTCACTTTAAACAGGCTTTCTCTTCGGGGTTTCTGCAGCAGAAACTTTCAGCTTCTGTTTGAGTCGTTCGCCTCGTCAGGGGGACCTTAAAACCGATCAGCCCCAGTTAAACTACGTCACAGAGCAAGTAACTTAAGTTCAATATGTGTCAGAGTGATTTGCAGACTGACCTGCACAAGGCTGAAGTTGCTGTCCCATCTGTAAATGCTACTGAAGGGTCTTCTGTCCACGGGGCAGGAAGGAGACATCTGAAGCTTTAAAAGAAAACCAGCAGAACTCATTCAATGAACATGCAGTGCTCAGACGTAACTAAACGCCTCCTACGAAGAAGGCAATGCAACGCCACCGAGCATCACCTCTGCCCATGTGAGGAGACATCTGAGGCAGAAAACATGGCAGCAGCTGTCGGGCATGGCGACCTCGCCTCCAGCCAGGATGCCCAGACAAACCGGACACTTCTCAGCGTCCTCGGTGTCCGAGCCGTCCGGAGGGCCCTGGCCACCTAAACAACACGGGAGAATATTGACCCGCACAGTTCTGTTAGAGCATCTACTACTCAGTCTGATCATTATCAATCGACATGAACAAAAACAACAGTGCGCTTCGATGGTCAAATCTCACCACTTCCAGCTCCAGTCATGTCCGGCTCCGGGGGGGACGTGTCCTGATCGTTACTAAAACACAAAGAGGGACAAAAACAAAACGGTGCTGCTGGTAAACTGTTAAGACTTCAATTTTGCCTCAACGAATCGCATTAAACGGCTTAAACGGTCCGATCAAAGCAGAAAGGAAGCAAGCTGACGCTGCTTTACCACTTCAGCAGAAGCAAGACATGAGGTTACAAAGTCTTTGTGTGGAATAAGTTATTGCTGTGTGAAAAATTAATCGAGCTACGTGGGTTTTAGGTGAAGCTTTACCAGAACATGACAGCTAAGAGCTGAAAAAGCTCAAATAAAAGCTGTTGTCAACAGAACAACAGATAAGGGACACTGCAGGGTCCTGAAAACCATAATAATTGAGTCAAAGAGGACAATTACAGTATAATAGATATTTTATCAGTTATTTTAGGGGAAAGTTCAATAGAAAGGCATTAAGATGTTCATGTTCAAGGCCATTCACTGTTCTTTAAGTGCAATAAATGTAAATTTCTAAACTCGAAGTGTTGAATAATCAGGATTTCAATATGGATCAAAATAATCCTGGTTACATTCGCCGTAATCGAGCAGCCCTGTGTCGAAACAGCACAGATGGGAAGGTTCCAGTCGTTGAAGAAAGACCTCATCAGAGGAGGCTCGTCATGTCGTGCACCAAGCAGTACAGAAACCCGTGACGTGACATCGCTATGAATGCTGGTTCTGCATCGCCATGGATGACCATCACGAGCCTGTGTGGTCATGCCAAGTGGCGAGAGACACGCCGGCATGCCTCCTGGGATCGTACTGATGGCAGTCACAGGTTCTACCTTCAGGTTACCTCAGGTGGTGGTCTGAGGGACCCTGAAGGCACAGCGCACCTGTGGGATCAGCCCAGATGTGACCTCTGACCCAGTCTTGATCTGCTGGATCCTGAAGACCGGTTACAACAGCTGTGGGTCGATTTGCCGCAGATTTCGATGCCTCTTTTCCACACTAAATCCCCACTTGTGTCCAGGCCTGATGTCCATTTGTTCTGACATTCGAATCACTCCGCCTGGACCCGTCCTTCTGTGTCTCTTTTTCCTGTCCTCTCAAACCCCAGCTGGTCGAAGCAGATGGCCGCTCGTCCTGAGCCTGGTTCTGGTTCTGCTGGAGGTTTCTTCCTGTTAAAAGGGAGTTTTTCCTTTCCACTGTTGCCTATCTGCTGCTCAGGATGGGAGACTGTGACGAAGTGCAGATTCAGCGCCATCTGCTGGCTTCCTTAGACAGATAACTGCTACTAACTGGCTTTTATAACGCATGTGAATGTTTTCCAGATGACTTTTGTTGTGACGGGCGCTATATGAATAAACTGAACTGAATTTCAATACGGTCTCGTGACCCTTAAACATTTGCCGTTTCATCTCATTTCCACCACTTTTCTGAGTGAGAGCACTTTCAATAAGGACGACCAACATCATCGTCTTGATTCCCTCGTTTTCAATCACCTTGATTAAAGACGGCGGCGTTCCGCCTCGTCACGTAAACTAGAAACATCCACGGCTGTAGAGATTAGTGCCGTTTCCTTGCGGTGGCGCTTCAACATTCAAACTAAACGAAACGGAGAAAAAAAAAAAAATCTCCTAAATGCGTACAAAGTATTTGTGAGGACTTTGGTAAAATAAACAAAAATGTTTTAGACTTGAGTGGATATAAGAAGCAAACACGCTTGTGTTGCCAAATACATGATATCCAACGTTTTCCCACCTCTAATGGGATATAAATCATTCCACTGAAAAGCAACCACACCTGTAGAGGAAAATATAAAGAATGGAAAGATGCAGAACGTCAGTTTCGTGCGTGAGCGCGTAATAATTCCCTGAGGACGACTTTGGATTTATCTACAGCATTCAGAACTTTACAGCACGTTATTGGGCTCTGGCTACGACATTCCAAAACTTTATTTTTCTTTTTGTTGAAGCCATTCTTTTGTTCATATGGATGTACACTTGAGGTCCTTGTCTCGCTGAAAAAATAAACTTGACTTTCTAGCAGCAAGGGCGTAGCCGATGAGGTGGTTTTCACGGCCTATTTTTGTGTGCACGGCTTGCAAAACTGTGGTCTAAGTTGTGAAAATTAAACAGCATTTATGTTACATTAAGAGGAGAGGTCGACGGAGAGGTTTCTATTTTTTATGGCCGATGTCGAGCTTAAACAAATCAGGGCAGTCGGGCCAATATTTATTTTGATTTCTGCCCAATATGTATTTTCCATTTTAACAAAATGACATCATTGCTTAACTTAAATAAACATGTAGTTAGCAACACTTACAAGAACTTGGACACTATAAAAATATACGCATTGTTGATAAAAACTAATCCTGGGCTAAATGACAGTAGCTAAAAAGGCACGGCCAATTAAATGGGACAGCAGATTAAGGGGTCTACCTCTATTAAAGGGTGGGAAGCATTTTGAAATGATTTGTCGTGGTTTTATTTGTTTTACATCACAACACAACGCCTACCGTCCACCTACACCACTGAAAAGAAAAAATTAAAAATTCCTGCCATTGTAGTTTATTTTGAAAGGATTACAAAGTGGAAGGCACGGTCCCGGGTGAGCTCGGCTTTACTTTCAGAATACGGGCACACCTCTACACGTCGATCCACTGAACCAGTAAAAACGAAGGAATATAAAGATCCCCGGCTAGCAGGAACAGCAGCAGCACACGTCTCTGCACCTGAAGCCTTTTAGTAGGTGCGGACACGGCCATTTTTCATACAGGAGCAGCTGATTTTAGTTCTCCCTACAACTGCTTTCTCTGGGGGGGGAAAGGCCCACTCCCAGTGTGTATACTTTATTTATCTACTGTTTATACGCATCAATAGGAAATAAAACATAACAGACCTAAATTTAAACCTATAGTGATACAGTGAGCTGGAAGAGAAAGTGAAACAATTCCCATTTTGATATTCTGACTCACATAGTGCTGCAACACAGGCCAAGAACCAAAACAAGCCCACAACAGGGGAGTTTGTAGTTAGGTGAAATCAAAGGTAATTTTGATGAATAAATAGAGACAGACTGATTTATCAGCCTTGATTGGCATTTTTTAAATATCTAACATTGGTAGAAAATGAACACAATAAGAGGTAATTCTGTAAAAAACAGCGTCGTTATATTTAGATATTCACGCCGCCTACTGCATTAATTAAATATCTTCATAGTGAACAAAATAATTACCTTGATGACATCATCATGAGTGGCCGGTGTAGTCTTTTAAAGCTGAACTGAAATCAAATCTAAAAAAATTGACATTTCATGGATGTTATTTAGTCAAACACAACATTCCAGGGACCTGTTTTTCTGACCTAATTGTTTTTAGCGTTTAAGTCATTAATTTCAGAAGTGGGTGATTTGTGGGGCGGAGTTCCGTCCTGGGTTCATGACGAGCGCTGTGCCAAGAACGCTGCTACGGTCTGGTTGTTAACTAGTGGAAATGGAAGAAGAAGCCTTTTTTGAATACAAAGAAATGCCGGAAGACTTCGTGGAGTAATGGATCTACAACCGTACCAGTCTGAACCTGAACCAACGGCTGGATCTCTGGAATCAGATGAAAACTCTTCAGATTCTGATGATCAGCAGGACCGTCATGGCCGACAAAACAACACGCATAACGACCGAGTTCGGAACGTGGAACAGCGAGAACCAATTACCCCCAGATCGTTCTTATAACATCAGCACACACTACAAATCAACATAAAGGCAGGCGAGAGCTAACGTTGCTAACTTGAAGCTAACCTGATGCTAACCTGTAAACAATGTGAGCTTGCGTCAAACTAGCGATTATAAACTCTCACACCAGAGTAAACTAATCAACAGCAGGTTCAGATTATGACTTTTGTTTTATACATGGATTGTTTATATTTTTTCAACAATAACAAACTGCTAAATTAAAAATAGTTAGTTCTGCTGCTGGCGAAAGGTCCTGTTTCTGTGGCGTAAAGTCAGTCCACCTCAGTAACGAGGGTCGGAGCGGTGCTTCTCCTTGAAGCGATCCGAACCCGAGTTCTGATAGGAATTCCCACATCGGAAGGTTTTTATCTTTCGGGAAGCCTAAAAAATGAAAGTCCAGTGGTATTTTCTGGCCAGTTTGAACAATTAAATCCAAATAACTGAACTGTATCGTACCGTATTCATCCACTCACTGATGAACGGCTGAACCTCAGCGTCAGGGGGGTCACGGAAAAAGCCGAACACACGACTGGTTTCTTCAATGTTTGGTATATATTAAAAAGAAATAGTATAATTTTTTTATTTTACAATTAACTGATGTTGGCTTCAAAACACTGTTTAGTTCAGCTTTAAGCATTCCACTTAAATTAAATATTCTTGTTCTTTAAGTGTTTTAATATTATTATTATCAGGTATTTTTTGGACGTTTAATAAACAAATCAGCTTCATAATCACCCATAAAACGCCCCGGTCTTCATTCATAGAAACCCCTAAACTGACTGAAGAATCCAGGCTTTTTTATTTAAAATTCATGATGAAGAAGAACCTGAGGATCCCCTCCAGCTGGAGCACAAATAGACCTCTTTAGCTGCGTTTTAATTCGGTTTGACTTGATTAAAAAGTGAGTCCAAGTTAAAGTTGGGTTTTAGTGTGAACCAGAGTCCATGTCAACACAGGCCACTGCTTAGGCTTAGTTTTCCAAACTGTCAACTTTGTCCCTCAGAGGCCATTTAGCACATCAAGCTAGCCTAATGAGAGTGAAGCTCTCAGCTAAACGCTTACCTACATCCAAATGTTAGATAATAACCACAAAGAGCTCAGAGACGAAGCGGCTCACAGGAGGTAAAGTTATGGGAGCTTAGCGCTGTTTTTGGCAGCACGGCCTGCGCACAGGAGGCACTAAATTAGCACCAACTTAACTAGTGCCAACACGACGGTAACAACAAGCTTGTTACTGGTTAGCCAGGCTAGTTAAAAGCACACCTAGCTGCCTGGTAGCGGCACGGCAGCAAGAACGAGTAAACAGTGCTTATTATTAGCCCCGACGATTGTACTGAAGGTCATAAGTTAGCTATCGGCTTTGAACAACAGCACCTGCTTACGTAGCCTTTAGCTTTAGCAGCTAGCTCCGGTTAGCTCCTGTAAAGTGTCGCTACTCACCTTCGACTGCGGCTGCGCCAGACTCCCGCCTGCTAAACGGTTCGAGCGTCCAACTTGTTGTAATTTAATTTTGTTTAGTTGCGAAGAAGGTTTTTAATTACAAACGAAGCATAGATTTCAGAAAGTCTCTGCCACATGTCTTATAGTCCGGCTGCGAGTTTGCGCCTCTGGCGCCTCCTATTGGAGCCACTGAGCAGTACAGCCCAAAGTGAAATAACAGAAACAGAAAGTTGCTCTTCAACTCTAATAAATATATAAACACGACTGAACCTTTTCAACTCTTTTAAATACACCAGGTAAGTACCATCCGACACCTTGTTAAATTAAAGCAACATGTAAAACATAAATACAGACAAATTTTCAAATTTACCTTCATATTTATAACACGGCACTAACCCTAGAAAAACCTTTAAACTGTTTTTTTCAATCTAAAATTGTTTCCCACTTTAAAAAAAATAATTATAATGAAGCATTTAGGAGCTTAGGCCCTGTGCTTTCCTTTTCATGTTTGAAGCGTTTTTCTTTAGTCATTCAACAGGTAATGGCACAGATCACTCACAGGGTGCAGCCCTTGGAGTATGTGTTGTGAATCACTCTCAACTACAACCACACCAAATTTTAGCTTAATATCTGCAAAAAGTACCGAGTTACAGCCATTTTCCAGTTTACTAAGGTCAGTTGACTGTGGCGGCCATCTTAAATTGGATTAACTCTGAAAGTTAATCAGTTGTAGACGTGCATCCAATACTTACTTTCTGAAAGTTTCATTAGAATTTGTCAAGTGGTTCATGAGATATTTTGCTAACAGACAAACAGCGTTGACTCCAGTAGATCTCACACATCTAATGGATAAAACCAGCTGAGCCTTATAGGCCTGTGTGAGTAAACACTGAACATACATCTATGGCTGATTTAACCCTATTCAAGATGGCCGCCACAGCTGATCAACATTAGCAAACACAAAAACTTACTTTTTTTTATAAATCACAACATACTATAATTTCACACCACACAGCAAAAGGCTGGGAAACGTTTCAGATGAATATCAACTGGTGGCCCGTGGGCCATTTCCAGCCACCAGGGGGCCACTTTCAGCCCCCGAAGGGTGGGATTTTATTTTATATTTTATTTTAGGTTTTATACTTATTTAGCTAAAATTTAATGTGATAGTAGCTGAGAATGAGCTCCAACCTACACGCCGAGAGCTAACCGACGGCATGAAATCTGTTTCAAAACGCTGTTAACTATTAGTCAAACTTATTTGTCTGTTAGCAAAATATCTCATGAACCACTGGATGGATTTTAATGAGACTTTCAGGAAAAAATCATTAGAGGTTCATCTACAGCTGATTAACTTATGGCGTCGACCCAATTCAAGATGGCCGCCACAGCCAGTCAACATTAGCTTCACAGACACAGAGCTAAAACTTGAGGCGGTAGTAGTCGAGCGTTTCAGACCAAGATGAAATTCTAGGCCTTCCATTTTTATTCCCAAACCTCGGACCCATTATTGCGAGTCGAACAAATGCTACCTGAACACAAAAACCACAAAGAAAAAGAAAACACGAAGGCGACTGAACGGAGCAAAGAAAAGCAAGAAACGAGAGTGAAACCCCCACGCCAAATGTTCAGTGTTTTATTTAAAAACTATAAACAGTCACCAAAGTAAATAAAGCCAATCTCTAACAGACTGTTGGGTCTATGTATAGTCACACATCCTACTGACACCGCAGAAATGAAGATGGGTCGCCCCGGTCAGATGCTAATACGACAGGCAGTCAAATGTTACACGACACACGGTAGAGAGGACAGTCTGAGGACGTGAGCCGGAATGTGGCATGGTATTAAGAATGAAAAAATAGTACAATAAAACTCCACACTATATTAAGATAGAAAAAAGTAGTGAAGAAAATATCATACCTGCACGTAAAGCAAAGAACACAGGAGAAAACCTGTATAAAAACTCCATGTATTTAAACCAATTTACAAATACAAAAAAATCTTGGTACGCGCACCGTCGCCCGTACTGTGACAAAAAACGCTTACAGTGGATATATGCTTCTGTGTGTGTGTGTGTGTGTGTGTGTGTGTGTGTGTGTGTACGCGCGTTGAGGGGGAAGGTGTGTGAGGGTACAGGAAGAGAATACCTTCAATACTATTCTTTTTTTTTTTGTTTGTTTTGTTTTTCTTCTACAAAATGACATGAGATATATTATTCCATACTCTTTCAGCCAGCAAAATGAGTTCTACAAGGTATTATAATACAAAAAATGTCACAGTTCCACAAAAAAAACTGTCCCCCCC
>JAOXNZ010000001.1:34864895-34875849 GCA_028566095.1 Kryptolebias brasiliensis | reverse complement strand
TTCAGCTTAACCCATCTTTTTATCTGCAGACTTTACTCAGTGAATCTGAGGGTAAATATGTACAAACGCATCTAAATCCTCAAACCTCTCCATCCCAAATGGCTCTTCTGTGAATGTCGCCATTGTTGACCTATTTTCAGTCACTTTGGCTGTTTTCGTAAGTCGACAAAACGCACGCAAGTTTTTAAATTAACGGACACATATGTCATCGATGTTAAAAAATAAAATAAAAAGTGCAGATTCCGTTTTTTACTTTATTAATATCTCAGACTAGTTTTTATGACACTGCAATGAGTGCCTTTAAAAAGAGGGCAAACGGGTCCGATAACTCCTCGCTCATTTCTCTAAAATCTTTAAGAAACTTTCCGGCTTCTGAATGATTCCCCTGAACGCCACATTTAATCTTCTGTAGAACAGTAAAGACTTGCGACCTCAAGTCTTCTGGCAAAACAAGTCACAATTGGTAATTTTTCAATATTGGAGCTTTTATTATTTTCAAATTTTTCAACTTAAAATTTTGAAATTTGGCGATTGTTTTAAAAACTTGATTTTTATTGGTCTAGAGTGACGTTGTCAGGAATTCCAGCCCTATATTTAAAAAAGGGGAATCCCCAAGCTTCACAATGAGGCCAAACATTACATGAAGGGATTTCCTGGTGCTGCAGCAGCCGACAGAGGAAAAATGGTCAATGTCAAAAGGTAATTACAAAGGAATGTTTCTGAAGATGTGGCTGTTAGAAAACTCCAACTGAAAGGAAGATTAGGACGATTGTATGCCATTTTAGTTGCCGTGACTGCGAGATGGTGTCTTTATGGGCTAATCTTTATGCAAATATCAATATTTTAACTTATTTTGCACTGCAGTCTGTGCTCATTTTGAATCATTTTGCCAAAACAAGTAAAAAAAAAAAATGTAAAATTTGCTTCATTATGGAGACCATTTTATGGCCCTTTTCCACTGGCGCCTCTACAGCGCAGCTCAACTCTGTTCAACACGGTTTGGGTGGTTTTCCATTACACTTCAGTAACAGCTCTAGTGGGTGGGTTCATCGTAAATTTGGGTGGTCCCAGAGTCCAAAAATTGACACCACACTCCTTACCAGCTGGTGGCGGTAATGCTCCATTAAGCTGCTTGCCAGTCACCATTAAACAGGTAGTAGAATAAAAGACCCTGAAAAGATGCGCGACACAACAATGGAGGACATGGTAGCGATGTTGAACATTCTGCGGAGTCTGTGGCTTTTTGTCAGACTCAAAAAAGAAAAGACTCGGAAAAAGCTGCGGACAGCGAGGCGAAACGCTCTGGAGAAGTACAGGAGAGTGACTCTGATTCCCAGTGACTCCACCCCCTAACCAATCAGTGACCAACAGTCTTCTGGCGTCGTGTTTTCAGGCCAGCACGGCACACTTGGAACCACAGCGAAGTACGTTCTAAAAACGGGGCTGGTTCCACGAATCCTTGCTAGTGGAAACGCCTTGGAACTGTGGAGAGCCATGTCGAACCGCGCTGTAGAGGCGCCAGTGGAAAAGGGGCCATTAGGTCCCCCAATTTCGTGTTCGCCGACCCAAATTTTGAGAACCACTGACTTAAAAATGCATACTTTTTATTTCAGCCTTGCAATTGAAGCAGGCCAAGAGCAAAGCTGAACTTCAAATGATGCCATGGCTTTAATTCAACATTCTTCATCCCCCTATGGTTAAAATAACATCAATGCCGCTGGTACAGGTGGAGGTTACAGCTTCAGAGAGTTGAAAACGAGCTAGAAATACATTTTTTGGCGAGGAGTGCTCGCTTCTTACTGAGCGGCATTCAGATATCAAATAGTCGGCGGCGGGAGCTTTGGCACCGAACTTCATTACTGTGCACTGCTCTGCACTTGAGCAGGAGGCGACGACCCAAGGAGCGCCACATCACGATCATCCTATTCATTGGGAGCAAAGAACCTGGTCAACAAATGGTCCCAAGTGTCAAAGATAGAGAGTTCTTCTACTCCTACGGGCTTCTCGTTTAAATCTGCACGCCGCCCGACAGCTTAAAGCTGCGTTCGATCACCACCTTCAAAACACAAACATTTGTTACTGTAGCTGCTGGCTTGTTTACAGAAAAAGAACTTTAAACAGCGGTTATGGGTGGCCATTCAACTAGATAATCAGGGTTAACTTGATGTTAGCAAACATCCACCCAGCTCAAGTGTCCCAGAGTGACTCGCTGCATCAAATAAAACTGGCTCAGACCTCCAGCCTCATTCATGAAGATTTCCTCACCAGCAATTCCTCTATTCCGTCACTTTCACTGAGGTTAAAAAATAAATAAATAAAGCTATCCGCCTCCCCTCACCAGAAAGAGCAACACGAGGGAGGTGAGGAAAGCCTCTCTATTATCAGCCTCAGTTTATACAAGAAAAGCCTAGCTGCCCTACGTCCTTACACCAAGATCAACTTTAACGGGACACACGGGTGGCTTCCAGCACGCCGGTCCACTCAGCTGTCAGATCTCAGACACCTTTGAAAAGATAATGACAGCAACTTTGTTGGGCAACACGGGGGAAACGTCTGCAGTGAAAACAAAATAAAAAACCTAATCTGATGCATCCTTTAGAGTAAAAATGTCAAGATGCTGATGAGTATGTCACTTGTCTCTACATTTGTAATCTAAAACACTAATCTGTGCTACTTAAATCAATGTTTAGGTGACCTTGTGAGAATGATCACGTCACAGAAACTAACACACGGAGCTCATGACTACTTCTATTACAAGGAAGAACCTAAACTGCTGCTGTGTCAGTCATCTGAACCTACAAGCACACCTCTCCAACAAGAAAACTACTAAAGGTACTGCCCAAAACCCCAACATCCTTCTCTAAAGCCTCATAGTTATTTGGGACTTACTTTTGTAATGATCTAAGCTGACAAAATGCCACCGTTTTGATGTAAAAAGTGCATAAGACGTGTAAAGAGAACCAAAATACACCAAAACTTTAAGGTTTAAGGTTGATGCACACGCCAGTTTTTGCATGTCTGCAGTGTTTTATGTTGGACATGACAAGCTAAAAGATCCTTCAGTTCTAGTTTTGAAGAGAAAATTCCGAGTTCAGACACAATGGGAGATTATAAGAGTTTGGGTGGGAACTCCCAGCATTCAGGGGGGGGTTTGAGAGAAAGCCACAAGTCCTATAGCAGTGAAACACTGCATGAAAGAGGACAAAAATACCTATGTTTTGATGAATAAAGCGTATAAGTGTCGAGCTTGTGGGAATAAGAAGAGCTTGCTAAAATTCTGGACAGTTTAGGCAGCTCGAAGGTTAGCGTGGGATGATGTCACACGCCAAGTTGAAAGTTTGGAGGTACAAAGCGCTGAAAATCATACTGTCAACTCAACTGTAATCTGCGGTTGTGTAAAAATCTATAAAAGGATATCAAAATGCCAGTTCAGTTATGTAAAGTTCAACTTTCCATGATGTTTCTGCTGTAGGGTTTCCTCAATTGGTTCGGCAAAAAAAAAAAACCCCATTGTCATCTATGGGTATCATATTTTGAGCAGTTTTGCTTTTTACGTGTGCACGCTTTAGCTCCGCCAAACAACATCCTGCTACTAAAAGTGACAGCGCAGGTTCCTCGACACGTTTGGATGCAGAGCCGTGGAACGAGATTTGAATCAAAACTTTTGATGGGAACGCAAGAATCCCGGCGCTTCCATGTTTATGCTCGAAACTTGGGGAGAGAAAAAACAAAACAACGCTTCGGAAAGCACTGCTTGATTCACGCAAAAGAAGACCACAGCTTACTCCAGGATGTGTGGCCTGAGGAGCTCCAGGAACAAAAACAATCCCCATCTTGCCACCACTTGTTGACAAAGTCTACGGGCCTTCTTTTCTATCGTCTGGTAGCCCCTAAAGTAACTGAATCGACACGAGCGTTCCTCCGCCGCACAGGTGCAATCTCTGGAGGGCAGGCGCTCGCAACGGGACCAATCGTTGCACGAGGGTGTTTGAGAAAGAAGAGCAGAGGAAGCAACAACACTAAAAAAGACAAATGCCAGCTGCTGAATTAAAGGAGGGGGGGCTTTACCACAAACTCCTCACTGGCAGCTGCCTGCCTTTGCAGCCTGCATGTGATATTAGTCAGACCTGATCAGCAAAGGAGCCTACAAGGGTTACAGCTTTTTTTCCCCCATGTTTTTAAACGTGGAGTTGTGTTACAGCAGTGCAGCTCCCAAGCAGAGGGGATCGGCGAGCCTACATCCTGCATCTTAACATTTGTAAACACTTCCCACATGCTACCTGAGAGGAGGAAAAAGCTGCGTGGTGTGCGTGGTACTCACCGCAGGTAGTACTGTTTTAAAGCGAATGCGGCGTTGGAACAACTCTTGGGAAAGTTAAACTCCTCTCCAAGTTCAGCCCATTGGTTTTTGTCAGAAACCTGTCAATGAGTGTGTGGGGGGGAGAGAGAATTGGTTAGAAAACACCGGCAACAACAAAACAAAAAGGGGTTACAGCTGCTCTGCTACAGGTTACCCCAAACTATCTGAACCCTCTTGTCAATAAGTTCGGCAAACTGCGGAAAAATGGCTTAAAAAAAAAATTAAATAAATAAGCCCGGTAAAAACGTTAACTAGTCCCGCCTGTAGTAGCCTCAGTTACGCTAATTGACTGCATGTGTTTAAAATTTGACACATTAGTAAGAAGCGAGCTGCCACAGCAGGACGGTACTGTTACAGTTTAAGCTAGTTAGCCGAAGAGCTAACGCGACCCGTTTCTTCAAAACGCTTCAAAAAAAAAAAAAAAAACCGCACGAGGACCAACTCCAACCGACCGTCTCCGGCAGGAGAGAAAAGCTCGCGCCGACCAGTTAAGTTTCGGAGTTGCCGAGCGTCGGTACCGCTGGCCGTGTTCGCCGCGCACACTGGGCCTGTGAGGCCTACACTCTGTGGCCAGCCATGAAGCCGAAGAAAGACGGCCATGGAGAGAAGGAAATTTTAAGCTGCCCTCCGGGTTCGAACCGTCGGCGAGAGCCGCGAGCGACACGCCGGGTCCCGCGCGGTGCTCCCCGAGGCCGGGCTCCGTGTCGATAATCGATGGCGAACGTGCCCGCTAATTTTGAGTCGCTCCAAACTGCAACCGCGACTCCGGAGCGCCTCGGACTCCTCCGATTCAAAAAAAAAAGAGAAGAAGACCGCACAACAAACACAAGCCACCACATTGCATAGAGATACACAGCACAAGGCCAACACCGAGCCACTAAAACCGGGGGGGCTTTCCACTTGTCCCGGGTTATCGGCGCGGAGTTGGTCCGGCGAGGAGTCCACGGGCGGCGGAGTGTGGAGAAATTCCACTTTTGGTTCCCACTCACCTTAGCAAATCCACCTAAAGAGACGACTCTCATGTAGAGAGCGTTCAGGTCCAGCTCTTTCCCACCCACGATAGGAATCTTCTTGAACGGCGATCTGTCGGGATAACACACGAAATAAAGCCACACGCCTTCAAATAACACTTGGGGCAACTCGTGCTGGCGAGATTTAAAGTTAGATTTCTCGGGCATAAAAGACGCCCCAATCTCACCCTCTGCTTTGGTGAAATTGCCGCAGCTCGTCCAGGAAAGCCTGTCCTTTCCTCCGCTGATCTGGTAGATTCTTCCCCGTCGAATTTGCCATGGTGTTCGCATGCAGACACGGTTAAAGCCCACTTCAGTCGCTTCCTAAGACGCCAAGGATCCCATACTCCGCCGGCGCTCAGTCATTCGCCGAGCTGAGTGTTTAAAAAGTTAAAGAAATAGCTGGTAGCAAGGAGAGCGGCAGCTCGCTAATAAAGACTGATGCACACAGAAAGCAAGCCCGGGACTAAGTTCCAGCGAACAGTCACAAATACGATCGATTTACCGGTAGATTAGAAGCGCCATGGCTGAAAGTGTTGAATTAATGCTTTTGGTCGCGGCTGTATTCGTTTGGAGTGGTTTGACAGTGTGGTACGGACGCAGCTCCGAGGCTATCGCGCACACTGTAGAGCGGCAGAGGGGATCCAGTTCTCAGACAAAAAGACGTGAAGGCCGCGGAGCCCGGCCTGCCATGCGCGCAGCGCCCTCTGCGGCCAGCGGCGGTACTGCGCCGGCCGAGGCAGCGCGACCGCTGGAACAATAGAGCCCGTTTTCTGTGTTAGGGACCGTCTGACAATTCCTCTCTGCCGACTGGGGGGAGAATAAACAAGTAAAACGGGTCAGAAGGTTCGTGGAACCGTCCCGTGGGTGGTGGTGGGGTTAATACTAATTAACCCAGCTTCCTTATTATCCCAATCAAGCGTGTAATGGTGGGCAACCAATGATTATAAACCTAAAATTGCTTCTTCAGACCTCACATGGGCTTTAAATACTCACTACAAGTGGATTCTAAATGAGTATTTTACGTTACTGATATTAGCCAAGCAGCTAAGGATAGTGAAAGAGTCAAAAACATTTTCCTCATTGAAAAAACAATAAACATTACTTTATTGAACTTTTTGAGTAAAGCTGTTATTTTGCATATTTATATTGATGTTTCTTTATTAATAAAACATATTAGGCACAATATGCTGCATTACTGCTTATCTTGGTACGTCTCTTAAACACGGCATCCATTTTTTTATAGTGTTTTAATGAAGTGGCAAAACTTGAATGACGTCATCACCATCGGATGATTCATTTTGTATATGTATGTTTTCAAAGGACATATTTATAGAGTTGCCAGTGAGGTTTTTGGTCATTTCAATGGTGTGATTACAGTGCTTGTTTGTTTTTTTTCCTTGGCGCGATCTGTTGCGGGACTTGCGGGAAGCCGCCGCCGCCGCTCGCTCCCCGCTTCAAGGCGACTGTTTTTTTTTGGTTTTTTTTAATCTTCCGGGAGGGTTGAAAAATTCCTCCTGGTCCCTTTTCGCAGCAACTGCCAGGCGGATATCTTCTTCTTGATGGGGTTACATTCAACCATTACACGTACCCCTTTGCTCAATGAAAAACCTGTCACAAAATGGCGGAGACGTACGTTAGCAGACCCCATTTTGAGGAATTGACACCAGACAGCGGAAAGCCTTCGTGTCCTCGCGTGCGGTTTGAAAAACGGTGCTGTTTTTGCAGTTAAACCGCCGGAGTCCAGCTCGCGCGCCCGTTTGGACTCCACACTCATCGAACGAATTCTGGGCTAACGACTCAACGGCGCTAGCTCGTTAGCTTAGCAAACATTTAGCGAAACAGCCACCGAGCTGCTTTAAAAGTGTTCATTTAAATCCAGCTGTTTGCTGAAGTCTCGTTTAACTCCAGGGGTTTTGCCCATTTTGCGCCATTTACAGCAAACCGCCATTTAAAGGAAGAATTTCACGTCGGTCATTTTTACGCTAGCAGCACCGGCGTTTCTCTTCAGCGTGTCAAATTCCACTTCCCTTACATCACCGCTAATGTTGCTAACGAGATTACCCCCGTGTGGCTCGCATAGAAGTCACGGAATATTTCAGGCGTTATCTTTTGGCTATTTATCATTAAACGCCGACCCGTCCTGACCGGAAGAGGTTTGCTGAAATGCGTTACATTTATGTGAAAATTGATTTAAGAGCGTGCTAGTTTCCAAGCTAACAGGCTAGCTGCCCGTGCGTTCGCAGTATTTGTAGCCTAAAGACACACAATGCTGCATTTTGGCATAAACAGTGTGTTTTGAGAAACAAAGTATATAAGTAGTACTTATTACTCCATGTATCTTGTATTTCTGTCTAGGATGTACTTTGTTTGGTATCCAGAACCAGGCTCTAATGTTTATATACACTTTTAACAGGGTATAGGTTATTATTAAAAGTAATAGGTGCATGTAAGTGGCGTTTTTATTGGGTCTGCAGAAAGTAGACACGTTTTGATTAAATGAGTAGCTTTTTGTTACTGAATTATCTTTAATTTAAAATCAGTCTTCTTTAGTTCTGAGTAAACATGTATTTGTGTGCGAGTCTGAAAAGTAGTAGTTTGTAATTGTACACACACAAGACATGATTTAGATTAACATGTTTGCCTTTCATTTTTTAGATTTACTAGATGCTTGTAAACAATTTAGCGCAACGTTTAATCAGGAAATGTGTTGTGGAGACTCAAGATGTTCAGGAGCATCTAGCTCAGAACAGGCAGACGCCAAATTCACTTGTTTCAGCCATTTCCTGTAAACTGACTCGTTTGAATAATGTCACTAATTTAGTGTTTTTTCTTAACGCTTTAGAAGCAGATTCTCCAAAATGATGTGATTAATTTGTTTGAAATTTTGCTCGTTTTAGTCACAGTAGTCAGGGTCTTTAAATGTCTCCATAATTACGGAGGGTGGGGGGGCGCTTCTGAATAGGTTTGTTTTGTTGAACATTAAGTTTGAAATTAAAACAAATCAGCACTGCTTTGAGAGACTAATGGAAACCTAAGGCACTAATTAGAGAGATGAGAGGCATAATTAATGCCTGTTCCAGCATTAACTTGACATGTTTATGTTCTGAAAAGGTCCATAAAGGGAATGTATGGTTGGAGTTTGAACGGCTCTGGGCCTCATGGCTTTACATGTAATCTAAGAGACGATGAGTGCCGTACGGTCAGATATGCCATCACCGCCGAGACGCTCATCTGATGTGACAGTCAGGCCTCTTGCAGCATATGGTGCGAGAGGGGCCTGTAAGCCCAAGCTGACCCCCCCAAGCACCCAAACAAAAGGTCCCAGTAGGACTCTTAACAGTCCCTCCACTTCCCTGCAGCACCCTGAGCGCTCCGTCTTCTGACCAACAGGTCCCAGTGATCCGCCTCGATCCCTCAGGAGCGCGTCGTACTCAGGAGAGATTTTAAACCTGCTGGATCAAGGTGCATGCTGGGAATTTGGGGTGCGAGGGAGCCACACGTGGTCACGAGTGAAACAAACAAACAAAAAAAAGAAAGTTGTGCTTTACAGCTGGAGTCATCATCAGGTTTTTTTTTCTGTTTTGGACCTCAGTTTTTATTTATCCCTGCCAGTTTAGAAATATTTAATAACCACTGGCATTTATCTGTTAAAACAACACCCGGTTCCTGTATTTAACAGTGTTATTTAAATGATACAAACTTAATTTATAAAGACCTAATTAAAACATTGAAAGCCTTCAAAATAAAGCTCAAAGTCTACCTATTAGGCCATAATTTATTGATTAAAAACATTTTATTTTCTTTAACAAAACAAACCCTATTTTAGCCCCAAAACGTTGACTTTGTGTAATAATCCATCGTCACCACTAGGTGGCACAAATGCCTCATTTTTCAGGTATTTAAGAGTCATTTAACTCTTAAAAAGGCTTTACTTTTTCCTGTTTATAGTTGGAAAAACTATTATTAGCCATTTATCTTTTGTAATATTTCAGATTGTGAGAAATTTCCCCCTTTTTTTTTTTACAAATTCATATACTTCACTCGTGTTTTATTCTGACCCTTTGTGGATCATTTATATTTATATATCATGTTTTTATACTTTACATCAGGGGGGGTCAAACTCAGAAACACAAGAGGGCCAAAATTAAAAGCTTGGTCTGAGCCAAGGGCCAATCTGAATCAATATTTATTGAAAAAAATACATAAATGAACCCTGGTTTTAGATGTAATATGTCAAATTGTTCATATAAAAATATCAAATATCTTTTCCCAGTTTTATATTATATTGAATTTAGAGCAAACAGACTAATGAACAAAGGAAAATAGATTGAACTTAAAAAGACGCATGATTAGCACCATGCACCAATGATTTTTTCTTAGTAAAACATTTTATCGCAAATCTATTAAAACACCATCAACAAAAATCTGATCATTCAGCTACTAACATAAAACAAATACAGGAAAAAAAAAAAGACAACATACATTAAAGCAGACTTGCTGTTACTCTGATGCACATTAACTCAAGACAGAGATCTGATATTTTTCTTGCCTTCAAGTTCATCAACAAGAGTTTGATCGGTCAGATTTGATGCTCTCTGTTGCTCTTTTCACGTCAAAATCAAAGATTACTGATTAATTAAAACTTCCTTTTCTTGGCTTCAAAGTCCCTGTCACAGGAAGACGTCACCAAATAGGCTCAGTTTTTTTAAGCAAAATGAGAACTGAGAGACTTGATCTGTCCCAAACTGGAGGGCCAGATAAAATGTTACCAAGGGCCAGATCTGGCCCGCGGGCCTTGAATTTGACACATGCTTTACACCCATTCAGTAAAAGGTATTGTCGCTACACATCTTGCAGAATAATCACTTAAATCCAAATACCCATAAATCTCCCGTCTTTAGGATGTTAACAGCTAAACAGTGACCTTAATAATAAAAACCATCATTAAAGGTGAAGACGCAGAAGCATTGAGGCGTCATTTTCACTATTCAGCCCTTATTGTTCCATTTCTGTCATGATTTTTGATTTGCTGTTCAAATCAAATTGGACCTACACCCCCAAAAATACCCATCAAAACACGCAGCTGTCTGTTGAACAGTGTACTGAGACTTTTGGTAGCGTTTGGATTGTTTAATGTAGGCAAAATTACCAAAGTACTGTGAAAATTTTCCGCATGCACAACAATAGGACTGTAGCTCAGACGTACTCCACAGGTGAGACATCGTTCAAAGTCTAAACGGGTCACAGAAAGTTGGGTTTTACAGGACTGATCTGGCATTTTGATATCTTTCATAGTTTGTACACAATCACACTTTAGGTTTTATGGCTTGAAGATTTTACGACCGAATGTTTAACTTAATTTTCTTCTTGCTTCCACAATTTGTTCTCTGGCAGAGTTTGATGACTGAGAATCTACACCAGCATACTGGCAGAGTTTATACAACTAAATGTCCACATTTTTGTCTTCTTTCACCACCCAGTGCGTCTCACTTCTGTAGGACTTACTGGATGATTTTCTCTTCAGTCCCCCCCAGAGGGCAGAGTGCGCACATTCAAACTTCCATAGAGTCCCATTTTATCT
>JAOXNZ010000001.1:34801614-34814715 GCA_028566095.1 Kryptolebias brasiliensis | reverse complement strand
GATAGAGCTTTAAGCAGCATTAGTGGATGGTGCAGTGAGCTGTGTTTACAGACAATGATCTGTGGAAGAGTTCCTGAACCACTAAATTTAGATGGCGTTTAATGCAGCCTGGTGAACCTCTGCCCATCTTTACTTCAGCCTCTAAAATGCTTTTTATGCCCAGTCCTTTTACTGACCTGTTGCCAATTAACCTAGTTAGTTGTAAAATGCTTCTCCAGCTGTTTCTTATTTGTACCACTTAGTTTTACAATCTTTTGTTGCCTTTGTCCCAACTTTTTCTGAGATGTGATGCTGTCCTGTAGTTCAAAATTACCTTATTTAAAAAAATGGTACAATTTCATCATCATCATCTTATTGATGCATTTCTTAGTTTAAACATTTGTTATGTTCCATTGTGAATAAAATCTGAGTTTATGAGATTTGCAAATCATTTCTTCCTGTTTTTACTTACATTTTGTACAACGTTCTAACTTTTTCAGAGTTCGGGGTTGGATAATTTAGTTGTTTTTTCTTCCTAAAGCTGCGGTTTGTGAAAACGTACAAAAATTGTGATAGAAAATGTCAATGGGGGTGTTTCAGTGCTAATGCATTGCCCCTCTTTAATTAGCTGAGAGAAAACTATGTTTATTAAATTAAGGCATGACTTACTTTTCTTTTTACTGAAAGTAAATCAGTGCTGGCCAGCAGACGTACTGAAAGGTTTTTCTTCTTTTATAGTTACAGATTTTTTCCCCCCTACATGCATGTCCCAGTATGCAACCCTGAGAGAAAGTAGGTTAGTATTACAGCATTATATAAGCATTAGGTAAGAGGGCAGCCCAAACCTCTTTTTCTCTCACGTGCCGTTTAAAACTCCCAAACAGTCGACACAGCCAGAGGTTTGGCGCCATTTAATGGCAGCAATCAGACAGTGCATCAAGAATGTGTCTAGAAACAGATGAGTTGGAGTGTGTGTGTGTGTGTGTGTGTGTGAATGAGGAGTGGGCAGCTAGAAATGTAACAATGAATGGGAAGAAAAAGTTGGCCGCGCTGTTAGTTTTTATCTTTTGTGTTGCATGTGTGTTTCTAATTGTTTCATGTCTGATGATTCTTTCTAGAGTTTCAGCCATTTCAATAGTCCTGTTTAAAAACAAATGAAATTCCAAAAGGCATAAACGGGTAGTTTGAGTTTCTTTATCTTCCATGCAAAAAAATATTTAGAGAGATGTTGTCAAATCAAACCCACTGACTCCGTAAAAGAGCTCTGACTCTGACGTGTGGTATTTAAAGGGGAAATGAAAAGTGTCTAGAAATCAAAAGAAAGTCCTAATTGGTGCTTCTTTACAGAATCTTGCGTTTCACAAAATTCACACCAATTTTAAATTAATAATAAAAGATTAAAAAAAATTCCTAGGGTCTCTTCGACATTTTTCGTGATGTGTTACGTATTGAGTGCCAAACACAGGAACGTGAACAAGGCAGTAAAAGGCAAATAAGGACAGTGTGGGGGTGAAGTGTTTGCAATTAATTGTGCAAACTGACCTAAAAACTCCAACAGCTGAGTCATTCTTCAGCTTCTAAATGACAAGAAGGTTTGATGATGTGGTTAGTTTAGCTCCTGGTGAAAATTACGACCCAAAGTCTGGTGACTGACTGGTCAGTTACCGTTTTGAAGAGGACCACCTGAAATACAAACCTTCAGGAGAAGATCCACCGCCTGTCGGACCGGCACCGTCAGCCTCTCTCTGTCCAGATGGTAAACTCCTTGACGACTGTGTAACATCATTGTAAAACTCTAAAAACAAGTCCTTAACGTTTTAAATCAGAGAAATGGACTACCGGAGTGTTTTATGGAAGTGTTTGTGTAAAAGAACAACATGAAAACTTTTTATTTTTATATTTTATTTCATTTCCCCTTTAAAGGAGTTGCTAAAAATGCTTAGATTCTTGAGAGCAGAGCAAATATAAGGATCCAAAGGGCTGAGGTTGGCAACAAAATTGTTTTGAATTTAACATTTTCCAAAGCTGATGACTTCTGCCTCATTTTCATTGAGATTTGAAAGAAAATTTAATTTCATGCAGCGTTTAATTTCATTTAATTTCAGTAACTTCAGCTGTCAACTTAATAGGCAGATAAATCTGGATATCATCTGCAAAGAGAATAAATATGATGTTGCCTAAAGATGGACCCCAAAGGCAACATGTATAGAGTGAAAAGCAGTGGACCCAAATGAGCCCAACATTTAGAGGAGCTGCAGTAGAGTAGAACTTTATGTGAACAGAAAAGTTTAAATAAACCCCTGACTTTTAGCCTGTTAAATTCATTAAATAATAAATTGCTTACATTCCTCTAATGGTTGTTTTCCCGTATCAGATCATGCTGCGGAGGAGGAGGAAGGGGAGGGGGCCAGCCGAGCAGGCTCCTCGATGCCATCTGCAGAGTTGCCAAGGAAACGAAAGGGGTGTGTGGAGGAGAGGTCAGACTCCTATTTACAGTAAGAGTGTGTGCTGTTCACGAGGATAAACCAATATGGTGTCACCTTACTTATATGTTCTATCATAAACGCGATACCGTACACTGAACACTTTGTCCTTATGAAGACCCAAGTGACCCACATTGTGTGTATTTGATCTTCCAGGCAGAGCCTCAACTTACAAACAGACGACAACCTCAGCCGGTACACTGAACCTATGACTTTATATCGTCTTGGAGGAAAACACTGACATCAGCGTTGATTTATATTGTTTTGTTTGCAGATCTGAGGAGGAGGATCAGCAAGTCAAAATGAAATGCTTCAGGTGAATTTTTATATACATTTATGTGCAACGAGAGTCTTCATTTATATTGTAGATTTGATATCTACAGGACATGACTTCCACCAGCTTAAACACACTCACTGACAAAAGCACTCAGATCAGTTGTGGAAATGAAATTGGACTAGTTATAAGATCATGTGACTGTGTTGCAATTATTATAGCATCAAATCAAATGTGGGAGGATGGAAACAAGCAGGGATTCACTGCAGAATAGAGTCATACAGTCGTTGTATTGTCTACTGCTGCAAGTCAGCCCACAGCTGTTGTAACTGGCCCTCAAGGTCCGATAGATCGGCTCTGGGTAGGAGTTGATGTTTGAGCTGATTCCACACATGTTTGATTGGGGTAAGATCCAACTTGTGGTCTGGCTGTCCACTCGACGCAAGCAGTCTATAACAAGAGTTGTCTTGTTGAAAGACTACCTGGGTGCTGTCTCAATAGGGGTAATACACATGGACGCAGAATGTCACTGAAGTAAAGCTGTAACGTCAGAGTCCCCTGAATCACTCACAGAGGTGACCTTAAGTCATGTCTTATGGCTACCCACATTTAGAGACCAGGAACCAGTGCGACTCTCCACAGCTTTGTCAGGATTAGTCCTTTCTGTTCAGCTCCGCCATTTGCACACACGATGATCATCTGTGGTAATACTGAACTGAGATTCATAACTGAATTTGACACACCACCACTCAACATAAGCAAATGCTTCCCCAGCATGGCACCACTCCTAATGCAGTCACCTCTGTTCTGGTGGTAATGGTAACCTATGCATGGGGTGGTGAAACCATATAGTTAAAGCCAGGCATGAAAACATGGTGCTGGATAACACGAGGTGTTGTCCATCCATCCATCCTCTTACTGTTCATCCGTGGTTGGATCACAGAGGCAACAGTTTCAGCAGAGAAACCCAGACATCTGTTTCCCCATCGACACTTAGAGAGGATTCATAATTCCTCCAGATCTGGGTCTGCCCCGAGGTCTCTTCCAAGTGGAACATGCCTGGAAAACCTCCAAAGGGAGGAGGCGTCCAGGAGGCATCCTAATCAGATGCCCGAACCACCTCAACTGACTCCTTTCTATGCAGAGGAGCAGCAGTTCTACTCTGAGCTCCCCCCGGATGACGGAGCTCCTCATCTTATCTCTAAGGCTTAGCCCGACCACCCTACAATGGAAGCTCATTTTCAGTCCAGGATCTCGTTCTTTTGTTCATGTTCTGCACATCATGACCAGGGTTGGAACGTAAATTAAACCGTAAATCACGAGTTTTGCCTTTTGACTCAACTCTTTCTTCACCACGACCAATTGAAGCGACACCCTCATTACTTCGGACGAGACCCCGGTCCATCGATCCATCTCCTGCTCCAATCTACCATCCCTCATAGACTCTTAGATACTTGAACTCCTCCTCTTGAGGCAAAGATTCATCCCTGACCTGGAGGGAACATTCCACCCATTTCCTGGTTGAGAACCACGGCCTCAGAATTAGAGGAGCTAACTCTCATCCCAGCTGCTTCACACTCGGCTGTGAACCGTCCCTGAAGGTCATGTCCTGTATACACCAACAGAACCACATCATCTGCAAAAAAGTAGAGACGAGACCCTGAGATTTTTCTACAACTGCACCTGTTACCTGATAACGCCTCTTGTGCCCTTTGGTGCCTGTTTTAGATCTAACAGCTCCTTTTAAGTCAAATCATTTACTGTACATACCCATGACTGGTCTGCATGTGGACCAAATTATATCCTAATTGAATCCTTCTTTCTGGGTGTTTAACTTTTTTTTTTGTCAGTGAGTGAACAAATGCAGACACCAGACAGAAATATGAATATGATCTTTTCCCTTCAAGTTAAACAGGACAAACTGATATACAAATGTACCTGCAGGGTGCCTCACCGGCAGATTGAAAAGCAGCGGAGAGACAAAATGAACAATCTCATCGACGAACTGTCTACCATGATTCCCGCCTGTCAGCCCATGGCTCGAAAACTCGACAAACTCACTGTGCTACGAAAAGCTGTACAACACCTGAAAGCCCTCAAAGGTAACGCCAACACCTGGTGTCTTAGTATGCAGATAATGGTAATTTGCTCAGTTTAATGTTTTTAATTGTTTTTTCAGTTGGGACAAGCAGCTCCTCCACAGACCACAAGCCTTCCTTCCTGCCTCATGATGACCTTAGGAACCTTCTGCTCAGGGTAGATGCTGATTCACAAACCTGATTAATCTGGATTTATTATTTTCAGTGTTGTTAGAATCTGTTTTATGCACCTTATTTATGCAAGAGTATTATGTCTTGGCGCCATCCATCCATCTGTCTGTGGGCAATTTCTTGTTTGAGCTCTAAATTGATTTGAATTTATCAAAGAAATGTCAAACTGCACAACTGGACACCTCATTGGTCATGGATGTTCCCTATTGATTTCATGGTCATGAGGTCAAAGGTCAAGGTCACAGGCATGCTCTTAACTCTGGAACCTTGTAACGTATGAATGTCAAACTGCACAGCTGTACACCTCATGAGCTGTGGATGATCCCTATTGATTTCAAAGTCACAGGGTCAAAGATCAAGGTCACAGGTGAACCCGTTGTTAAAACATTGTCTGTACTCCAACTCTAGATGCATGTATTCAGGATTGTTGTTTGAGGGAACTCATGTTTTGGATTTTGATTACTCTGATAATTTTCTGACAGGTATATTATGTACCATCGGCGGTACTCTTGTTAAGTTCTGAGATTGTGTGTACTATGTTGTAACAGAACTGTTTGTTACCAGATCAACAATTTCTGTTACCAAAAAATCTATGGCATATTACAGTGTCATTATTTATTTAGGAAAAAAAGCCAAAATGCAGAAGCAGTGGGTGAAAAACTGCATCCTATGATTGTAGCTTGAAGAGTCGCCTTAATCACCAAACGTTGAAGCAGCTGTTCTCTGTATGACTTTGTCAGTCTCTCACATTGTTGTAGAGGAACTTTGGCCCAGTCTTTATTTTAATGCTGCTTGTTTGAAATTTGCAAACGCTCACGTTCTATATCCACAGCTTTCTGAAGGTCCCGCTACAAGATTTCAATCAGCCTGAGGTATGGACTTTGACCAGATGCCTTGATTATTTTCTTTTTCAATCTGGTCCAAGATTTAGCTTTTAGAGAGATGTCCCCACTTTTATCTCTAGAATACTTTGATTTACAGAGGAGTTCATGGTCGACTCAATGACTGTATAGTGCCAGGGTCCTGTGGCTGCAAAACAAGCCCAAGCCATCACCATTTCACCTCCGTGCTTGATAGTTGATACGACGTGCTGATATTCTTGGCTTTCTTTAAGAGGAACTGTTTGCTTTGGCTAAACATTTTTGACCATTTTAATCTTGTTTGACCAAAGGACATTGTTATCTCCCGCCGCCAAAGGCAAAGGTGGAGCAATAATGTTTCTGCCCAAGTCTGTATTTGTGTGTCAGAGTCTTTATTTGTCTGTAACATTAGCAAAATATCTCATGAATCATTGAACGGCTTTTAAGGGAAATTTCGGAAAGTAATCTAACTGTAACTGTTAGATTACTGTAAATTTTACAGCAATTGACCAAAAATGGGGTGTGGTAGTAGCTGACAGTCATTTCTAACACATACTCTGAACGCTAACAGATTATACAAGATCACAGCATCTCATGAAATTGTGCATAATGTTACTTTCAAGGTTTAAGCAGATTATCCATCTTAGATCTTAGTCTAAAACTGTGGCATGAAATGCAGCAGGCCTTACAATTCCAAAAGGACTGTTTTTGTCTGTTGCAATGTTACAAACCTAAATTGTCCTGCCATGTTGTTTTCAAGAGAAGAGGCTTTTCCTTGAAAACTCTTCTGAATAAGTCCCAGTCTTTTCTGCTTGTTCTGTCATGAAGTTAAACTCTTGCTAACTGAGGCCTGCAGCCCCTACAGGCTTGAAATCCCTCTCTGTTTGATGGTTCAGTTCCTTTTCTAAAACCATTGCGGCCATTGTTTCTTGATGTTAATGTGTTAAATAGCAAAATATTCCAGACCAACAAACTGCCTCTACTTTTATAAAAGTGCTCACACTTGGTAATGATCAGGTGTTTAAGTGCTTTGGATCAGCAGCAGCTGGCTGCTACTTACCATCCAACTCATATGTAAACAGTAATACCTGACATATGCTGCTTCTGTATTTTGGCTTAATTTTTGTTGACTAAATAATGACTATAATATATAATCCCCCCCCGTGAGTAATCATATCTAAGTTTCCGTACCTTTTCCATTTCTTCTTTCAGCTCTCTGTACGTTTTAAGATACTCATGTCTCTTCATGTTTCTGTCGCCAGGCTGGAGAGGGTTTCCTATTAGTTGTAAGGTGTGATCGAGCAAAAATCCTGTTCATCTCTGAGTCTGTCTCCAAGATCCTCAACTTCAATCAGGTTTGTTACCTAGATCAGGTAAATAAAAGATGCCAACATCACCACACATTTGTTTGAATTTGTCTGAAAGACTCTGAGCTGACATCATGCTCCAGAATTCATCAGGCTAATACATTATTAAATAAAATTAAAGGTCTAGTGTTGTACATTGCCTGACGCCTTTCATGCCATTGTTTTAAACTAAGGTTATCCTATGGTGTGAAATTGTCTTGTAAATGACGTGATCTAATGTGATATTGTGAGATCTGTTAGCACTTGAAGTATGTGTGGTGAACTAGTCTCAGCTACCACAACACCAAATTTTAGCTAAATATCTGTAAAACTGACTGAGCTATAGCCTTTTTTGTGTTTGCGAAGCTTGCTAAGCTGTAGCAGCCAGCTTGAATCGGGTTGATTCCAAACATTAATCAGTTGTAGACGTACATCCAGGGATTACTTTCAAAATCGGTCATTTGGGTCATGAAATATTTTGCTAACAGACAAATGAACACACAGAAAGGGGCAAAAACATTGTTGCCATTGGTAGCGGACAAGAAATATATTGTCCGGTTTCATCTGAACCTTTAACAAACACCTTGAAACTGAAAATTGTCGTTGTGCAAGCAATGAAACGTATGGGAACATTCTGAAAATGCAAGGAAATGTTTAGTTGGTTGTGAACACTAATGTGGTTAAATGGGTGTGTTTGCATTTCCAGTTGGAGCTAACCGGGCAGAGTTTGTTCAATTTCATCCACCCCAAAGATATCAGCAAGGTGAAGGAACAGCTTTCACCCTCAGAGATGCTTCCTCACCAACACCTCACTGATGCCTCCAGTAAGATTTCTCAAAAAACAAATCCTTGATATCCACGGAGCTCAAATGAACGCCACGAGTCACAGGCGTCCTTCTTTGCACAGCTGGGGTCCAGGTCCAGGCAGAGCCCCCCCTCGGGCCGTCTCACTTGGCTAGTGGAGCTCGGCGATCCTTCTTCTGCCGCATGAAGCACAGCCGGCTCACAGGGAAGCACGAAGACAAGCACTCGCTGCCCCGTACCGCGAAAAAGAAAGGTGGGTGTGGAGCTGCTTCCTCATCCCCAGTTTATAAACTGTCGTTGTACACCTGTACTGTCCGTGAGACGAGTCAGCAGGCCGTCCCCTTTAATGCCTGCAGGAGAGGGAAGCCTGACTGGTGCAGCTGAATGCTCATCGGCTGCATTTTGTGCCGAACAGAAACATGTTCCCATGATCAGCAGCTGCTCTGAAGTTGAGTAAATCGTTAAATGTGGTGTAACATGCCATTAAAAGGAGTTTTGTAAGCAGAATTGGTAAGGAAGGACAAATCCGCAGCTGAATGTCAAAAATACAGCCGGGCACCTTTCCTTTTATTTTCAAAACCTCTTCCTTTCATTTTGTACGACTTCAGAGAACTTTTAGAGTTGTACATAAAGAAAAACGCAGAGAAATACTGTCAGCATCTGTAATCCACAGCTTCTACTTCATTTTTTCCCCTCGATTTATTGAAAAATCTTTATTCGGCCTGGAAGACTCTTGAGAAAAGTTGCATCTTCAACTATTACGCTATTGTTACTGTTGAAGGCAAATCATAAGAAAACGAGACTGAAATTTGCCAAAATGCATATTGACAAGCCACAAAGGTTCCGGGAGAATGTCCTTTGGACAGATGAGACAAAATTGGAGCGTTGTTTTGGCAACATTTAAATTAACTTTATGTTCACAGACCCAAAAATGAAACACATAAAGAAAACAAGACTGTAGCTACAGTGAAACATGGAGGAGGCTCAGTTCTGTTCTGTTGCTGTTTTGCTGCCTCTGACACAGGGGGTCTTGAATCTGTTCAGGAAACAATGAAATCTCAAGACTATCAAGGCCTTCTAGAGTGAAATGTGCTGCTCAGTGTCAAAAAGCTTGGTGTCAGTCACAGGTCATGGGTCCTCCAACTGGATAATGACCCAAAACTCACAGCTAAAAACACCAAGAATGGCTCAGAACCAAACATTGGACTCTTCTGATCTAAATCCTGTTGAACATCTGTGGAAGGAGCTGAAGCATCTGGAGAAGGAACCCTTCTAACCTGAGACAGCTGGAGCAGTTTGTTCATGAGCAGTGGACCAAAATACCTGAGGACAGGTGGAGACGTCTCAGAGAGAGGTACAGAAATCACTGGATTGCAGTGATCACATCTAACGGTTGTGGCATAAAATATTAAGTTAAGGGAACCATCGTTTGGGTTAAGACCAGTTTCATTAGTTTGATTTTCTGTTGAATTCTGCTGAACCAAAATTTAAAAGCAATGACTGATTTTTATTAGATCATTTTTAGTAAAGTTTTTCTTTTTATTTCTTTTGTTAGTTTCAAGTTAATTCAGTGACATTTGTGAGTTTTTCTTTTGTTAACAAAAGAATAGAAACAGATAATGTCCGTGTTTGTTGACTTTTGATGTGGTCGAACATGTAGATGTGATCGGGTTGTGATCCCTCTTTGTCTGTCTTCATATAATCAATGTTTGGGATGAATGTTGAGAAAAGTAAAAAAAAAAAAAGAAAATATGGTAAATTCCAGTTAGAACTGGTTTGATTTTTGTTGTGTGGATATTTTCTACTTCATGTGCAGAGGTATCTCAAAACCAGATGAGTAAAATTTAATTTCAAGAGTTGGACACAAATACAAAAGAACTAAGTGTTGGATGCCATAATTATAAAGGTATTTTTGTTTTTAATATTTATCTTTAGTGAGTGACTTAAGAGGGAAAACACATCGGTCTTTGACTTTTTTTCACTAAAATAAGATGACACAGTTGGAAACCCACTGTTATGCACAGGAAGTAGGTCAGTGTTTTTTCACTGTTTGAGCAGAATGTTTGAAGTTGGTCCAACTCTGTCAAACGTGAAGCTCTCGGACATAATGTGAGGTTTGGCGCCACTTTGTGGCAAAACTTAATAACTGCATTCAAGTGTCACTAACCCGCCATCTTACAATGGACTAAAACATACAAAAATATTAATGTTCTCATTATTTATCCTTTTGTGGCTTACAGAAACTATTATCTATTTAAATTGTTTCACCGATTTTTGCTTGAAACATCAAACTAGGAGCTTAAAAGTCAAACCTGTCTTTTCTATTTGACAAGTACTTTCTAAGACATTTTTTTGTTTTTACTAAAGAACATTTTTGAACAACAGTAGTTCGGACTGACTTGACAATCAAAAATAAGGGTACAGAAGAAGCACATTTTATCAGTACAATTCGGACTTATGTGCATTTTAGGGTTAAATATCGGACCTCAAGTTAACTATATGTACTTTTATTAAGGCCTGAAAGGTACATTTATGTTCCCAAATAATCAAAACTGCCATATGTAATGGTTTGGGTTTGGGTACAAAGTCAAAATAAGTTTTTAGGTTTGTATTGAACGTATTTTCTACCAAATGT
Organism: Kryptolebias brasiliensis; assembly: GCA_028566095.1. Taxonomy (NCBI): domain Eukaryota; kingdom Metazoa; phylum Chordata; class Actinopteri; order Cyprinodontiformes; family Rivulidae; genus Kryptolebias; species Kryptolebias brasiliensis. The sequence goes on along the minus strand of JAOXNZ010000001.1, from coordinate 34,804,064 downwards.
CTAAATAGTTGCATAATCTTAAAACGTTTGAATGTGTTTGTATTTATTCTCCTAATATATAAACCTACGTGTGAAAGATGTTTAAATTATGCCCTGCTGGCTCAGATGTCAAATCAATACCAAGGCCCAAAATAGACATAGGGATGGGAATCTTCAGCAACAATACTCTTTGAATTTGTTGAAAATTATTTAACTTTTCTTTTAATATTCAACCCCCTTCGTCCTGTTACGTTACCCCGGACCTGTCTAAAATCCACCCCTCACCTACCAGTCACAACCACAGACATTCATTCATTCTTCTCACAACACAAGCCTATTTTACAGCACAACAACAAACTGTTTAAAAGCAGAGAAAGCATCCTAAGGAGCGCTAATCTCAGCTGCAACTTTATGATTTAGCCTGTTTAGTGTTTTTGTTTAAAAAAAAAAAAAAAAGATTGTTTCAGAAGACTTCTGGTGAATTAAAGTTTAAGTCCAGGTCCTGCAGCCTAAAAGCCACTCTAATGAACCAGAGGCTTCAGGTACAGGTTTGACATGTGCTAATCCTGCTAGCCGGGGATCTTTATGTCTCTTCATTTTGACTGGTCCAATAGATAAACGTGGAGGGGGGATGCTCCTAATCTGACTGTAAAACTGAGCGTACCCAGGACCATAGTTTCCACTTTAAAACCCTTCAAAATAAACTACAATGGCGGAAATATGATGGGATGCTCTGAATTGTTTCTCTTTTGTTTGTATTGTTTCAGAAGTAGGGTTACGAGACAACTTGGCACGTCAACAAAAGACGGTTGCGATGGTCTCATTAATTCTTCAAATTTGCCAATTTTAACAGTGACTATTTGAAAATCGCCGATGTTGACCAATCAGGATATTCTGATAAAAAATGGGCAACTTGAACAACTCATATTAAAGCCATTTTTGACCCCTTTATGGGTCTCTTTTTGTACTGGTAATCTAGGGCAGAGGTCCCCAAACCCTGGTCTTCGTGGCCCACTGTCCTGCATGTTTTAGCTGTTTCCCTGCTTCAACACACCTGACTACAATGAATGAGCCACTGACACACTTCAGAAAAACTTGATGACATTCAGAGTAGGTAGTTTAATTATTTGAATCAGGTGTGCATCTAAAACATGCATTTGTTAAACACGAGGACCAGAGTTGCGGACCTCTGCTAAAAGGTAAAAAACTGTTCTCTAAAAGGTATAAACTATAGCAGTACCAATAAGTACCCACTGTTGAGGGTACACGAACAGTACCTTGGGGGTGACAAGCCTTTGTACCCCTAAAAATGCAATTGGGTACTTTTTTTTCTGAGAGGGTAGGAATACATGAGGTTTAGCTTGTAATCTTCTGTCAAAAGTATGTTTTAACCAAAACACTTCTTATATTTATTTACTTGCAAGCAGTATAAACCCAATGTGTTGGAACAATAAGGAAGAAATTTACCCATTGTGGCCATTCTTTCTTAAACTTTTATAAAATGTTCTGCCACTGAGGAGTCCAAGTGATGAAGAGTTTCAGGACTTATTCGGTTCCATTCTTTCAGCATATGTTGCAAAAAAGTGTTTTTTCTGCAGACTTTTACAGATACTGCACCCTCCACTGCACTGGATATATGCGGAGCTGGCCGAGCAGCCAGCTGGACCCAGAGGCCGACGGCGGGGATAAGGAAACCTCCAGCCTGAGCTGCCTGGTGACGATGTGCCGCCTCCACCCTCACGTGTCCCACCAGCCCCCCAGAGACGTCCACGTCAAAGCCACCGAGTTCGTTACCCGCTGTGCAATCGACGGCAAGTTCACTTTTGTAGATCAACAGTGAGTTTCCAGTTTCTAACTCCGTCCGTCTGCGTTGTTTTATCATGTTGATGGTGGCTTTGCTCTGAATACACGGTTCAGCTGAGAAAGGAATGGCAGAGGCGTGTCGGGGTCAGGAGGCCTTGACGTTTTGTCAAACCAGCTGTCAGTGGAGATAATCCTTTCTGTCTTTGCCATCTTTTCTCAGAAGAAGCTGTGCATCTCGATGGCATCACATGAGAATCTCTTCTCATTCTTTGGGAAGTAAATGCACAACACAAGTACTATAAAGTACTATTGAATGTTACATGAGAGGCTCTTGTACAGCTTTCGCAATCCTGAGATGCCATCAGGGAGAGAGAAATTTAAAAAAAAGAGGGTAACTAAACTTTGTCTTCTCCCTGTCTTTTCCCAGAGCCACGACTGTCATCGGTTATTTACCGCAGGAGGTTCTCGGCACCTCGTGTTATGAGTACTTCCATCAGGACGACCTACAGCACCTCGCAGGGAAACACAGGCAAGGTGATGGAGCAAAGCACTGCTAGCTCAATATAATAAGCCTTTGATCCAAAACAAAGTGTTAAAAACAAAAACAACTGGACTTCTATTCTGTAGTTGAAGACGTTTCTCTTCTCATCCGAGGAGCTTTCTCAATT
>JAOXNZ010000001.1:34664411-34677310 GCA_028566095.1 Kryptolebias brasiliensis | reverse complement strand
ATTTGGAAAACCTCTTTTAGTGTTATGGCAGTTATGAGGCTGTTATTACATTTCCAAGGTTTTTCCTGCATCCTCACTATTCTTTTTTACATCATTAGCATATTCCCATGACGATACTGTACGCCCATTATGGCGTATTTGGTAGCATACATTATACAGCTACATGCTTGATGGTCATGCCACACTAGCATGATGCTGCGCTAGGTTCTTTCCATGACCTTGTCACAACCACAGTAGTCTAGGTGTGAGGCCAGCGTGGCCAGTCCTGCTTCAGATTCTCCGCAACAAAGCCACACCGTTGTGTGCGAGCCTATATGCCATAGATCATGGATCACTGGATCACTTTAGTGAGTGACTCAGATTTACCCAACTCTATAAAGTGAACTAAATTTACTAGCTCTTATGTATGTCATAGATTCTCTGCCATTGTTGCCACCATATTGACAATCCACCACGACCTTACTGTAGAAGTTATGTGCAGGCTCACAACCATCATGGATCAATCTTGCTCTATCACATGTAATGGGCAGTTCTGAAGACTTCGCCAAGACACTACAAAAAAACCTCAAAGGTCTGGTTGTACTTCACAAGATGTAAGACACTGCAACAACCTGACGTGATTGTGAGACAGTCTTTTTCGCATTGACAATTCATACTCAAAGAGAAACTGCGGGGGAGAAGTCATGGGAAGCCCTCCCACTGCATCACGTCATGCACATAGCAAAGCATATAAACAACAACACGGCGACAGCACGATAGACAGAGGTTATTATTTTCACTCAATGTATCAGACCGAGGGAGAGAGGATCATGTTGTTGGATGAGGAGTTGGAGGAGGATCTGGTGTTGCTCTTGTTAACCGTGGAAATGCCGCAATATAAGGCTAAATGTAGACAAATGTGAAAAAGGAAAAAACTTGATGAAAACACGATGGACATCACTGGAAGTTTGGAAAAAGACATGATAAAACACAGCCCTCTTTGAACTCAGTAGTGCAGGCAAACTTCACAGTAGAAACTTAATTTAAAGTTTAATAAGCCACAGAAATTTGGACTTCATTTATCTGCCTCTATCACTCATTTACACACAAATGGATTTTCTGATGGGCACCATTGCTTACCTCTAGTTATGAATCACTCATGTTGGTTGTCGTCTCACAGTGCTTCACGTGAACGTCCAGCCACTGTAATGGTGGAACAGGATTCTTCCCGCCAGGGTCTCCGGCCCTGCATCTGCCGTTTGATCCTTGCAAATCGGTCACAAAGAGACACTCACCGTTTCTGACAGACGGACTTCTCTGTGCACAACGACTGCGCTATCTATTTCTACGAGATCTTTGCCATTTGACTATCCTTATAGTCTTTGCTAGAACAGTCGTAAAGATGGCTGTACTTTCTGACAGTCTTGGCAAGCTGCTCCTTGAAGCTGTTCATCTTGCAAGTATAACAACCAGCATTTGGGAGATGACCAGTTGAAGCCAAATGACAGCATGCGCTATACTGCATAAACAAACATGCCCACAAAGTTATGACAAATCATACAGTACTTGGTGCATAAACTGTAAGAAACTACTTCTGACTGAGGGCAAAGCACAAGATGGGGTCTCAATGGGAGGTGCGAGTAGAAAAATAGGCAATTTTTGTCACGCACCCACGTCAGCGAGACACAACTAAGGCACTTCTCATGGCGTATAAACCAGCCTTGACCCTAATGGGGGCAAAGAAGGAATTTCACTTTGTCTTTGCTCATAACCATTTTTACCACATCTCCTTTTGAATCCCAGCTTCTTGAGCTTGAAGTGAGCAGTGAGACGTCTCACATTAAGCTTATATATTTTCTATCAAGAAGTGACCAATAAGTTAAAAATCATTACCGACAAATAATGGGGGGGGGAATCTGTTCTAAATGCAACACAAACCTCATGTCCTTCACTTTTATTTAGTCTGTTCAAACAATAATGCAGATTTAAGATCACCATTATGAGTGAAACAAAAGCCACTTTTTTCCACTTCAATATTTAATACATATTCAGCTATTTTTTACCCTCAGTGATGCAAACAGGAGCTGGCGGTGCCCAAAAAGCCAAATCCTACATTATTCAATTTAACAGTCCTGTTTTCTGAACGGTTGGCTCACTCAGCAGAGCAGAATATTTTCCCTGATGGTGACGTCAGCTTTCCCATCCCAAAGAGCTTAATTGGTAAAAATGTAGCAGAGAAACACACATACATATACTGTGCATCTGTGTGAAATACACATCTGTACAGTTTGAGTAACGTCTCCACAAGCTGTGCTTCTCTAACTAACTGTCTGCTCTCACCTACTTTGTTTGTCCTCTTTATTTTTTTCCTTGATGCACTTTCGGCCTCTCTTCCCTAGAGAGAAAAGGCTGAGCTGAATTGAATGGGAAATTCAGGGATAAACTAGCAACTACAGCTTCCTGAGGTTTAAATGGTTTCTATCTTGGACCATTTTAACAGCTGATAAAAATTCAGGTTTCTTCTGAGTTTCTTTAGAGCTTTATTCTCATTTCTGTTTTTATGTCATTTGTGGTCATCTGGTTTTCTTTGAATATAAAGAGAAAAAGGACATTCTTAAAGTTACCAGTTAGTAGTGTATTTCTTTTCATGATCAATGGTACACCAATAAGAAAAACAGATTTTAGTAATGAATGTGAGTGTCTCTGATTGAATGGTATCAGTCAAGGCTTGGGGGACATTTACATTTTGACAAATTTCGATGTAGATTCTGAAGCCTTTTCATCAAATGTGTCAGACTTTTTCCCTGAAGTATACATCTTAGATGAAGTATATGAAGATCAAAAGGAGTGAGAGTTGCAAGGAGTTCAGCCTGAAGATAGTATCTCACTGGGCTGCAACTGTTGAAGTTGGCGACTCAAAACTCTTAGAAAAATGGCAAATTTTTTTATTGCAGTCTCACTAAATTCTGAGTGCTGGTGACCAAGTGACCAGTGAGCCGTGTGGCTGCATGGTCTTTGCAAACTGCTTCTATATTTATATCGTCGCGAAATTATCTGGGGCTAAGTTCAGTTTTTTGTGACTTGGGCAGACATATGTGCCCCGTCTAACCATGTTTTTCTAAGGAATAATTAAATAGCAATTTATAATCACGTAGCGAAACAAATAGAAAAATGAACTGTGCCATGTTGTTGTAAAGGTCACAAACTATATCTAAAGTGAGTTTAATCATATTTTACAAACAAGTCTGATTAGTAATTTTAAACAAATCAAAACTTGTCATCATTAAATTTGAAGACTATGAATAAACAATCAGAAAGTTGAAATTTATGCTAGTAGTGTTACCCACCTACATCTTCAAATTAGATCTTTTGGGATGTTATTTGTCTCGTTGGTTCAACTCTGTCTGAACATTGATTTGAACCAAACACATAAAAATTTAAAGAGAAAGATGAGAAAAAGAAATAGAATTATTATATTTTTATATATCTTGGGTTTAATATCTTAATTTGATAACAGCAGACTTGTTTCAGTGACCGCTCAGGAAAAACACATGGCCCTCAAAGATATAAAATGTAATTTCTATACTTGATCATTTTAATTTTCCTCCCCTGACACAGAGTGAATGTGTGTTTATGGATTTAAACAAGCACAACACTCTTCAATAAAATCCAATTTTAGCTTTTGGGTATTTTTCTTTTATTCCTTTCTTCAACCTGTCAGCTACTTGTTGCCATGGCAGCGTTATGCCAGAGGAGTTGCTCAGTGTGTGTGTATTTTTGTGTGTGTCCTGATGCTAACAGATAAAGCTGCAGGGGTGAGATGTGGCTATTGACCACTGACACCATGGTGACATTTTCCCCTCACACGCTCAAGCATGTGTGCAGCACTAGTGTAGATAAAAAGGTGGAGTTGTATGTAAACCTTTGTTACTGATATTAAAATTCTATACGGCTTTGTGCCATTAAAGGTCACCAAACAAATATTGATGAATTTAGGAGGTTTAACTTAGCATAAGAAAAAGCCTCACTCCAGGTTTAAAACTAGACCTGCAGGCTATCATTTGTCCTTTAAACTCTTAAAGTAATAGCTGAGAGCCAGTTTACTTTCCAGTCTTGTAAGTGTTCTCTTGGACAAAGGAGGTAAAAATCAAAATGGTGCGAATATCCATCTCTGGTACAGTGGATCGACTGTGTTTCTGCATAAATGTGACCTAAAATACCATGTTTTCAGAGTCCTAAAGTGAACATGTTTAACTAGCTGAGGAAAATAGGACAAAACACATTATATCCAGTCATTTATTTACTTAGGAGAATGAAGAACTTGATATAACTGGGAGTGAAGCTCACAAATCTATACCAAGTTTCATGAAAGTTAGACTATAGTTGCGTCTTCAAGAAAAAATGGAGTGACAGTCAGACATAAGTGGGTGCTCTGATTTGAGTTGAAGTGTGATTGTCTTGAATAAATAAAATATGATATGAAGTACATTTCCTATAACCTCAGAAAGAAAAGGTGTTGTAGCTCATTAAAATTTAAAATGCACCCACTGACCAAAAGAGAGTTAAGCAGCCAGAGGAAATGGTTCAATTTGGATGTAATTTGGTCCACATCCAAACCAATGATGGTATATAGATAATTTGATTTGCAAAGAGCTGGCATGACCACAAAGGTCATAGGTGGTGGCTTCACTAGTGGAGCAGTTGTGTTAACAGGCAGTTCAATGGGCAAACTAGTGAGTGATGGGCTCCTGTCATAGGATGCCTTGTATACCTTTTAAACAGCATTACCAGCATGTGGCAGAGTTTGATAGGGTGGCATTGTTGGTTCGCATGAGGTTGGAATTAACCGACATGTGAGGCTTACAGATAATAATAATAATCACAAGCTTTATTGTCATTGTATGTTTCACTGAAACTTTGTTTGCGGCAATTCCTAAGGCAGCTACTGTAGATGCAGGGAGATTGATTCATCCAGCAGGGTCTTCGCAGCTCTGGGGAAACTGTGTTTGAGTGTTGGTGGGGGCTCACATGGTTCTGAGCCTGCCGGAGAGGAGGCTTGTGAATAGTGTCCTGGGTGAGTGGGATCGTTGTGGAACTTTGGTCTGCTGGAGAAGATGGCTGAAGTTGATCTCATCCAGGCGTGGCAGATTTCACAGTGGCCTGATTTTGGAACCAATGGGTACATGAGGGCACCTACAAACATATGATGAAGGTTTTCGCGACCAAAGACACGTTACAGTTGACTCTACAACAAATGTCATCCTTCAAAGTGTCCCATTGATTGGACTCAGCCAGACTATGGGTTTACCATCCCATGTGTAGGTTGTCAATATAATTATAAATAAAACAGAGACAACTGTTGGAGTTGTGCCAAATCTAGGAGGCATGAACTAATGACATCATATGTTCAACAAAAATCTTGGTTCTGCATCACCACTGATGTGCATATGGTGACACGGAGGAGAGCGGACTAATGTTTAACTTTTTATTATATCAGTAGGTGTATTATAAAACTATAAACTGTAGAATTTGTATGCCACCAATCCCCAACCAATCAATCTTTGTACTGCTAGAAGAATTTGGGATGTATGCCAAATCTCCGCATCAGACCAGGTTTTCCCCAAAATGCACTCCAATTATATAGTTATCCCACATTGTTTTAAGGACACCTGGACACCCAGCGGTAGAACGACGATATGCAGCGAAACATGTCATTGCTGGTCAGGTTGGGGAGGGGAGGGGACAAGAGAAAACTACGGAGTCATAGTTTTTGCAACATTACACACTGAAGCAACATTACCTTAATGACCTCTGATTGGTGTAACCGGGTGTCATTACCACCAACATGAATACCAATGTTACTGTATTTAACCTTAGCTGTAGTTAGCAGTTTCAGGTAGGATTTGATGTTGACCGCTCTGGACCCCGGAATGCATTTGACTATGGTCGCTGGAGTCCTTAGTGCCACCTTTCGGACTATGGAGCTGCCAATTACCAGGGTCTGCTTCTCATTAGGTGTGTCGCTGAGTGAGGAAAATAATTTTGAAACGTGAACACTCAAGGGTGAACTGAGGGGCTTAGCTTAGCCTTAGCACTATGCTTACTCCGAACAGTTACCCAGCTAGCCTGGGGTCCTGGCTGCTGGAGGACCGCTAACAGGGGCTACTCTCAGTGGCTCTGTGGTGCCTAAGGGGACCTGGTTAGCTAATGGCTTTTCACCAGCGTGAAGCAGAGCTTCCAATTGAAGTTACCATAAGACTACATTCATTACATGTACCTTTATCGCTAAAGGAGGCAGAGGAATAGCTAAACATTTGACACACAGAGCAAGTGAGAACAGAAGAAGCCGGGAGAAAACCAGAAGCCACGCTAAGCTAACGCTAGGTAGAACTAGCAGATCCCAAATACACCAATAAAAAACAAGAAGTGTTGAAAGACAAAAGGTGTCTCAAGCCCAATCCAGTAGTAGAAAACAACTGTATTGAGGATGTTTGTGTACTAGAATGTAGAACTGTGTAAAAATGAGATAAATCCAATAAATCAAAAGATTCCGCGAGTGAGCAAATTACTCAATTACTTAGCTACCAGCAGGCAAAACAGGAAGTGACACAATACACAATCCGTCTGCCAACAATGCAGCCGTAACCTCCTCAGTGTCCTCTAGCAGTCTGTCACAGCTGACTGTGGCACAGGCTTCTTCACCAACCAAGGACGGTAACACCTCCCACACAATCACCTCACTTCGAGATTTTTACACAAAGACTCTAAAAACAAGTAACTTTTTTAATCAGCGAAATGGACCACTAGAATGTTTTATGGAAGTATTTAACTGAAAGAGAAACATGAAAACTCATTATTTTAATACTTTATTGTATTTGACCTTTTAAGATTAAATTGATTTTGTTTAACCTCTCGCCCTCTTCCATTCCACAACACAAACACACGTACACCCACGACCAGGAATGTAAAGCCAGTAACTGTTAAGTCATGTGTGACTGATTACAGTTACACCATCTGCTCTGACCTTATTCCACTCATTGTCTTTTCTGTATACTGTACATCACAAACGCACACTTGCTGCAAATGAAATGTCTGGTATCATTAGGTCTGTTCTCAGAAAGCTTTTAGCAACAAATAAAAAATCTAAATTTGACATCAATTTTTAAAACAGGTTGCATAAATGATTGAATATTGAAATTATTCTTAACATCAAGGTGAAATTCAGCCTTACTGTCCTATACGTACAAAATCCTTTGTTTTAATAATGTTGCAGATTACTGTAGTACTTCTTACATACAAGTTCTTCATGCATTTTTCACACAGATATCTGTTATCTCAGTGTTTTTCATTAGATTTACTTCAGAAAGTTTAGTCAGCATGATAAATAAGGATCCCCCAGCATGTCAGGAAGAACTGACTGATGTAGTGAACTAGCTTATTTATTCATGCAAAACAGGAACTGCTGTTCTGTGCAATGGAAGAATCCAGGGCTTCCATATATGCACATATAACCCACAATCGTGAATTTATGTTTTGCACACCCATGCACACACAGTACATGTCAACACATGTAAAAAATACTGCACATACACACGAATAAGGAAATATTGAATGAAGACTTATGCATTCAGTAGATGCAGGTGCAGATTTTACTAACAGTCATGAATACATTTAAAGATATAGGCTTACAGAAACACATGCACACATGCCCTGTCCAGAATTTCAATTATTCCTATTTAATTCTGACACATGATGATAAATAACTTATTAACACACATTTTTAGGGTGTAAAGATCATAGGTTTATTGGTAATGGAGCCATAAGAAATGAAACCCTCACAAAGCAGGAGTTCAGCTGTTGTGTCTCCTGTTATGTTGCTTTAACTGGATGCTTCTGTGCTGCTTGTTTGGCCGCAAGTTATGTTTGTCTGGATGTTTGTGCGTGTTGATCTCTTCGCTTACATAATTCATGTGAGAAGCAGAAGCCTTGTTAAACACACAAACACACCCACACTCGCAATGCATCAATGACTTTGAGCAGACTTCATGCACCAAACAAAAAAAGACAAAAACGGAGTGAGAGAGGAGAAAAAAAATCACATATGCACACTTACACATCACATCCAGACACATTCACACGAAATATTCCCCTGCTTCTTCAACAAACTGCCCACAGGCTTTGTGCTGTTTTCTACACAACTTTGCTGTGAGCAGAACTGCTGTGTGTGTGTGTGGGGTGTGTGTGTGTGGGTGTTTGTGTGTTTCATACCCTTGTAAACCTCAGATGTTTGTAATTCAAGTGATGAAAACAATTTAGAGAATAATCACCAGAGCGAATACAATCGATGGCTCCAACTATCAAACAGAAAATGACAAAACTGGAGCAACTCACATATGAAGTATCTCATTATAATAATGGATGTTGCACAACAAAAACAGCCTTGTTATAATGACAAAAGTCTACTCGGTTCACTTCAGGGCAACATCTAGACCAGAAAATCTCAATGTATCATTAAAGGGTTAGTTCAGATTTTTTTAGAAGTGTGGTTCTGTGAAGACGTTATAAGCAGTCAGTGTTTTACTCGCAGTAAATGGCTCTCTTGGGGGCTGAAGAAAAGAAGAAAAAGAGCAGAAATGTTAAAGATGACCTTTTCTGGAGCTGGGGCTGCTACCTCTGAGCAGAGGCATGTGTGGATGAAGAGTCAGAGCCAAGAGTGGTGGGACTTTAATGTGAAGGACCTCCATCCTTTCATCCGACGGAAAAGTCGGATGAAATGCGACATGAACGTTCACACTGTGGTCGGTTTTACAAACATCAGATATGTATCCAGTTCAGTACCACATACTGAAAAGACCTGGGTCGGATATGAAAAAAGTCTGATTTGTCACTGCCATGAAAAAATCCAATGTGTGTCATATAGGGGCAACAAAATCGGAATTGGGTCGCATTTGCCTACAGTGTGAACATGGCCTAAATGACTAATTTTCCTCCAAAAATCAAAATCGCCAATTTTATTTTACTTCATTTTATTTTTACCAGTCAACTTTGGCATTTTTAGTATACCACAAAATAAAATGTAAACAACAAAGTGCAAATTAACCTAGAAAATATAGGAATTCAGTCATGTGTCTATCAGAAAGAGAAGAGAAACAAATACAAGACAACCATTTAAAATGTAATAATGAAGACTGTAACATTTTTAGATGTTCTTTTAACTTAGTCTGCCCTTTTTCTATCATACATAATGTATGAGTTATTTTTATTAACTATATGTATATTATATAAATTTGTCAGATTTAAATGGTATTTGTTTGGCTCAGAATGTTAAGTACACAAATAATAATAAGTAAGTTCTTTCGGCTGCTCCCTTCTTCAGGGGTTTCCACAGCAAGCAAACTCGCACAAACAATTTGGCAATTGCATGAAGCAGGTTGCAGGTTGCAGCATGAAGGGTCTCGAACCCGCAACATCAGGATTACAAGACCGAGCCACCACAGCCCCCAATGTTATGTACACAAATAAATGTGCTAAAATTGACACAGTTGGCTATATTAAAGCCTACACATTAAAACAGGCAAGTGTTGTGTTCAGTTGCGTTCCCTTGTTCAGATCCGTTACCTCACAGGTAGATTTCCAGCCACCGGGATGTTTCTTCTGTGACAATGGACAAGAAAGGAACAAAAAGGGATTCAAATCTTTTCTCTTAGATTTAGTAAAAATGTTGTTGATTAAAACATAATTAATAACATGAAAACAGAACAAAGCTGGTGGAGGATTTAGATTTAAACAGGGGAACAAAACTTTACACAACACCGGTCCAGATTCTGGTCTAAAAATTTCCTCAAGTACATATTCGCTGAAAAATGTAGCTCCAAAGAGTTCATTTACCAGCTTAAAAAAAGTTTACAATGGTTTCATTTTATCTGATGCATTGTTCTTGTGCGGCTTAAGAAATTAAAAGCTAAATTCCTAAAAAATTGTGTCGACTAAAAATATTGATATCAGTGAATTATACTGAACATCACTGATTATGACGCCTATTTGCAGCGGCCCTAGTTTTCTCACCAATTCTTGAAATTAGTTTCACACAGATCATGTCATTATATATTTAGCAAAAACTAAACTAATATGCCCAGGCAGTGAGGGAAAAGCTAAGCACACTTGTATGATTCAGTAGCTTGTAGAAGCACCTTTAGCAGCAAACTCAGAGTTAACTTGTTGGGAGCATCCACTCCTTAGATATAGAGATTTAAAAGTGACTAAGACCAATTATTTAGTCAAGACAATTGTAGAATCTGCTTTGGATATTCATTACTTAGATTTTGTTTGCTAATTTTACTATTATGTAGAGTATGAACTAAGAACACCAGGATGTTGGCTTACTGTCGTTTTAAAATCCATGCTGAATATTACGGCTTTTATGGCATTTGTTAGCTTTAAACAGTTTTCTCTAGTTGTGTCTTTTTTTGTTGAATGTCAGAAACAAAAGCTCATGATTTCTTCTTTTGCAGGAAGCCTAAACCAGATGAATTGGGGTAAGACGTATCCGACCTGTAACGGCGCCAAACAGTCTCCTGTGGACATCGACGAGATGTTTACCCAGGTCAGGCTGCAGTTCCAGCACCTACAGCTAGAGGGCTGGGACAAACCTTCATCTGCATCCACCACCATCCAAAACAACGGCAAGACTGGTATGTTCTCAATAGTCTACTGTAAGTTACCAAGAATACATTTATCAAAGGGTGAGATGTCTTTTCATCTGACAATGGCCTCGTTATTTTCAAAAAAGATTTTCTGTCCTTGTTTTTGGCACTTTGTTGCCGTAAAGCGCAGCGTCGTAATCCCCCGTTTGTGAGAAGAACGTTAACTTTTTAGATGCAACAATAAAATCATTCAGAACTCAAAGGTTTATGACGGAAAGAGCAGCGGGGACTGAAAGAGAAAAGAAGAGAAAGAGACTATGTAATGGAGAGAAGAGCAACCAGAGGGACGGCAGCGCCGAGAGATCATGTAATGAAAGCGAGAGGATCAATGCTGATAGGCAGGATGAAGCAGAGCAAAAGGGAAAAGTATAGAGAGAGGAGACCAAGAGGGGAGTGAGGACGATGCGAAGTGATGTCTGAACTGATAAACAGATGAAAGCTGTCTGAGCCACAGCATCGTTACCATCTCTTCAATACTGCCTGTGAGGATTGTGTGTTTCTGTGTGTGTGTGTGCCTTATATGATATTGAATTTAATATGAGTGTTGTTTTTTCTTTGCCTTTGTGAAATCAGAGATGAAACATTTAGGGCAGACAGCGCACAGATGGCAAGATGTAGAAAACCAAATATTACATAAAGCTGTGAGATGCCCTCCAAAAGATAAATGAAGCATTACCACATTCCTGATTTGATTTCTTTTTCACTTTTGCCTCCAAGAAGTAGAGTTGACTGAAGAAAATATAGTTGTAGATTTATGTCAAGTTATTGTTTTAAGGCTAACTGTAGATGTGATTTGCTTTTGGAATTATAATAAAGCAGCATCTTACAGCTCATTGTTCGGTTTGTAGGACTGGAAATTCACATATTTGTTTCTATTGCGTTACCCTCATGTATGGTTAGTAACAACGCCATTACCAAATTCTGATCATATTAGCTCTAAAAAGCCACAAAATGACACATGCCCAGCAGACCACCTGTGGCTTCATTTCTTTTAAATTTCTTTTTGCATCATTTAAACTCACTGTCAAAAAAAAGTTAGACAAAGTGGTGGAAATAAAATTAAACTGCAACGGTTGAAAAGAAGTGACTTTAATCAGATCAAATGGATAACGGAGTTGACAGTACTGACACACTGCTGGCTCCATATCAGTAAGGTGCATTCCCATAGACACACTTGCTTGTGTGTTGATGGGTCTTGTCTTGTTGACAGACAACCGTAATGCAAAATCAGAACACATTGTTAAAGATGATACGGCACCGTTCCAAACACCTGGCTCTGTTCTGGGATTAAAAGCATCCTAAACATGTGTCCTGCTGCACCAGTTGTCGAGACACTGTGGAGGACGTAAAATGTCCAATATCTGGGTCCACACGGCAAGGACAGATGTCATAGGGTTTTGTAATGCTTGGAAGACAAATCTATGAATCTCCCATGGTTTGGTCTATGTTGGGCGAATGGAAAGCTTCACGATGTGTGTGGGTAGGGCTGCAAAATTCCAGGAATATTAAAGTTGGAAACTTCCCATGGGAATTAACAGGAATAAACCTGGAGTTTATAATGTTGAAGGCTGGGCCTCAACCAGGATTTAAAATATATTTGGGGTGAATATATTTTAGCATAATCTTGAGTAAAACAACCAGATTGATTTTATGTAGATAAAATGAGTTTTGTCCAGCGTTGTGTGAATAAAATTTGACATTTTCTGCACATAAATTTAGACATTTCAATGATTTTTTTATATGGAATTTACTGTTTTTCAATTTGTTTTTATGTGAATACAATTAACAAAAACATGGAAAAAACACAATTATTGTTCTTCAGTATTTATCTGATCCAATATGATTGTGACACAAATATGACAAAATCATAAGCAAATTAAGTCAGTAAATTTTGTTACTTTCTTTGGGTCAAACTCATTATTTGTCTTTGACATTTTCTGCCTGTGACAAAACAAAGTGCATATATTTTAGTTTGGATATGTACGGTGGCCCTGAGGTGCAAAACACTCGTTTGAAGCAAAGCAAGTGGGAATACGGTCTGGTCGCCATGTATTGTCCAAACTGTGGAAAAGAGCTGGTTGAGCCATCTCCAAACTTTTGTAGCAGTTGTGGCAAGAGGCTTTGAGAAATTTGTTCAAATGAAGCCCACCAGAGTAACTTCCGGTTAAAAAGTAAACGAGCTGTCGTCCAATCAGCGATTTCTTAGGTCTCCCACTG
>JAOXNZ010000001.1:34606824-34627144 GCA_028566095.1 Kryptolebias brasiliensis | reverse complement strand
GGGTTCATTTATGTATGTTTTCAATAAATATTGAACCAGATTGGCCCTTGGCTTGGATCAAGTTTTTAATTACGGCCCCCTTGTGTTACTGAGTTTGACACCCCTAAACTAGATGATCACTTTTTTGGCAAAGCTGTTTTGAAATTAACAAATAAAATGAAGACAAGATGACAGGACATAAATCATTTCTAGTTTATAGTGTCAGCAGTTAAATACCAGTTTAAGTAATTGTAAGAATCACTTGGTTTTTCTTGGTATTTGTTGTTGTTTTCTGACACGGGGTGCACAAAGACCACTGACCTGCTGTGAGGAGGGTCCTGCAGCAGTGGGCTCTGAGGACCGGTGGCGATGTGTGCCAGCTGTGTGAGCCACAGTGTGTCTGGAGGCGGTGGGCCGCGCATCTGTGTGAGATTGTGTCGCTCCTGGTGCGACACGCCGACCTCCACCTGGTAAACGGGCGGAGCTGTTGGCTCTTCTTGAACCTCCTGTAGATCTGGAAGGTCGTCTAGGAGAAGAAAACAAACAACCTCGGGGGTTATTCATTTCTTTAAAAAATGACTAAAGCTGAAGCTCGCGATTTTTACATTGTTGCGTGACTGATTGTGTTCCTGGTTGCATTACGTACCGTATTCCATGTAGCTGTCACTGGTGGGGAGGCCAGGGGAGGAGAGGAAGTGTTCATCACAGCGCAGAGGATCATGGGACTGGTCTTCAAGTGTATTTATCATTTCTAAAGGAGACGACAGACAACAAGAGCTTCACAGGACGACTTGCATTCATTAAAGAGATAGTCTGGCCACTTTTGAAGTTATGTTCTGTCAAATAGTTATTGATAGTTAGTACCTTATCAGCCAGGAAATCAGTCAAAGTGAACAGACTGATGAAGGAGGAGAGGGAAAAAGTCCACTTAGGAGTCAGACTAATTGTTTAGTATAGTTTGTTGTTGTTTTACCAGCTGAACAACATCAATGTTCCTAAAAAACGCAATAAAACAAGAGTCTTGTTAGCCATTAGCCTGACTCTTAGGTGGACTTCTTCCCTCTCTTTCTTCATTACTTTGTGAACTATGACTGAAGTCATGGCTGATAAATGTTGTGGCAAATAGATGAAAGAGACAGGAAGACTCAGACTGTTGATTTTTAAGAATTTAATACAAAAGAAATGTCAAGCAGAACATCCCAGGGATGAGACAGATCCAAGCGGAAGAATCTGTCAGGCCCCAGATCGTCAAAGTGTCTGAGCCAAAACCAAAGCACGTTGCTGCCGTCTTAAAACAGCTCCGATCCTGAAAGTTTTGTAGTGGTTCATGCAAACACTACTTTTTAAACCTTCACTTTACTGTAAATATGATGATATCCCTGCAGAAATTGCTTGAGGATGCGTTGGAAGTGCTAGCTGCTGCCACTCTCTGGGCTTGCAACTTATCATTTTGTCTCATGTAAATAACCATGTAAGGCAAAACTGATGGTGATGTAAAGATTAAAAAGTAGCATGTTTGCTATACAATTTTTGAGATTAAAAATGTTTTAAGAAGACAGCAATCTGCTTTGGTCTTGGTTCTGCTCAGACTAGCCATTAGCTCGTTATTCCAGTCAGAATTTAACTGTTTTTCTAAACTGAGGTTGATCAAAGAGCTCTCTAAGAGAAAGTAATTCTTCATATATTTGTCACAAAATCCCACTTCAAAACAACTGAAGTACCACTTTAATAACTGTAGCATTTAGAATAACTTGTACATATTACATGGGAATACCGCAGTGATTTATACCCAACACCTTAGAAAGCACTTCTTACAGACTAATAGCCTCATTTTACTAAAATACAGCTTTCTAAAACACACAGGAGAAGCCTAAAACTCTTAACTTTGCCTTGAAATTGAACACTACACGATCTGAAAGTCCAATTTGAAGGTGTGAAGTTTAATGGATGCTGCAGAGGTAGTGTTACAATAAACAGAGTAATGACATAAATTATCGTAAACCACAGTTTGAAAATTAAAATGCTTTGTTACCCATATGTTCAGCCTCCGGCATGTTGTGATTTTTGGGGTTGCTTGACAGCAGAGCTGGCTTTACCACCTCCCACACCATGGTGTCCACTATCTGAAACACATTAAACCACACGTTTAACATTTATTTATTTTAAAGGGTATTAATCTTAATTTTACTTGGAGGTAAGGACACTTGCATCAGCATGATGCCACCCACCTACACAGACAGATGAATAATTTTTCAGGGAGCTGAGATGTACGGGTTACATAGAGCTGACACACCTGTCCAAACCTCATAACACAACCACATTTAGATAATTCTTTGTAGATCACAACTCAGTGTGGGTTTGATTGTGAACAAAACACTGAAATGTTCAGTTTCAAACACATAGACACGACAGTAAGAGCCTATTTCACTCTTATCTGTTTCATAATTGTCTAATCATGTGACCAAATCTTGTTTATAAATGTTTGAGAGCCAGTGCGCATGCGCACAAAATGTCCATTCATTCAATAGTGAGAAGAACAGCGATTATACAGTTAAAATGTAGGGAGTCAAACCCGACTAAACCCGAAGTGAATCGCCTAAAACGAGCCTAAGAATGTGACAGCGTCGACTGTCATTAAACGCAACAACTGTCGACTTTTTTTTTTTTAAGTTTTCTCCATCTCAAAGGAAGTGTTTGTCACGGAACAAAGAAAGTACAGTTAAAACCTCGCTTTATGTCGATAAAAAACGACCAAAGGCGTTACAGCCTGAATTATGATGAACTGCTTTGAGTCAAAAACGAGGTTTGGAGTATGAAAATGTCATCAAATGGTAGAAACATCCTGTTGCGCAAAAGGCATTACAACAAAACAACGTCAACAACAATGAAGCATTTCGAGAGCGAGCTGCGAAACTACATTTCCAGCCGAAAACAAACGCTGTCAGCTTCATGGTTACACTCCTGCGCCGAGATTAAAGACAAATATTTCTACCTGTGAACTCTTGCCTTAAATTCAACGCTTTAAAACCTGTCAATGACTTCAATGAACTTTCCTTAACTCACCAAAACAGTCGCCTTGTACAGAAAAAGGGGGTTGTTGTAAACATAGTGTTCTAACTTATCCTATTGATCAGCACGGCTGTCAATCAAAGGCTAGTCGCGCTCCCATTGGTTCCTCAAGTGCAAACTTTTCTCTTTGCTATTACTGCCTAAACAATAAAACACTGCGCAGGTTAAATTGCTTAAATATGGATAAAATCAGAAGTAATACAATGCACATCTACAAAACACTTAACTCAGCATAAAAAACTACCTTTAAAACGTTGCTTTTTGGAGCAGATAAGGCAATGGCCAATTACCAGTCAGGGACATTCATTTATTCAAGTACATTCATTGAAACAACTTCAAATAATAACACAGAATTGTACGAATAATGACATTCCTGGCGAATAGACAATAAAAACTCATTGTACTGTATAAAGATTATGACGCACACAACAATTTTCTACTGCACTCTAGTGGTCACAGAACTACAAAAAGACAAGACAGCCTGATTACATAACACTCAAACCGCGTCAAATAACTTAAAAAGAACATTTATCAAATAAATTACAAGAAAAAAAGAGACAAAATATTAATATAACTACTTCATATTCATTTTCACCTCCTGGTCACATGCTACAATCATATTTTAAATTCGATTTTGTATTGTTTTTGTTATTGTTGTTTATTATTTTTCCTCTTCGTGAAACTGTATTTTCCTACGTCCGCTGGAGGGCAGTGAACGCACAGGTTAATAAGGTTAATAATAATTAGGCCACCTATTTACTATTTTAGCAATACCTTCAAAGACCAAATCAACCTATATCTGTTTGTTTGAATGCTGATTTAAGCTGTTCTTCTGCGTAATTATTTTTTTTAACTTCATCATACTTCAGCTGTTTCAGCCATCCAGGATTTAACTTTATTTACTGTTTTTCTTACTAAAATGCATTGAGATCTTTTCAAATCCTTAAAAATCCTTAGTAGGCTTTGAAATGTGGTTTAGCATACCTGCTATATTTTAGTTAATAGCTACTGTTAGCTAGTTTTAGCTTTTGGCTACTGTTTTAATCATTTTAGTTTTTAGCTACCACTCTGCTGGTTTGAGGTTTTAGCTATTATTTTGCTAAATTTGGCTTTTATTTAAAGTTTTGCTACTTTTAGCTACTGTTTTGATGATTTTAGCTTTCAGCTACCATTCTGCTGGTTTTTAGTTCTTAGCTACCATTTTGATAGTTTTAGCTTTTAGCTACTATTTTTCTTTTTTACGCTGTTTTACGCATTTTCTTTTTAAATTTTTGTTCTGCTGGTTTTGGCTTTTAGCTACTGTGTTAGTAATTTTTGCTTCTTTCTACTTTTTCACTGTTAGCTTTTAGCTACTGTTCTGCTGGATTTAGTTTTTAGCTACAATTTTGCTAATTTAAGCTTATAGCTGCTGCTTTGCTGGATTTATCTTTCCGCTACTGTCCTGCTAATTTTAGCTTTTAGCAGCCGTTCAGCCAATTTTAGCTTTTGTTTTGCTAATTTTAGCTTTTGTTCTGCTGGTTTTAACTTTAACAATTCGGTTACAGTTTCTTCAACACATTTCAGCATAGGCATTCAGCAGTCAACATTCACACTAAAATTTGCAGAATTATTTTTTTAGAATGTTTTTTTTTTAGATGTATTTTTGCCGAGTGCGGCTTCCGTTTTGTGGTCCACTTCCGGTATTTTACTTTGAAGAGAACCGGAAATGTTGCCGTTTTTCTAACTATAAAAAGTTAGCCGGTGAGTTTGAGAAGTTTTGCTGAGAGGCGCAGCGTTTTCTCGGCTCTTTACTCTCAGAAACAGATTTTAACTCAGGTTGGACCTCCTGTCATTTAGCATAAATGCCGACATTTTCCCGCCGGGCTCCTGGTTTCGTTGCCATCCGTGTTCATTGGTGAGTCACAATAAAAGCTTTTTGCGTTTGACAAACTCCTTCCGATTATTATGGCAGCTGTACCGTTACACCAGGCTTACTTTAACCCTCCTGCTCTGACTCTTTGGTGTTTTATTTGCTTTTCTTACAGTCGTTTCTGTTAGCTTTAATGAATGACGAATGTATAGTGAAGGATATAATTAACAGATATAAAAACAGCGGGCTGTGTTCAGATAGTTTCATCCACTCTGTTTGACTTTTGCTTCCTGCTTTTTGAAGCTTCCTCTGCTGATTCAAAAGAAACAGAAGGGAAACTCCACTGACTTCCTAACATGTATTTTTGTTGTGTCCGAGCTGTTAATAGTGGCACAAGAAGTTAATATTTTTCAACAGCACTTTAAATGTCCAACACTATCCAGATATATCCATTAAACCCACAGCCAGCTTTGCAAAATTAATGTTTCAGTCAAATTTGAAATATACTCCTAATATTTATGGTTTTTTAAATATATTTATTGTCACTGACTCGTGCTTACTTCAGACAGAGAGCACATTAAATGTTAGTTTATGACTGTGTTTTGTTAAAAATGTGAATTAAAAATATTTACCTAATAAAACAACAATATTCATTTGAATGAGGAGGAGGAGGCTTTGTAATTGTGAGTCATTATGTGGGGAAAAAAGTGTGCTGGTGTAAAATTGTCAGGGGTCTGGCACATTTGTAAAACTACATTCATGGTTAAAAAAGGTAAATAAACCATTTTAAATTATAAATATCATCAAAAGTTCATCAACAACAGTAATCCCTGAAGTCAGGTAAATAAAACGTGAGGTGAACATCAGCACTCATCATGGTAAGTTGTCTCAGTATTAACAAAGCCAACATGTAAAATCAGCTTATAAAAAACTAAAACCGCCTTTTAAGTGAGCTGTGATTGTCTCTACAGTGTGAGAAATGGGCCAAACTGGAGCTTAAGCTGAACAAAGTTGGGCCAAACTGAAACTTGTGCCTAATTTGCGCCAAACCTAAATTTAAGATTAGGCTGTGCCAAATTGGGCAGAACCCAAGATGTCAGACAGAGGGTCTCATATTCATGCTTGACTCAGATACTGGAAGGCTTTCAGCATGACTGTAAAACAAGCCTTTATCATCAGCCCTCCACCACCGTGCTTGACAATTCAGGTGTCTTGTGTTTTAGATGCAACCTCATAAACCTAAGCTTTTCTCATTTTGTTAAACTAGCCGTACTTGTTCAGTCTATTTCTAATTGTCTTGTCAACAATTTTAGAATTTAACTAACTATCTGAGGCCTTTAGAGAGATATTGTTGCACATTTTGGGTTTGCATGAAAAGACTACCTTTAAAAACTGCTTTTGCTCTTTAAAACACTTAAGAGAAAAACTACAGATTGCATTTAAAAATACAGACAAAGACCAGATCTTCTGAGACTTTGTTCACTGTACAGATAAATAAAAAGTATAACTTTTCTGGCCCCATGAACAGCCGACATGTTTGGTTTGTGCCAACAGTAAGGCATGGTGGTGGAAGTATTACGGTTTGGGGTGGGTTTGCTGCTGTCATTGAATCAAAAGGGAATTCTGCATTATATTAATGAGTGCAAGAAGATTATGTTGGATCATCTGTCTTAAAGTAGAAAATCAACCAGAAATCAAGAAACTTTTCAATAATAATGACTCAAAAATAAAAAAGGGCTTTAGAATGACCGTTACAAAGTCCAGGTTTTAACTGTAATAAAGTAAACAGGCAGTGCGGGTGAACAATTTTAGTAAACACATCTCCAACTAGTGGACAAATTTTAAACTGTTTTTTGTAAATCAGTTCTGCAAAAGATGGAAATGTAGCTTTGGTTATCTTGCAGTGTTCTTTATTTTCTTCCTCATGAATCTATCACTTCATATACAGTGTTCCTTGTAGGGACAGACCAGATATCTGCATGATTACAGGCTAGTGATTAACTGCACATTGTGTCCAAGCTAGGCAATGGACAGGCAGCAGATCCAGGTGAGCGACGAAGAGCGTGAAGTGCCGCGAGAAGAAAACCGGAGGAGGAGGAGAAAGAAAGCCATCACCTCTTCCTCCTCCACCTCCATGGATCAGATCATGGTGGAGTTCGTGCTGCCCACAGTGGCGCGCGGCGGGAACGGCTCGGACTCTTTGCTGCTGGAGGTGGCTGGGAACTGGACCGTAGAACAGGTCAGCTTTTCAAAAAACAATTTTTCTAAAGCGAGAACATTAAAGTCCACTTTTAAATATAAACTCCAGTGACTGAATGAAAGACATCACGTGTGTTTTTTGTTTTCCAGGTGAAAGCTCAGGTTTGGATGAAGGCGGTGTCTTTAAACCTCTGTCCTGACTTCTACCAGCGATTCTCTCCGGACCACTGCATCCTGCTTTATCAGAAGAAAGGCGCCGTTTGTGAGATTTATGACAAGCACCAGGTCTTCCAGACTCTAGACTGCATACGCTACTGGAGAGGTACCATTACCACCCCTTCTCCCTGGAGTCAAACAATAAGCTTGTGTTTATTCATAGTATAAAAAGACTGTGTAGAGCGCTTATGAGCTGTCAGTAGACAAACGTTAGAACGATCCTGTGACAAAATGTGTACTTTTTTTTTTTTTCTTCCTCTCGTAAGTGGCTGTCCCCTTTTAAAGATGTGCTTTTCATTTGAGTAGCTCTCAAGAAGGACGTAGGGCGGATCCAGCTGGTGCCCCGTCCTCAGCCCACAGATGAGTCCCTGCAGTATCAGCGCTACCTTAACTACCTAATTGGCTACGACGTGACCGATGTCAGCAACGTCCACGACGACGAGCTGGAGTTCACCCGCAGGAAGCTGCTGACGCCACGGCGCATCGAGCTGTCCGACCGGGACCCAAAGCTTTACTCCATGGACCCCTGGATCACCCGTAAACCACTGCCTGAGCACCTTCTCTCTAAGGTGTGTCCACATTATTTGAGTCATCGATTTATTAACTACTTATTGCATCAATGTCATGTTGGTCATCTTTCATAACTCGCAAAAAACATTACAAATATACACTTTTCTCCACATAAATCTTATATTATATACACAAAAAGACCAAAGCAAATATCATGTTGTACAAATCTGGATATGCACAACCCAAACATGGCCTATGATAGTCTTTCAATATTGTATCAATCTCAAGTTTTATTCACTCCCCCTTTTCTGCTTTTGTTCCTTCTCTCAGGTGAATAATGGTTACATCCTGGTTGTGATCCATGTCAGCACTTCCAGTCAGACCATCAAGGTCTCCATCGATGATGCACCTTCTCAGGTAGGTTAACCTAGCAGTGAACTTGTGTTGCTACTTCCTGTTAGCTTATCTTACAAATACAGTTTACCAGGTATTTTCTATCCTGTTTAGGTATTGGCAAACTTTTTTGCCAAGACGGCAAATAAAAGGGTTTTGCTGGGAATCCCCGACACCGTGTGTGAGTCAGACTTTGTGCTGCGCGTGTGTGGCAGGTACCACGTACACAAGAACACTGAAGCAACTTGCACATCTGGTCAATATAACCTAGTTTGCACTGTGAGACAAAAAGTAACTGACTGGATTATATCAAGGTGGTGATTCTGAATAGAAGAATTATATTTTTATGTTTGAAAGTTATAGAGTCAGTGTCTTGTCACACAGGGAGGAGTACCTGTATGGAGAGAAACCTTTGCAGAACTTTAACTGGATCCGTCAGTGCCTCAAGAATGGGGAGGAGATCCACCTGGTGCTGGAGATGCCGCTTGACCCTGAATTGGATCTGGTCCAAAAGGAGCACTGGGCCCAAGTGGATGATTGCACCGGAGTTGCAGGTAACCCCAGTGCTGCTTAATTGTATTCAAATCTGACCATTTATCCGCCTTACCTGGCATCCTGTTTTTCATAGGCACTCATGAGCAGTTGACCATTGCTGAGAAGGACCACGAGCGAGTGTTCACCATCTCCATGTGGGACTGTAACAGGAAGTTCAGAATGAAAGTGCTGGGTATTGACATCCCAACCCTCCCCAAAGTCCCAGACTTTACTGTCTTCGTGGAGGCCAGCATCTTTCACGGGCAGCAGCTTCTAGCCCAGGTTGTACAACTATAACTGTGTCACTTTGAAGCACGCAAAGGAGAAAGTTTGAAATTCAAGTTTGGATTTGGTTAGCTTTAATAGATACACAAACCCTCAATAATTAGGGTGAAATTCTGTGACAAAAACGTAACTAGGAGAACTATTTCCTGTGAACATTATTTGAATCCTAAAGGGAAGTGGCAAACCTTTCCTTGAAAAAGCTTCTTAATTGGAGGAGTGGTCAGAGTGCATTAAAAGTTACACAAAGTAGCTTTAAATGGTATCACGAGTGGTACATGATTATTTAAAAAATGTTAAAGTTTGCAATTGGATAAATCTGTCCTTTTTTAAGAACCCATACAGAGCAACTTTTAAACTGTGGAGTTTGGCCTCGATTGAAATCTTTTAGGAGAGGACAACTTCAAAAGCGTTCAATGAAGAAGTGCTGTGGAACTGCTGGTTGGAGTTTAACATTAAGATCAAGGACCTGCCTAAAGGGGCGCGCCTCAACCTGCAGGTAAACTCCAGATAGGTTCATTAGTTTGTAGTTTTGTTCATTTTGTCTTACTAGGACTAGTACCATACTGTTGTGATATTATTGTTGAAGACTGAGATGAACCAAAAAACTTCTCACACCTCTCCTTCTTTTTGTCATCATGGCACTCAACATTTTGTGTTCTTTAGCATCTTGGCCACAATCATATAAACCAGTGGTTTCCAAAGTTGGGGTTGAGTCCCCAATGTGGGTCATAAAACACAAAGTGACAGGTCTTGAGAAGGTCTACAGAAATCAGATTACCTTTAAAAAATGACTGTCAGGAGCACACTTAGTCGTAACTGTTATGAAGAGATTAAAAACAGTAGTCAGAAATGGATCAATATAATGTAATGGCCAATGAGGCTCTTTGTTAGATGGCTTATTATCAATGTTTGCATACTTCACCTAATCTAAATTAGGTATGGGCATCAAGGACAGTGGGAGAACATTAGATTGGCCAAATATATTACTCTTACAAAAAGCACGACTGCATGGCACTTAGGATATAATAATTTATGATTTATTACAGTTCAAGTAGTCCTTGATGATGCTGATATTTGGAAGGTGACATTTTTGATATATCGTGCAGCCCTACTTTCTCATACAGGACAAAAGTCTTCAAATAAAGTAGCTAAGATTTGATTGAAGTGTTGACTTCAGCTGTAATTTAAGGCTTTGATAAAGAGTGTAGCTAAACCAGATCAGATTTGGACGTTCTGTTGTGATTGGTAGTTAGGACTACTGTAAGGTAGTTTACAGGGCATGATCTTACTACTTATGCCACCTAGATCTAACCGTACATAAATATATTGGTAAATTGCTTAGAAATTAAGGCTTAAAAAATAATTGTAACTAATGATGGACCAAATGGAACCACACAGGACCACTCAGTAAATAGGAGCTGCCATCATTGAAAATAAGTTTGACAGATAACTTTAAGTTTTCAACTCATTAACATTTCAAAAAGATTTCCCTATGTAATTGTCATTTGTCCATGCATGCTTGGGGGTATTTTTGCTCATAAGTTTTGTCTTTGATAAGTAACATCATCCTCTGTTGGACTGAGGTCAGTTGATCAACTCAGCCATAAAAGATTGTTGTATTTGTCAACTGTAAGAAGTTCTTGGGTTGCTTTCACAGTCTTATATGGACCATTATCAATCTGTATTCAGAGTGCCACTTCTTCAGTATTGCTGTGCTTGACTAAATTTGAACATTTAAAATAACTTGTATGCTTCAGGAATTGCCAAAGGGGTTACCTTATTGGTTCAAATCAGATCCACTGTGTTGGGCTACAGTAGCAAAGCTGTAAATAAAGTGTATTTTACTCTATGTAATTTATGAACTGTGGCTGAATTATTGGTTCATATTATAACATGACGTTTTCCTTGTGTTTCCAACTCAGGTGATTTGTGGGAAACAACCCCAGTTGCCAAACTCCAAAGGAGGCTCCTACTATGATAATACAGCAGGAACTGGCAGCCTTGAAGGTAAAATCTTGTCACAATTTATTGTCACCCATGTGGAAACCTTTCAGAGGGAAGTTTCATTGCTCTTGTCTGCCTGTCTTTTAGGAAAAACCAAGAATCGTCTCCTGTACTACGTCAACCTCCTCCTTATCGACCATCGTTCTCTGCTCCGCCAAGGCGAGTTCATCCTCCACATGTGGAAGATGCCCGAGAAGAGCGAGGAGAGCAGCAGCAGCATCAATGCAGACAAGCTGACGTCAGCTACCAACCCAGACAAGGCCTCGTCCATGGCCATCGCCATTTTACTGGACAAGTACTGCTACCCTGTGGTGTTGCCCAAGAGCAGGGACGTGGGCAGGGATTGTGGGGCCAGGGGTGAAGAGGCCGAGGGAGGGGAGAGAGGTCAAAGAGAGATGCCAAACCACCTGAAGAAGCAGTTTGAGGCAATTGTGTCTACCGACCCCTTACATCCACTCAGTCCTGAGGACAAGGAGCTGCTGTGGCACTTCAGGCATGAGTGTATGCGCGACCCCAGGTACTAACTTGTCCAAAAGGAGAATAGACGACAAACTATTTTAGCTTTATTATTTCTGGATGTTCACTTTCAATATTCTGTAGGGCTTACCCCAAGCTCCTGGGCTCAGTCAGGTGGGGAAAACAGGAAGATGTCCTGGCAACGCATTGTCTGTTGGAGCGTAGCAGTGCCTGGGACACCAGGTACTGTCTTACACTGTATGTATCTGTGTGTAGTTTCTGTTTAACATCATCTTTTCACTTCTCTTCAGCGGTCTGGATGTCAGTCTGGCGATGCAACTGCTCGACTGCCACTACTCGGACTCTCAGGTTCGTTCAATGGCCGTCAGGAAGCTGGAGACCCTGGAGGATGATGATGTGCTCCGATATCTTCTCCAGCTTGTCCAGGTCTGTTCTTTTCATTCCTATTTTATATTTTGTGTTTATCTGTTACAATCAGTGCAGCTAAAACACTCCCTTTTGAGTCCTTCCAGTTGATTTGAATGTCCTTACACTTTGGAGAGCTAGTTCTGGGTTTAAAAGTTTAGGAGACAAATGTTACGCTTTTTAATCAGCTCTTCATTTAGGAGTTAATTTTCTTATTTAAATTTTTGGTTTTTTAAAAGCTATGTTTCTTTATTCACTCTTATTGCCATAATACAGACACTGTTGCTGACATGGCGCTAAATCCAGTCTACTACTTCTGAATTGGTTGAGTCTAAAAGTTAATCAGTTGTAGATGTACATCCAATGACTACTTTCTGAAAGTTTCATTAAAATCTCTTGAGTGAATCATGAGATATTTTGCTAACGGTACAGACAAATGATCACACACACACGAACAAAAACATTCTCGTCTTTGGCAGCGGGTAATAATAATCAATCATTAATGTAACCGAGTGCAAGCAACCCTTGTGCATATTACTTTTACTGCTGGTACTTTAAAGATTGGGTTTATTCACTTCCTTGTCAAGTATTAAAACATTTCTTAAAACTGTTCTCTCAGTAGAGGAGTACGAATCAGTTGGCTTAGCTTAGCACAGAGACTAGAAAGCCATTTTTTCTCTCCACTGGTCAACCTTATTGATGTACAGAATTCTTCACAAACTTATGAAAGCAGCAGTCAGACACATGCTTCATGTTGGGCTTCCTATGTGTTTCTAAAGTTGGCTCTGTGGTCAGCTTTGCATGAGCAAGAACTAACAGCTGAGGCTAACAAAGGGCCCTTTGCTCTGATAGGAAAATTCCATTTCTTTGGTGTTGTTGTCACTGCATGCCATGTACTTAATTTAAATGTGGAGGGTGTTATTCCATCTATAAATGTTGTGGGTTTTTGTTTGAGTACGAATTTAGATTTTTTTTCTGAAGCATGACAGCCTGCTTTGAAAAAGGCGTTCCACTGACTCAGCAGGTAATAGGTGCATCCTTATATCTTTAAATAGTGTATAGTCTAATCTTGGATTTAAAAGAAACTAATAAAGAAAAATAGCAGTCTTGCATAAATTTTAAGGTGAACACTTAGCAGGTAACTTGCAATATAGAACTATATTTTTCTTAAAGTTGATGTAAAATTATCTGTAAAGAAAATGTCAGATCAGATTACATTTCAAACTAGACCTAATATTTGACATTTTTATCCATTTATTGTTTTTTTGTTTGTTTGTTTTTGCTTACCACATAAATTGCACTGGTGGACACAATGAGCTCCATGTGCTCAGTCGCGCAGGATCATCTAAACCCTGTCTGTTTTTGGTCAACTGTAAAATTCTAGCTCTTGTCACACTTTTTGGAGTTCATTTGTGTAATCCAGGGTTTGACACATTTCACATACACTCAATAAGGGAATATTAACACTGGCTCTATCTTGGATGTGAGATTATTGTTGTTAGCTGACATAAATCCCATTTTCTGGTATAAAGTGGTATCGCTAATATGGTAACTTGATATTGCACAGATGTGAGCAGTGTTTAGATAATGTCAGACCTTTACGAGTTTGTTACTGGGAAGAAGACAACACTTTAAATATTAGGTTAAAGGTATAAAGAAATAGTTGTATATCTAAAGCTATAAAGATATAGTTAAAGTACCTTACAAGGATAGAAAAGCAAGAATTAGTGTGTGTACTTGTTTTTGTTATATCCTGGGACCTTTTCTGGCTCATTTACCAACCGTATTGGGACCTTTAGTTGTTATGAAGACCTTTTAAGTCAGAACAGTAACTTTTTAAATGCTTCTCCAAAAAAAAACAAAAAAACAAAAAACAACTGAACCTCTGTTCTTTAGTTGAAGACGTTTTGCTTCCCATCCCGATGAGCTTTTTCAGTTTAAGTAAACTGGAGAGTGTGGAGTTCCAAGCTTTTAAACTGCATGAGATACTCTGTTATGTAAGCTAGACTGACATTCAGATTAAACTCACTCCTCTCACAATGGAGGGTTGTTAGCGTCTTTAATAGCCTGGCTCACATAGACTTTGTTAAGGTTGGATGTGAGGTGTTTATTCCAGTTATGTTAAGGTTAGGGTTAAATATAAATTGCTAATGGCTGAAGATGGGACTCATACTTGTGTTATGCTTTCCACAATAAAATGAAGCCAGTATAGTATCCTAAAAGGAATAGCTGTGTAACCTTGTGTGCATATATCTTCGTGTCCCCAGGCCGTCAAGTTTGAGCCGTACCATGACAGCGCCCTGGTCAGGTTCCTGCTGAAGAGAGCTCTAAGGGTAAACAGAACTGCCTTCTATTTTCTTTTTTGCAATTAATTTGTTTGAAAGTTAAAATAATTGGAACGTTTAAATAGATTCTAGTAAAAGAAGTAACAATTAAGTCCTTAAACTTGAATTTAGTCTCTTTTTATTTATTTTTTTGTCACGTTTATCCACAGAGTAAGCGTATTGGTCATTTTCTCTTCTGGTTCTTACGGAGTGAGATCGCCCAGTCCATGCACTACCAGCAGAGGTACGCTGTCCTGCTGGAGGCCTACCTCAGAGGCTGCGGTGAGGACATGCTTCAGGACTTCAGGAAACAGGTGATGGCTGTGGAGAAAGTGTTGAAAACGTGGTGATGGTCAGTAAATGACAGGTGATCTAAAACTGATCATACTTCATACCCACGCCCCCACATAGGAGACTAGTTAGATGCTATAGCACTTATTTTTGAGACAGCAAGAGCGAGGGTTTTATGGTTTTATGGTTTATTTGTAATTACAAATGAGGGAATGATTTAGTCCTAAAAGTACTAAATAAAACCAGTCACAATATAAAATAATGCTCTCCAGGTGGAGATAACTGAGGCTCTGCAGAAAGTCACTCGAGAGATCAAGGCCATGTCTGCTGACAAATATGACATCACAGCTCAAGGTGAGGAGAAGCGATAGGACTTTAAGGTACTTCTTTCTGCTGGTGAAAGTGCAGGTT
The DNA here is from genome assembly GCA_028566095.1 of Kryptolebias brasiliensis. Classification (NCBI taxonomy): domain Eukaryota; kingdom Metazoa; phylum Chordata; class Actinopteri; order Cyprinodontiformes; family Rivulidae; genus Kryptolebias; species Kryptolebias brasiliensis. Next base: position 34,612,198 of record JAOXNZ010000001.1, on the reverse strand, counting down.
TAGGTACCTTGAATAGTTAAATTCAAAAACCAGGTAGAAAGAAAACATGAAAGCACGTGTGTTGTGTTTAAACGAACGTAGACTACAGGTTTGAATAAAGCTGAAAGTGTGTGTGTTCTGTGATTGCTAGTGGTGTTTCAGTTGCGACAGAAACTGGAGACTGTGCAAACATCTGGTCTTCCAGAGAGTTTCAGAGTTCCTTATGATCCAGGACTAAGAGCTGGAGCTCTGCTGGTGAGAAACGAACACACGATAAACACAGAAATAACGACAAGAGGCTGTAATTACAGTGTACAGCTCTGAATTTAAAATTAAACACTGTTTATGTACATGCAGATTGAACAGTGTAAAGTCATGGCATCCAAGAAGAAACCACTGTGGCTGCAGTTCAAAAGGGCTGACCCCACCACTCTGTCTAAAGACCCCATTGGCATCATTTTCAAAGATGGCGACGACCTCAGACAGGATATGCTCATCTTGCAGGTCAGCAGCAGCATACGGCAGTTTACAGGGCTGAAGTAAAAAGAAACAATGAAGAAAAACTGATGTGCACTTCTTTTTATTCAATTTTTTTATTTTTTCAGATTCTGCTCATCATGGAGTCGATCTGGGAGACGGAGTCACTGGATCTGTGCCTGTTGCCATACGGCTGCATCTCCACTGGCAACAGAATAGGTTGGTTACACTGGATTACTAGTTAAACAGTTTGAGATGGGTTACTAAGTTGTCCTTCACAATCTTAGGTTATAATGTATGTTGCTATTGCTGCAGTTTATACTTTAGAACAAACAGCTTTTAGATGTTTTTTTGCTACTTTTAGTTTTTAGCTAGTGTTTCGCTCATTTTAGCTATCCTATTCTCCTTGTAGCTTTTAGCTAGCCTTTTGCAACTTACATTTAGCTTTTCCCTAGCGTTTTTTTATTTTTGACATTTAGGTAGCATTTTGCTTCTTTCTTTAAGCTAGTGTTCTGTTTCTTTTAGCTGTAACAACTCAGTTTCCGCTTCTTCAGCTAATTTTAGCAAAGTTATTCAGTATTCTTTAGTTTCCGTTTGGTATCTCCTGTCACTTTAAACAAAACGTTGTCCAATTCAGTAGACAAAATGCAGCTCGAACAACAAACTTCTTAGTAGCTTCAACTAACTGAAGTATATTTCTGCATACAACCTCTTTTCCTGCAAAATTTTCCACTACGTTTCCACCCGTTTTAAAAAGACAAAGTTTGCTATTTAATTTTTTGGTAGCAAACAGCACAAATGGTCATATCTTGGCTGCCACAGGAGCACTCCCTGTCACTTTTTAAGGTAACCCAAGTTTTAAAAAAAAACTTGCTACAAGAGTTAGCATGTTAGCAGGTGAAATGAACAGCTTACTGTAGTTTGGATACGGAGGCTAATATCTTGGCTGATTAACTAGCTAACAATAGTCAGTCTCTCAATGTTACTTTACAAAAGTGGAAAAAAAAAACTGTATTTTTTGCTCAATAATTGAATTTACTATAGAACTAAAACTAAACTAAATTTAACTGGTATTATATTTTTGTGTCAGCCTTTCATCTTTGTATACATCTGTTTAAAAAAAAAAATCACATTTATTTGAAAGCAACTTGCTGGCTGTCTGGTGTTTTAGCTAAAACTCACTTTAAATTTATTCTTAAAACCTGTTTAATGAAACTAGCATCCTTGGAGGAATGCACATCACACACCAACTTACATACCAAAGTTTTAAACAAAGCTGCCCCATGAACTGTTAATGTTTGGAGTATGTGTTGGGAATGACTCTCAGTTACTACTACACTAAATTTAGGTCAAAGTCTGTAAAAATGACTGAGTTTTTTTTTTTTTGTGTTGTCTAAGGTCGTTTAGCTGTTTCAGCCATCTTAAGTTGAGTTAACTCCAAAAGTTAATCAGTTGTAGATGTGCATCCAGTGATTAACTCGTGAGTTTCATTAAAATCCTTCCACTGGTTCATGAGATATTTCGCTAACAGAGAGACGAACAAAAACGGACGCAAACAACAACATGAAGGGAGGGCTATAATTAAGATTTCAACCTTCAAAATTACCAGTAGCTGATAACAGTGCATTGATTTAAAACACATTGACCTGTGTTCTTCCCTTCTCTTTATGTATCTGTGCATTTAAATTAAAACAACTATAATCACATTTAATATTATTACTTTTATATCCGTATCATAACCACTTTTATAGCAACATGTGACATTATTTAAGCAGCAGTATTAGTAGTTGTATTTCTGTTTTATCATAAAAGCAATTGGACTGTGATAATTTTCTTCTTTTTTTACTATAGTCAGAGTCTTATCCTTGTCTAGACCAGATTTAGCTGCTTCAACCTTCTAGCATCAGTTGGACAAAGACTTGTTGCACTTCAGAGTTCCCCCAACTATCCCTCAGGGCAGTGGTTTTTAGCCTCTTTTGAGACTCAACACATGTTTTCTATCTAAGGACAATCTTGTGGCACAGCTCCAACCAAAACATTGCAAAACGACACACTGTTGCCTAGTTACAGTATATATATTGACAACATTGTCTCTTCCATTTGTTTATACTCTGTGTAAGACTGTGTTTGAAAATCACAACAGAGTTAAGGCAATCTGAAATTCTTCACCTATATATGACCAGGGACTTGTCATGTCCCAACCTTTCATTTTGTCTTTGTTGTCACATCTTGTAGGAATGATAGAGATCGTTAAGGATGCCACCACCATTGCAAACATCCAGCAGAGTGTGGTTGGAAGCACAGGCGCCTTTAAAGATGAAATCCTCCATCAGTGGCTCAGAGACAAGTGTGTCAGCGAGGACAAGGTATTTCAGACATCTCATCGCCTCAGATCTATTCAAAGAGTCAGTTGTGTAGATCTGAAAACCTAGATACTGCCTAGATCTTTTTTTAGTCACATTTCTAGTCACTCCATAGCCCACGTGGCTTTATTGATTACAGTAGCATGACTGCTTCTCATGAGGGTTTGACAGCAACACACACATTAGCCCTTTTACACATTTGGACTTTCCAACAATACTCTGAATTCTTTTCATAATATTATGAATGAGGAGTATTGGTCCTCATTGTTTAATTTGAGAAAATTTTTATTTGATTTTTTTTTTAATTGATTGATTCTTTGATGGAGGTGGGCTCTAAGTGGTGAGCCAATCCTGTTTTAGAGAGACTGCATCAAGTCCGCTGAAGAACCACTGGCATGGCCACTGACGGTGCTTGGCAAGATGTTTGGCAGCCATCTTGTGAGGAGCTACGTGTATCACTGTACTGTTTACATGCGGAGGCCAAACATCAACAAATCAGTCTATTCATTTCACATGTACTCAGTAAAGGATTAGCTTTCAATAAACAGGATCAGAAACATAAAACAGAACAAAATAATAATAATAATAATACATTTTATTTGTATAGCGCTTTTCTGAGTACTCAAAGACGCTTTACAGGAGTGCAAAAAGATAAAATCAAACAATGCAACACAACACATAAAAACACCTAAAAAGGGCAAATTTAAACATTAAAAGCGATTTTAAAAAGATGGGTTTGGAGTTCTTTCTTAAAAGTGAGGAGATCGGAGCAGGCACAAAGCAGTTGGGGCAGTGAGTTCCAGAGGGTGGGGGCGGCGATGGAGAAGACTCTGTCTCCCCAGGTTCGGAGCTTGGTCCTACAGGGGCGAGACAGAAGGTTGGCGTCGGAGGAGCGGAGAGAGCAAGGAGGAGTGTGGTGATGGAGTAGGTCGGTCAGGTATGGAGGGCTTTGAATGTGATGAGGAGGATCTTGAAATGGATGCGTGATGGTGATATGTTCATGGGAACAGGTGTGGGCGGGCAGCAGAGTTTTGGATGTATTGCAGTTTGTTGAGCATTTTGATTGGTATACCATACAAAATGCTACTGCAATAGTCGATTCTGGATGTGACATAGGCATGGATTAGGATTAAACCAGTGGAAAAGGTGAGTAATGGGCGGAGTCGTGCTATGTTTTTGAGATGGAAGAATGCAGTCAGAGTTGTCTGTTTGATGTGTGATTCGAATGAAAGTGGAGTCGAGAAGAATACCAAGATTACAAATGAGTGAGGATGGAGTGAGAGTAATGTTGTCAAAGTTGAGGCAGAAGTTTTGAGTGGATTTGGTAAGACTTTTTGGACCAATGAGGAGTATTGGTCCTCATTGTTTAATTTGAGAACATTGTGCTTCATCCAGGTTTTGTTGTCAGTTAAGCAATGGGTGAGGGTGGAGTGAATATATGGGTTTATGGATGTAGTGGAAATGTAAATCTGTATGTCATACCATTGAGGAAAAAACAGTTTCAAACAATACTCAGTACTTTTTAAAATGGGTAAAATTAAATTTCAACTTTTAATTTCAGCTGATGAAATTGTACAAAGTATTACTTTAGTATTCAACAGTCATTTAACAATATAGGGCAAGTGTTACTGACACTTGTAACAGCCATGAATGTGTTTTCTGTGCCTACTTGTAAAGTTAGATTATATCTCCATGGTCTGTCTGACTTGATTCTGGACTAAAAATGTGCTGAAAACTACATAAACTGACAGTTGTACATAATTAGTCATGTCTCTGGAAGATATACGTTTGCCTAAGCCTTACAATGCTTTGTAGTTTATCACTTTAGCAGAAATATGTTTTGATTTCTGAACTATTTTATTAACATATACATGGACAAGACAACATTTTTCTGCAGTTTCTTTGGCATTTTATAAAGTGATTTCTTGTTTTTGCCTCTTTTTACAGCTGTTGTTGCAGTCATCAGAGCTGAAAGTTGTTTTATGTTTTCTAGCGTGCTTAATGAACACAAAGAAAATAATCTCATTGGTACTTATTTTAATTTAAAAATGTTAAGAAAAAAAGTTAAGAATCACCAAACTGAGGTTTTGCTTCATTTTAGTAAACTTCCCAAGTCTTTCGGACATGGCGTTTTTGTCTGAATAATATAACGTTCATATTCACGTTGAAATAAATTGAAGGGCTAGTCTGGTCATTCTGAAGTGAAAAACGTTAATATCTCACCTGTTTAGATAGACCACTTCTGTTTGATGAAATAGTTCAGTTCTGATGGGATTCACGAGCTAATTGCTAATCTGAATGCAGCCAAAAGCCATCTATAACAGGTGTGACATTGTTCATAACTTTTCCACAGAACTAAACTTCAAAATGTCCTGAATATCCCTTTTTGGACATTTTGTGACCACTCCATTACATCAGAGCAGTTTATTACACCCTGCTAATTAATAAACTGAGAAGGTTGTACTGCAGGTTCCATGCATATTATTTGCATTTTGTAATCAATGTGTGGCTTTGTTTCCTTCAGCAGGTTTGTTTATCAAACGGAAGGAAATAGC
>JAOXNZ010000001.1:34368049-34379194 GCA_028566095.1 Kryptolebias brasiliensis | reverse complement strand
ACAGACAGACAGACAGACAGACAGACAGACAGACAGACAGACAGACAGACAGACAGACAGACAGACAGACAGAAAGAGTCACAGCTAAGTGTCAGTTTGATGCTGGGAAGGTTCTCAGTCATCCAGGACATGACAAAACCAAAAAAGTGGCTATCACTAAAAGGGAGTAAAAAGATATAATTATATTAAGCAAATATTTAAATATATTTATTTAGGATCTGTGGCAGAAGTTTTAACTTAAGATATCTAAACATTCCTGTAAAAATTTTTACGGTATGATTACTCTGTGTTACAAACAAATATATCTGTGCCACGTGTCCAAAAATAAGAATAATTTCTACTCTAAATGCATCAATCTTTAGGGAAACTTAGAATTTTTTTTATGCATTTATGCACTCATTCCTGCAGATGATGGACTGTTTGTTTGGTGCTTGTTTTCTGAAAGCTAAAGGGGGGTGAGAGCCAGGAGGATGGAAGGATGAAGAGAGGTGGGAGGAGGGGAGTGTCGGTCCCTGACAGTACCAGCCGCTGGGCTGATTAATGGAGACATGGGTGTGTAGCGTGGCATGCTGAGTAAGAGGAGGGAGTGCAGGTTAAAGCAGAATTGAAGGCAAGCAGCTCAACCTGCAGCCATGATGAAAACCTTTCCAAACAGCACAGGTTCCTCCCTGAAGAGACCTTGTTTCCATCCGCACCTTGAGAGTAAACACGATCCTTCAAAAAGATTTAAAAGAAATTATTAACCTCCATTTTGTCAGCTGGAAATGAGAGGTGCTTTCGCTCGTTGAGAGATTCAAACGATGGATTTTCCTGTTTTTACATGTTGAAAGTTTTTCAACAACACCGGTGACTTCTTGATTCACCGTGCGTTGTGGAAAAAAAAACAATTAAAAAGAAAAAATGTTGGAAACGAATACTACCACACCAAATTTTAGGTCAATGCCTGTAAAACTGACTAAACTGTGTTTCCTAAGATCAGTTGGCCGTGGCAACCATCTTAAATTGGTTGAGTCAAAGAGTTAATAGGTTGTAGATGTCAAGCTAATGATTACTTACTGAGAGTTTCATTAAAATACATTCAGAGATATTTTGCTAATGGTACAGACAAATGCAAAAACATTTTCCTTTAACAAAACGCCACAAAATTAAATGGATAGTTCAACCATGTTAAAGTGAAGTCCTGTTTGAAAGTTCTAAACAATCAGTATCTTACCTGCTGTAGATAGGTCTTTGAACAACCTCAGCTTGGAGAAATACAATTGAATTCTGACAGGAATGATGAGCAACTGGTTAGTCGAATGAGTTCAGGAACAAAGTGAATCTCTGTTGTCTCAAAAAAGTTACTATCGCCAAAATTTCACAGTTTTGGTATTGAACTACTTCTGCAGACTTTGTGCTTTTTTAACCCTTCATATATCAAAACGTTCAGCTCATTCAGAAGATGGGTTTTATGACTTTTGGCTTTTGTAACTACTGTACTTTACAAAATATTTAACTTCATTTACAAATATTTTCCCCATAGAAATGCATGGAGATCTCTTCAATTCCTTCAGAAATGTTATTCTTTTTGAAATCTGCTTCACCACACTTGATCTATTTTTGTCCTTTTGTGCTGCTTTTAGGTTTTAGCTTTTGTTCTGCTACTTTTAGCTTTAATCATCTTGCTGATTTTTGCTGTTTGATAGTTTCCTGCCTATTTTAGCTAAAAGTAGCTAAAATAAGGCTAAATGTAGCCTTTTGCTATATTTAGCTTTTAGTCAGCTTTTAAGTAGTAATCAGTTGTAAATGTAGATCAAATGATTACTTTCTGCAAGTTTTAATAAAATTCATCCAGTGAGATATTTTGCTAACAGACACACACACACACATGAGCAAAAACATTACTGTCATCTTCATATTTTGGTGGTGGGCGTTAAAAAGAAAAAAATCACAGTAACAATGAATTTGTAGTTCTTGACCACTTTTGGAATTACAGGAATTTCAGCAAACAAATATCTAGACAATAAAAAAAATATAGTTTTCTTGCCAGGAGTGCCAGGATGAAGCCCCTCCCCAGGTCGTAGCCAGCAGCCGTTATCTTGTAGGAAGTGGACTAGTTGTAAAGCAGCAGTACCAAAAGAAAGATAGTGTGCTGGGGGTCAGGGAAGTCCTGGAGGGTACTGATAAGTGACGGTTCTTCCTAAACTCCAGGCTGCATCCGATTTATTTAAGCAGACACAGTTTCTGTCTTTCATTTACAGATGCTGCATTTACCATCAACCCTACTTGTCACCTTTCATCTACACTAAAGGTCCCCACATGGTGGACTGCAGTCTGGATCTGGACCCAAATAAAGTCTGACCTGGACCCAGATCGTTTGTCAAATTTCAATATATATATATATATATATTGAAAATTGGACTTGGAGGCAGCTGATCCACTGTGGCAACCTCTGATAAAGGGAGAAGCCGAAGGAAGAAGATGGCAATTCAGTTTAGTTATACCAGCTTTTATAGTATTTATGGTAAATACTTTTAAGTGGCACAGCTTTTGTAGCATTTACGGTAATGCATGTTTTTTTCTTAGCTGCTCAGGCCTCAAAAGACAATATGGTGAGAAAAGAAAGCTAGCATGGCTGCCACTAAAAGGGAATTGAATCATTTATATTTTGAACTAATGTTACAGAAAAAATCTTTTAGGTGAACCTTGCTGAAATTTATTTGATGACCACTGATTCACACAACCAGCTGCAGAATATTGGATTTATGTTGCTTTGGAAAAGTGAAATGTTTAAAGGTTGGATAAACACAAATACAGACTGATTACTGTTTTTTTTTTTCTGCTCCTGTAGACTCACCTGCTTTTTGTCTTTTTCAGATTGTAAAGAACTTTGCTCTAACCCTGCTCTTCATTTAACTGGAAATTTGTTAAATACTCAACAACCACAAACTCTCATGAACTGAAATCCTAACAGAATTGTAGCAGTAAAATCAAAGCTTATTTCCAGACAGTAAATCTCTTTACTGACAAACTCAAAATTAAGTATTAAAGGTCACTCTGTCGTGCCTTTCACGACAGAGTGAACTAAAATCAGTTATAGCTGGGGTTGACTCCAAAAGTGTCTCAGGTAGATGTACATCCAGTCATGGATGCCTGGTTATGTTATAAAATGGGGGAGCACAGACTGTGAACCAGTATGACCGCTGAGATGTATTATAACTAGAGAGAGGACTGAAAGCTGGAAGTTGAGGCCATCATGGATGAATGTCCACTAGTAGCTGGCTGCAGTAGTTTTTAAGCCACGCCCCTCCATGTAAACTAATGGGATGTTTTCTTGACTAAAAAATAAAAATACATTTAGGATCATTATCTTCGGACACACCCTTTTGCCTTCAGCAGTGGGCGATCACTAGTGTTGCCAACTTTCAGAAATAGAAATAAGGAACCCTGACAGGACATGGTGACACAGAGGGAGGGGTCGTGTCATGAAGGAAAATGCAACAACTGCACATTCACCAGATAAACATATTCATCATGTTAGAAGAGTTTAAAAATAATAACAGCAATCAGTGTCAAGTTTTGCTAATTTTAGTCTTGTTACTTTTAGTTAGCTGTTTGCTACTTCTGCTTTAGCTTCTTTTAGCTTATTGCTACCCTTATATTACATTTAGGTTTTAGCTATCTTCTTACTACTCTCAGCTAGGCTTTTGCTACTCTTCACAAGCCTTTTGTTACCCTTAAATCTTCTTTTTTTTTACAACAAACTTATAAGCTTCAGTTAACCAGAGTCTTTCTGTGTTCAACATCTTTTCCTGCAGGAAAAAACATTATTTCTCATCTCTGATTAGACTAAATAACGGTTTCCCCTGTTTCATTTATCATCTATAAACAGATTTGCACTGGGTCTGAAAAATAAGAAACTGTGTTTTCCTTTTTAACTTAATAAGGAATGTGTCTTTTTAGTTTCAAAAAGCAAAAAATCATTTTTTTAAGAGACAGCTGGTAACCCTACTGATAACTAATATTTGATTGTGATCTTCAGAAGTGATGGTGAGCTGATTTTCACAAGACTAAAGAGCTACAGTGCTGTTTAGTCTTAAATGCTAAGCTAAGCCAAGTTAGCTGCTGATAGAAGTCAGATTTTTTTTTAAAATAACCCATCCACCCATTTATCTAAATTTAAAAGCAGATGTTTGTTTTTAAAGTTCAAAAATAAATAGGACATGATGAAACTAGAAATATATTTTTTCTCAGATACAGTCAGTGAGATTTATGTGTTCATTTAAATGGTTTAATGGCTATTTTCCAGCTCGATCTAATGTTAAAGGTATCCTTTACAAAGAAAAAAAGAAGAAGAAAAAAAAAAGAAATCCAAGCTATTTTGAAGATTCATCTTAAAAGGTGCAAAATGAAGTGAAAACATGTCATGTTGGTATGGTCAGCTTTAACCTCCTGATAACAGAGTTAAACAAACAGACCCAGATGTGCGTTCACAAACACATTCTTTGAGAAGAACGTGCTGACGGCCTTCAAATGTCACTCATGTTTTCTCAGTAGTTACAAAAAATAAAAGCCTCCTGTCTGTGCGGCAGGTGCATAATTAAAGATAAACACTTTCTCACCTTTCAGCTGGGATGGAGGGGTCAGGGGGTACCTCATTATTCAGCCTCCTTCTGTCTTTGGGCTGACGCTGTGCATGCATGTGTCAGTGTGTTTACAGGGAGGGGGGGGAATCATTTGGTGGTGCCGAACTGTGGGAGGGTGGGGAGGGGCATCCTACTCAACCATTAGGAATAATTACGGTGCCTCTTGAGGATTTTTTTTACAGAAACAGTGGAAAGAAATCAAAGAGCAGCACAACTAAAAGGACCGGAGATCCCCAAAGTGAAACTTATTTGCAAATGTAGCAATATACAAATGACACAAACTTAAACTTTTTTTTAAAATTTATCTAGTTTTGTCTTCTGCACTCCTCAAAATGTTTTTTTTCTGACTAGCCTTAATACAACATTGCAATTGTGCATTTGTGCAAAGTTTTAGCTTTAATTTCTATTTTGTTACTGAAGTTTTGTTGCTTTTTACAAGACATTTGAGGCAGATATATGTCTTAGACATTCAGCTGGGCACATTAATAGCTTTTACAGTTAAACCAGATATTTCCATCCACTGTATAAAAAGACACATAACTATTTTCCTTACTGTCTGACATTAAATCAGACTTAACTTTTCCTGTTTTAGGTCAGTTAGGATTCCCATAATTATTTCCATTATTAAATGCTTGAATAAAGAGAGAGAGAGAGAGACACAGAGAGGTTTTTTTTTGAGTCAGGTTACACCAGTCCACCTTTGCTCAACCGTGCCTTCTAAGTTGTGCCAACAAATTTTCTATGGGACTGAGAACAGGGCTTTGTGATGGCCTCTCCAGAACATTGACTTTGCTGTTCTTAAGCCACTTTGTAACTAATTTGCCGGTATGCTCAGGGTCATTGTCCGTTTTCAATTTGCATCCAGACTTTAACATCTTGTGTAATGTTCTTTCCTCATGATGCCGTCTACTCTGTGAAGTGCACCAACTCCTCCTGCAGCAAAACACCCCCACAACATGTTGCTTCCACCCTTGTAACACCATCCCAACTGTGTTCTCACACTTGCACATTTCCACCTTTTTTCTTTTAATTATTATGACCAAACAGTTCAATTTTAGTTTCATCAGACCACAGACTACATGTATTGTGTGCATCTGCAAACTGTAATCTGGCTTTTCTATGTTGTTTTGGGAGTAATGACTTCTTCCTCTGAGTGGTCTTTCAGCCCATGTTGCTACAGGACTCGTTTCACTGTGGATAAACTCTGACCAGCTTCAGCGGCATCTTCACATGATCAATTCTTCTGATGCCCCCTTTATGTCACACAAAGAAGCAGTGTGTTTGAGGTCTGCATCCACATGTGTGTCTTCAGTTAACTTAAATGTTGTCAACTAACCTATCAAAAGCTTTCAAAGCCATGACATCATCATCTGTACTTTAATAAATTGTTTAAAGGCATAGTAATCTTGTGACTTTGAAGAAAGTAATAAAATATTCTCCCTCTCTCATTATTTAAGCATTCATCAAATAGAAATAATTTTGGGAATCCTAACTGACATAAAAGAGGAAAGATTTAGTCTGATTTATTGTCAGCCAGTGTGAAATAAAATGACGTCTTTTTATACAGTGGATGGAAACATCTGGCTGTAACTGTATATGTATCTAATGTACATGTAATATTAACCCACACACCACAGCCAGAAGATCATAGTTGTTGAACACAAATAACCAGGGCATCAAGCATGTAAACCACAACCCATGTTCTTTGTATTTTTTTTAGGTTTTAAGTTACTTAAAAAAAAAAACAAATAAAAGTTTGAAATCTGTTTGAAAAATAATCTGGCAAAGCAAAAATCAAGTCATACTACGTTGACCTGATGTAATACATTTTTAATCACGGATTTGTTCTCAAAGTCCTCATGAAAAGATTTGTTTTCCTCTGAATTACGGCACCTGCCTTCAGTCAAAATGCTCTCAACTTTAACCATCATGGCTCAAAGTCTGACCCTCTAGTCCCCATCCAAATGTCTTCAGGGAACCATGAAACATTGGATGAAGACTTTAATCAACCTGCTGCGTCATTTTACAATCAACCTGAAAAGGTGCCTAATATTAGTAATTTATTATGTGATCAAAAAGATTTAAAGAGATATTTTTGTATTACTGCTGTGCAAACGCTCCTAACAATCAGTTCACCACTTTATATTGGGTTTGTATTTTAAACTGAACATGCCTTGTTTTAATGTTTAAAAGCAAAGGGACATGCTTTATGGAATACAAAACTGTGACTTGGGTGGGCACCTGCTGCTGATCCTCTCATCGTATCTAAGATCTTTGCTGCAACACAGATTCAGATTCACATCCAGTCCTCTATTTTAGATTTTACAATCAGAAGACAGAACAAAAAACTCTCTTAAAAGCAACAAACACTGTTTCTGGTCTCATGGAGCTGATCAGAACAGGTACTCACTTAGTAAAAGTAACAGCCACGTGGTGCTTGGAGTTGCTCGCATCCTGTTTCTGTTGGTTTCTTCTTCCAGATGGATTTATCCTTCGTGCAACTACAGTCCCTCACTCTGTTTGGAGATGCTGCACTGATTACAAATCCCACTTTGATGCGGCGCTGTCACGCTTTTCTCCTTGAATTTGGATCTCAGAATGAAGGATCTCACCCAGTGTGTTGTTTTTTTTCTTCTTTTCTTTCACTTGTAGAGTGAAAGCAAAGAATGCTTTTGTGCTCCCTTCTTCTTCCCCTCTCTCAGAGCAGAGTTGGGGATTTGGGGGCAGAGTGTTTCCGTGGTCTCCTTGGCTGCACAGTTGTTCTTCAGTGGCTCTCCCACAGTGGCTCAGTCCGGCATGTATGGTGCTCCGCTAGTGTTTGCAGAGCAGCAGAACTGCCCTTTCCTCCCTTATCAGGAGAAAGCAGGGGCAGACCCAGACTGGTCCAATCCCACAACTGCGAGACTCTCAGCTGCCGGGACACTTTGAATAATAAAGGAAACTGTGAAACAATGTGTTCCCTTTTTGTTTTGAATTGCTTCTAAAATGGTCCATGACTCAAGGGGCGTAGGGCGAGGTCACATCAGCACTGATGGGGTTTGATCTCAAGAAGAATGAGCATACATTTACAGAGTCAGCGTGGCATTAAGTTCACTTCATGTCAGCTTAACAGTCTGATACAAATACAAGCTGAAGATCTGAAATGAGCTCCCAGGTGTCCACAAACATTTTGAACTTTACTGTAGGTAAGTTTGACTTACCTTAAAAATAACTCATATTTCATGGGATGGAAGATCTGCAAAAACAAAATAATCACCCAGCAGAGGACCTTTTCAATGATTGCTTTATGAGAGTTGCACTAGAATCTGTCCAGTGGTTTATAAGATTTTTTGCTAACAGACAAACAGGGTTGTCTCTAACAGCTAATGCCGAAATTTTAAGGAAAAATGTTGCACAATGTGCAGCACTCAGAGTATGTGATGGGAATGGCTTTCAGCTACTGTCCCATCAAATTGTGGCTCGATATCTGTGATATTGAGTGAGTTTGAGCCTTTTGGTGTTGGCTAATGTTGATAAGCTGTGGCAGCCATGTTGAATTGAGTTGATTCTAAAAAACTAAACACTGATCACTTCATTTCTGAATGCTCACATCTATTTTGGTTGTGACCAGCTCCATCAGTGATTATTTGAAAGGCTTGAGGCAGCTTATAGATGGACTGGTCTGTGTGGCATTTTGCTGAACTATTTCATGAAAGAGTCTTAGTAACACATTCCAGTTCACAAAAAACATGTTTTGATCCCTACAGCTAATTCTGACAGTTTAATGTCTTCCAGAATTCGTCTCATTGCTCCAGCTGACACTGTGTTTGACTTTGGCATTAACACAGGCGGTTTGGCCGGACTGTGACTCTGCATGAGCCATCAAGTTGACTCAGTTGCCTGACACCATGACAACAATATTCACAAATGTTCCAGAAATGGCCTCCACTGCACTTTGACTATGCCTCCGTTTAAGAAGCTCCAAATTTCTCAACTAAATGGCAACAACCAGCTCTCCTCCAGATCCTTCTCTAAATGCTAAATATATATGCACATTTTAATAAAATTTTCTTTATTATCATCTGTCATTAAAGCGAAAGAGGCAATAATGTATTTGCCCATGTCTGTGTATGCGTTCATTGGCCTGTCTGCTAGCAACATATCTTACGACTCAGTGGACCAAGTGTAATAAAACTTTTAGAAAGTTGGATGTACATCTACAATAGTTGACTTTTGGAGTCACTCAATTAAAGAGTCAATCCAATTCAAGATGACTACCACAGCGTTCAACATATTCAACACAAAAATGGCTATATCTCAGCCAATTTTAGAAATATTAAGCTAAAGGTTGGTGTGGTAGCAGGGGTGGAAATTAGAACCCGCCACTGGCCAAATGCGGGTAAATGTTTGAAGTGGCGTGTAAATTTGAACAACGCACCAGCCACTGTGGCAGGTTTGCAATTTGAACAGAAAAAAAAAATGCATTTGTTTTGTACTCCTGACCTGTAGGGGGCAGTAATGTGCCTGAATTGCTGCTAGTTTGCTCTAAATGCCATTAGAAGATGGAGAAAATCTGAGCAGTAGCTTTAGCAATGTGGCAGTACATTTTGGCAGTTAAGCGGGTGGCAGACAACAAAAACGTTTCTCAAGAGGAGTCGAGGGAAGAACCGAAAGTTAAACAGCGTTTCTTTTAAGGAAAAATGGAAAAGAAATGACAATGGCGAGTTCCGTGACTGGCTTGTTTTTGATGATCGATGAATGATGGTTTGTAACCAAAGGAAGCGTTACACACAAAAAAGAAAAATAGTGGCTCGTAAAATGTTTGAGTGGCTGGTAAAAAATTTTTTAATTTCCACCCCTGTGTGGTATTAGCTGAGTCCTTCCAAACACATACTCTACATTAGGGTCTTTGTTTGCCTGGTGCACAAGAGACATGCTTTGGTCACATGTTGGCACTCCTGTGCCACCTCTTCAGGACAAGACTCAGCTGTGCACCTACCCATCAAGAATAAGGGACACTCTTTTGAGGACTAAAATGTTCATATTTTGGAAAGAGAAAACAGATGGTTTGAGAGAGGGGATGAAAGAAGCCTTTTATGTAAAACAACAACAACAACAAAATCAACTTTAAACAGAGGAGGTGGTCTCAGTTTTCTAAAACTTACAATGGAGCATTAAGCCTGATACCCAGTCATTTTCCCAATAATTCACACCTTTATGCATTTGACCATCTCTCTTATGAGCCAAGCAAACAGAACCTAATAATCCTCATGTTGGAAGGGAGTGAGATTATTCTGCATGTGAATTTAGCTGCATAAACAGAGTATCTCATGCAATTTAAAGCTTGGAACACCACTCTCCAGTTTTGAATTGAGAAAGCTCCAGGGATGGAAAGCGAAACGTCTTTAACTACAGAACAAAAGTCTAGTTGCTTTGTTTTTGTGTTTTTGTGTTTTTGTTTTTTTTTGCATTTTTTTATATTTTTATCTGACATAAAAGGAGATGAGAGATAAGCATTCCTTCAAGGACTGCTAGGTCCTTAATTATCTAGCTGTGTTTGTACTTCTGGGGATGTGATTTAAGATCCACTGGCTGATGATGGGAAGTCTACGGAGAGCTAGAAGAGATAAAAATCAGGGGTGTGGAGGTTTTCATGGGTGTTCCTGCCACTCGAACCATTAAACGTTATTAAAAACATTTGTAGCCTGAGCTTCAAAAACATGTTCATGAAGTCATGTTTACGTGGCAGATCTGTAAGTCATCACTAGATTGTAGTGTAATTGTGCGTTTGTGTGCTTTTTGATGATTCGCACACATTTACAGTAGAGCTCATTCACTCTCATCATTGGTCTAGGTTATATATCTCTTCCCTGATTTCATGTATATGCACGTGTACTTGTCTAAATATTTTTGCCCCACTCTTGTTGCCAATATTTATGAGATTATGAGTAAAATATACAGCTGAACCAGAAGCACTCAGAGAACGCAAACCTTTGCCAAGGCCATAGGGTCAATAAAAAAAATAGTGCAATCTAGATCATGATTTGGATCCCTATAAAAATGTAATCAAATTATTATTTTTTTGTGAGAACCCATACATTTCCTGAGAAAATGTCATCCAGATCTGTTCATTGTTAGTTTTTATGTAAACTTGCTTACAGACAATCAAACACGACCAAAAACATAACCTCCTTGGCGGAGGTAACAAAGGGGTCACCTGCGACCTTGACCTTTGACCCTGTGACCTTGAAATCAATAGGCATCAACCTTGACTCATGATGTGTCCAGGTGTGCAGTTTGACATTACTTTGTTACACGGTTGCAGAGTTAGAGCACAAAATCACTTGCAACCATCAAAATCTAATCATGCATATTTGATGTTTCCTGAAAATGCCGTAAGAATTCATTCAGAACTGTTTGAGTAACCTTGTGCACAGAGGGACAAACTTTCCACTTGGAATCTTTTAAAAAAATATCCGGATTTTGAGTCTCAGAGCTAAATTATTAAAGACCTTTGTGTTCACAAGGTTCCACATTATCA
>JAOXNZ010000001.1:34187512-34201601 GCA_028566095.1 Kryptolebias brasiliensis | reverse complement strand
TATCTATCTATCTATCTATCTATCTATCTATCTATCTATCTATCTATCTATCTATCTATCTATCTATCTATCTATGTTTGGGTGACGTCATGAGAAAATCAAAAAAAGCCAAGATATCAGGAAGAGAACTGTCAACCTCCATAACTCTGGCTAATCCTGGGGTACAATTTCCAGATGCCTGAAGGTGCCACGTTCATCTGTTCAAACAATTATATACAAGCATAAAGATCAAGGGAATGTCCTGCCATCAAACCACCCAGGAAGGAGAAAGGTTCTGTATTCCTGAGATTATTGTGTTTTAGTGTAAAATGTGAGTATCAACCCCAAAACAAAAGCAAAAGACCTTGTGAAGATGCTGCTGAAGCTGGTCAGAGAGTCATGATCCACAGTAAAACAAGTCTTGTACCAACATGCGCTGAAAAGACACTCAGACACTAAAATCAATATAAAAAAACAGTCTACAGTTTGCAGATGCACACAGGGACAAAGAGCTTCATTTTTGGAGATGTGGCCTGTGGTCCGACGAAACTAAAATTATATGACCTAAAGCATACTGCCAAAGGACAAAAATGTTCTGTAGTGGCCAAAACTCTGATCTTAATCCCATTTGTAGGCAGAGCTGTAAAGGCACGTGCAAGCAATGCAGCCTACAAACCTGACTTAGTTACACCAGTTCTGTCAGGAGGAATGGGACAAAATTCCAGCAAACTATTGTGAGAGGCTTGTGGAAGGATTCCCAGAACATTTGACCCAGGTCATACAGTTTTAAAGGCAATGATATCAAATACTGAAAATAAAATAGATGTAAACGTGTGTTAACCAGTTAATGGAAAACTCTATAAAAATCATAAAACTCAATCTTTCTGTGACTCGTTTAAACATGGAATGATGTTTATGCTGTGAAGTCGGTGTGAGCTGTAGAGGGGGCTGGCTTTCCTCATGTGTTTCACCTAAATCCCATTGATCTCCATTTTTCCAAGGTGAATCCAATCACAAGATAACTAAAGACTAACTTAAATTTCCACTGAAGATGACAGATTATCAGATCATAAAGGAATAGGGAAACTGGCTTTCTGCAAAATAGTGACTTACTTGTAAAGTGTTATTAACCAACTCACCATCACTCATAATAAAAAAATAAAGCAGTGAATGTGGGTCATGGTCATACTTTATTTTCTGCATCATGTGTAATAGAACTGTGGCATCAAAGAGAAATAAATTGTTGAAAAGTAAACTAGAAATTCCTCTCTTGGGATCTGAAGCAGGATTTAGATTTATCTGCTGGACCAGCCATGACCCCTGCTTTACGGAGCCGGGGCTGATGTGGACCTGCAGATACCTTACACTCAGAACCACAAACATGCAGGAAAAAAGAATCTCAAGTGGCTTTGTTTGTTGTATTAGATGTCAGCCTGAATGACTCCTCTGGAAGAAATGTTGAGAGAGGAGTCACATGATCAGTTCTCCCTGAAACAAGTGTGACACTTAGTGACTGCAGTCATAGGCACCAAACTCAAGTTCTATACGTTCATCAACAGCCTTCTCTTTTCCAATTTCACTTTTGGTTTCTTTGTATGAGTAAACATCTATGCAGCACTAAGGGCTGAGATCAGTGAGAGCAGTGGTGGAGGACTTATATAGTGCAAAACCTGTTGCTGTAAAAAAGTTGCTTAAAGTCAGACTTTGTTTAGCCTGTCTAATTAGACTAAACTAAGCCCAAAATAATATATTAAAAGCTTGGCTTTGTTTTTGATATTATAGTTGTTTTAGTTGGTAGAAATTCACCGGTAAATGGACACTCAAAATACCTGCTAGAATGACACCCCATGACATGACTGCTGCCTTGTGCAGTTAACCCTCCCATAGCCTTCAGGTGTCAGGATTTGAGTTTGAGTAATCTTAAAGGCCCCCACATACTTCACTCTCCGGAGGTCCGTGCATTCTCGAGGCGGACTCAACACGGACTCGAAGCAGACGTCCGCTGGACATGTCCGCGCAAAGATAAATTTTTATGACCGGATACCCGGTGTCGCACAATAAACTGCCCAGCGAGGAACGGTGTTCACATCGAACTGTTTTGTATGCGACACAAACCACTCCCAGTTGGGAGTCGGTGCCAACCGCCAAGGGGTGTGCGGTGGCTGCCCTGGTGGTGAAGAAATGGGGCTAAGCGCCCAACTAGCTCATCAAACTTGCTAGAATCCATTTGAAAATATTCACAATGTTTCTCGCTGTCCATCATCTTCATGTCCTTCACCAGTGTATTAAATTCCCCTTCTTCATACCTGGTCTGGTTTAATGGCCTTATATACCACCTTCTTTTCTTTTGTTTTTTAAAGCTAAGAGGCAAGCGAGCTCTTCCTCCTTGTCCGTTGACGCCATGACTGAAATTTGTCACGAGAGAATTTTAGGCAATCTGTACGGTCGAGTATGAAGTCTCAACCGTCTGCGGACAGTTTGCACAGAGTCTGTGCCACTCACCGAGTACGTACAGGATGCCCGAGTATGTGGGGGCCTTTAGTCTTCAGTTTATTTTCATTTGTGTTTCTGCTGTGATCCTTGTGTTTTCATGTTTAATATTGTTAGTTCTTGTGTAGTTTCACTCCCTGTGCCATTACTCACTGTCTCTCAGTCAGTAGTTTTCCACATCAGTCTGCCTCACCCATCTGCACCTGTTCCTAGTTAGTAATCAGTCACTTGTGTTCACTTCCTCATCAGCCTCAAACCTTAGAATCTGTTCCTCAGCTTCACTTACTCCTTGTTCTAATCCTCCACCAAACCTGACATCGGGTCAAATTGACCCGAAGTTACCTCTCTCTATCGCTCTCTCTTTTGAGGGCTTCAGGAGGGTTAAGATGGTCACATTTCATCAGAAAAATAAAGATATGAACTACAATCGCTAACCAGATAAACTGCATTTTCTGTAAAAATGCATTGTGATTACGGAATGACTGCTGGAGTTTGTTGCAAAAGCTGAAACTGAGTTGTTAAAGTTAAAATGATCAGAACAAGAGCTAAAATTAGCTAAACAAAAGCTGCAAGGCTAAACTGAGCAAAACAGTAGCTAAAAGCTTAATTCAGCTAATCAAACACTAAAATCTGAAAAACAGTAGCTAAAACCATAACCCAGCAAAACCTAAATTCAGCAAAGCAGTAGCTAAAACCCAAATCAGATTTTTTTTTTTAAAGATTTAAGTAGTTCTACATTAATTTGAATGAGAATATGAATAGTAAAATTTAAAAAAGTAAAAAACAAAACACTAAGTTGTAGCCGTAATGTTCTAAATGCACCAATCATGTATTAATGGATAATATAGCAGAAAGTATACTGAAGTAGTTCTAGTCCAAAAACATGTTCGGAACAAACTATGAACAAGAAAATGATAGCCTAAACGGTGACTCAGCAGTCACACTATTAAATCAGTGTTAATAGATGAGCTCAGTCAATTAAACTGAATAATTGTAAAGAATTGCGTGAACACAGGCTTTTATTTAAACGTTTTGCAACTGTCACACATTTTACTTACAATTTCAAATTTATGTAAAATACATTACTATGTATAATATTGTTTCATTATTGTGTTTATCATGCAAACTTCACACACAAAAAAATGTTAATTCTTTCATCCAGTTTTATAGTATTGCCTTCTGTTAATCTAATAGCATTTAAAGGTGCAAGTTTCCAGATTAGTTTATCATATTAATCCAGTTTTCTTTTTTTCACATGGGAACTATATTTTGATTTAAGTATCAAACAAACGCTAATATATCTGACATGAAGAATTAAAACTTTATTCAATTTCTTAAAGGAATGTATTCCACTCACTGCTTTTCATGCCAGGGTTTTAAGCTACAATAATCATGATGATTGATTATGAAGTTTTAGCTGTTTTGGTCATACCTTGACAATATCATGATCCTATGCAACATTGCAGGATCTTGCATAATCTGTTAGAGCTTGGAGTATGTGGTATATTAAGTATGTGATTACTTTCTGAAAGTTTCATTAAAAACTGTCCCACTGGTTCATAAAATATTTTGCTAACAAAAAGACAAATGAACACACGCAGGCCATAATATAATAGCCTGCCTTCTTCATTTTGATGGCAGGAGATACGAAATCACATCTTAGCACAGCCTTTGTTACTAAAGAGACTGGATCATTGCACAAACACCTTGTTTAGAAAGATAATCAGTCCCTAGGAGAAAGTTATGGGATTATGGGATAGAATACATACAGCTGAAGTTGCTACAGCTAGGGCAGGAAAATTACATTTCATATTGACTCTCCACAATGAAACTTGCCCTCCTCTGCATTTGAGACAACTTAAAACTAGAAAAGATTGCATTTTCTGTAAAAAAAAAAAATGCAGTGCAAATGCTGAATGACTTTGCTGAAGAAGTCAAATTCTTCTGAGTGGCTTATTAGGGTCACTCAGAGGAAAATAAAATGAGGAGGAAGTTTTTTTTTCTTTCTAAGACTAAATTGTAAATACTATTGACAGAAAAAGGTCTCAATTTTAATGACAGAAAAAAGTTACAATGTCATTTTTCAAGATTTAAAGAGATAGTCCAATCATCTCTGAAGTGATGTTCTGTCTAATAGTTATCAATAGTTAGTACCTTATCAGCCATGACATCAGTCATAGAGCACAGAGGATGAAGAAAGAGGCTAAAGTCTTTGTCCAAACTAGGCTAATGGCTAGCCAAACAAGAAGCCCTTGTTTCATACATTAAGGTGAAGGTGTTTGTACTGGCTCTAGTGGGGGGGATCATGGTTATCCACATGCCATAAAGTATGCTAGAGAACTGAGCATGTGAAGGGGGAGCTTGGAGTGTCATCCAGCCACACAAAGAGCACATCAGCTGGTTACTGAGGTTTTAGATGGGCTGAAAAATAACAAGAAGTGAACAAAAACTGAAGGAAAGCGAGTGAGGACAGAGTATCAAGTTGAAGACCCTCTAAAACAAACTCTAAAAAACACAATATTCTCCAAGAATGTGCTAATATTTTTCATCTGTCTTTTAGGTGTTTTACTTGTTTGGCATATAACCACTGATTATCACATTATAATTTCAAAAAACGTTAAAAAAACAAAAATAACTGGACTACTATTTTGTAGCTTCTATTCAACTACAGAATAAAAGTCCAGTAGTTTTTGGTTTTTAACCTTTTTTGGATTTACCATGTCCTGGATGACTGACAATCTACACCACATTATAAGTGTTTGAAAGTGTTTTTTTGTTTGTTTTTTCATTGCAGCACTTTGGGCCAAGAGTTAATCACAAGCTTGTTCACACAACAAAAGCTGGTGAAACTATTTTTCAACTAAAAGACAATTTTCCTCCAGTTATGTTTCCAGTAATTTTAGGTGTTCACTGTGATGTAAAGTAGAGTGGTAGAGCTTACTCACCAGGGAGAGCCGTAGATCCTGAAACCCCGAACGGTGACGTCAGAGTCCTGCAGGTAGATGCAGTTGGTGAGCAAAGACTGGACATTCTCATAATTTTCCGGTTTCAGCTTGGAAGCCGAAGGGAAATAGTAGAAGTCCTGCTTGATTAGGTCTGCCATAAACTCCTGGTCAAAGGTCAGTTCGTGGTTTCCGGCAATTACTATTTTGATGTCATAGGGCAGGGTACCTGGTAAGGGAAGAGAGAAGCAGGAAAGTGGGGAAAAAGAAAAAACAATGAGTGATGTTTGTATTGACAGCGGTATAGGGTCAACGTAAATTCAGCATTCACTCTATTGATTTCTTCTTTTTTATTTCTTCAAGCTTTTTGCAATCTAACTTGCTCTGCATGCTTTGTGCTATTTTATCCATTCATATATCAAAATGTTTAGCTCATTCAGGAGATGGGTGCTATGACTTTTATTTTTTTTAAATATTTTCTTTAAAACAATTTTTCCTATATAAATACACTGAGACCATTTCAATCTTTTTTTCTTTTATCTTTTGAGATCTTTTCAATTGCCTCAGAAACAATGTTCTCTTTGAAATCTGGCTCTTTTTTGCCTTCTTATGCTACTTTTAGCTTTTGGCTAAGCCTTTTGCAATATTTTGCTTTTAGGTAGCTTCTTGCTACATTTAGTTTTTAGCTCGGATTTTGCTTCTTTTAACTTATAGCTAATACTTTCCTAATTGTTGCTATGGTTTTGCTAATTTTACTTTTTAGCTAATGTTTTGCTCCTTTTAGCTTTTAGCTAGTGTGGTGTTGCTTTTAGCTATTTTTCTGCTTCTTTAAGCTTTTTGCTGGTTCTTCTTATTTTAGCCTTTAGCAGGTGTTCTGCTTCTTTTAGCTTTAACAACCCAGCTTAAGCTTCTTCAGCAAATTTCAGCAAATACACTTACCACTCAGTATTCACACTGCATTTTTATAGAAAACAAAATTTCTCAAGTTTATTTAATAATTGTCAGAGACAGGCGAGGGACAATAATGGCAACCAATGAAGTGATTTAAATATACGTATTAGTAGAAAATTATTTAAATATAAAGTTTAGTGAAAATAAATGCAATAAGAAAAACATATATGACTGTAAAGGGGAGAAAAGAGTTTATCAGGACATGGAGAAGGAAAATGAGAAGGAGAAAATGTTGATGCCCCGTTCAAACTGGATAATGAACTTACTACAATGTAAAAAATGTAACCAGAATGTGGATAGTCTTTGCAGGGTCTTGGTGAGGTCTTGCGGCTCAGGCACATATTCAGAACACAGCAGGCTGTCCATTGCGTAAAATAAAACATGATAGGTTCGAAATGGTTTTGAGAATGTACAAAACATTTGTAGTACTGTTGTGGTGATTTATTATAATGGATATTGGGGTCCTGGGAGGAGGATGGTGGCAGCAGTGACAACATATTCATGGCATGGAACCTGTGTGAACTGTTGTGGTTTGGTTGTCAAATATTTGAATCAATACTGGCCACCCTGGGTTTGTGGCTCGGTTACAACTGTTACTGTGAGAAGCTGCATCCTGACATGGACTGAGAAAGTTGTGCCAGGGTGTGGCCTCGTGTAATGATGCAATCATAGGTGTTAAGAGGGGTCTTTATAATCTGTTTTTTTTAATGCATCTTAATTTGGAAATGAATGATTCTGACTCAATTTTAAAAAGTCAAAAGTAGATTATTATTTAATGGTAATAACGCCATGTTAAGGAACACAAAGGGCTATACTTTGAAGTGCAAAAATGCAGTACTCAGATCATTTATGGCATGGACACAACAAAGAACCAGGAGCAAAATGGCTGACAGAGATTTACAAATAGCTCCTTCTGCACGAAACGCCAGTGTTTGGAAGCCTTTCAGCTCCTATGAAGTTAAAGGGAAAATGACGTCCACAGTATATGCAAGTTGTGTACATGTTCCCACCTAAAGGAGGAAAAAAAGAAACACAGCTGGTGGTAGTGGCCACTGCTAACAGAAGACCATAGATCAAAGTTTGTGTCAAAGTTTCCACCTAAATCGAAAAACGATGAAGTGGATTACAATGTCCATTGCAACTTCTATTGCAAAGGATTTGTATATGCATTCACTCGCTCAAAACCAGGGCTTGTGTGCCATGTTGCCCCCTTTTTAGAGCTCCATAAAGCATGATCGTCCTATGTCGAAGATACTAACAGCCATCACCACACTTTATAATGGGACAAAAATCTAAGTGGTGGAAACACTGAATAAAGTGGGTAAGACAGCTCTAACATGTGATGCATGGAAATCTATTGCCACAGAATCACATTGCAACCATCTGAATTGTAATTGCAAGATGTGTAAAGAGTCCTTCCATTAGTAGATGTATGCGGTAGTATTGTCATGAGAACATGCTGCTAAAGCATAGGAATGCAGAAGTGTGTCTCAGGGATGCAGAGAATAGTAGGAAAAACCTATTTGATGAGAACTAAGAGACTAGCAGCATCATGTTTGCCTTCCCACTAAAGTAGGTTTGCCAAATTTCCTGCAATAACAAGGATGCAGAAATTGCGTCAAATTCCTGGTGAGAACTTTGTTTCTTCTTCTTCTCTTTTGGACAGATAGTTAACGAATCAGAGCATCATTGCCACCTATGGCTGTCATAAAAACTGTAGACTCCCAAGTGGAACAGTGTGGTGCTGCTGAACTGTGAACCTTTGCTTGTATGTGCATAATCTATTGCCTACACAGATGCAGAAAAGCATGACCAAATATGGTTCTGGGTTTAGGAAAGAAGAAGTGGTAGCAGACAAAAGGGAGTGATAATAGGGAGAAGAAAAGTGAGAACAACATGAAACCCCTATCAGATGGATAGGCATTCATGAAACAAGGCTTTCTTATTCTTTTCTTTGCTAGTTTTAATAAATCTGTGCATCTGTTTTATTGATTTCCTCAATCAGTCAGGGTTTCTACTCAGTGCACTGTTTTGCTTTTCATGCAAGCACAGCTGAATGCATCCATCGGGACATTTGATTTTGGTGGAAGGACGAGAAAAAAAAAGTAATACGTGTTACTTCATTACTTACTTAACAGGTGATAGGTGTTAAATTCATGATGCAGAATATTTAAGATTTACAAATTATGGCAGTCACTGCAGCATCTTTACCCCTTTCACTTTCATCATCCCCCTCTAATCAAACCCTCACTCCTTCGTCCTCTCCTCCATTTCAATGGCTTTAATTGGCTATTCAGAGCTTGGAACAGCAGGGTGCAGCATCAATCTCAGCTCATCAGACCCAGCAGTGTCTGGGCTTTCACTTTTCTACATGACATTTTCAAAGCTCAGCTCAGGAAACAGAGAGTCAACATTGACAAACATCTGGGGGTCTGCAGTGTGAGGTAGGAAACTGATGGAGAGTTCAATCACTATTCTTTTTCCATTATTATAGGCAGCATTGCACAGCGTGCAGCTCAGCACACTGGTTTGTGTGTCAGCATGTGCATTTGTGATTGACTTTCTGATGTGTGCGCGGGTTTGCATGCATCTGTGCATGAACATGTCGTGTTAGTGAAAAGGAGTAATTAAAGTAAGCTTCAGAAAAGGCTGACAGCCTGGCGACAGCTCTGTCATAACAGCCAATCACAGCTTAGTGGCAGTGGAAGGATATGAGGGAGGGAGAGGAAGGAGGCAGCTAAAGAAATACTTTAGGAAGCCCAAAAAATCCTTGAGTGTGAATCAGGAATAATAACGAGATGAAAGCAGCTGTCAAAGAGTGCCCGTCTCTGCAGTTTAGGCCCAGGCTGCCGCCTCTCCGTACACAGCTCCCATTTGTTTAGAACAACGCCTTGTGTTTAGCTGTCAGACAGACACCAAAAAATCCCCCATAAATGAAGGGCTGCACTTCCACAAAAGCAAATTGACACACAAAGCCACTGCACACAATAAACTGAGGTTCGAGGAACACTTCACTCCTAACATTAAATTTTGATCACAGCCGGCCAAACATTGCACCGGACCCTAAGCATAATTTGAATTTCTTCCTTCTAGGACCATTACGCACCAATCACCATAGCACATTTAATAACCCCTTTGTTATGGTCAATGCTTGATCATTTGTTATTGCCTGCCACTGAAAGTTGAAAAGCAGACAATAATGTTTTTACCCGTTTTTATGTGAAACACAGAAGTCTGTGTGTCAGAAACTAATCAATAAATGTACATTTACAACTAATTAACTCTTGGAGTCAACCCAATTCAAGATGGCTGCTGCAACCAACTGACCTCGGAAAACACAAAAATGACTAGAACTGAATTTTACAGAAATTGATCTTAAATTTGGTGTGGTAGTAGATTGAACTAACCTTCATCACATACTCGAAGCCCTAACAGACTGTGTAAGAGCTTTGTTTTTATCCTATTTTATCCTAATATCTTGTAGAAATGGCTGTCTTACTCATGTTTGTGTTCTAAGGTCAGTTGGCTGTGGTGGCCATCTTGAATTGAGCTTTAAAAGTTAATCAGTTGTTCAGGCACTTCTAGTCGGTCAAAGCAGATGGCCGCTCATCCCGAGCCTGGTTCTGCTGGAGGTTTCTTCCACTGTTGGCAATGTGCTGCTTAGGAAACTATTTTGCTAACAGGACAGATAAAATAACAAACACACAGAAAGAGTCAGAAACATTACTGCTCTGCCTTTGCCTTCAGCAGCTCGCAATAATAATTACAGGTAGAACTTTGCCTAACTTAACATTATAATTTGCAGTTACAAGAAAGGCTAGGCCTTTAATTCATTAAACTTGATTAAAATGGTTTACTACTGAAAAGTAATAAACCAACAAACAATTCTGTGGGGTGAAAGACTTACCACACTCAATGAGGATCTTGACATCAGCATTTCTTTATTCAAAGCTGTGTCCAGAATCTCTCACAAAACAAAGAGTTGTGTGAGAGGTGATCCCAGGGTGGAAAAAGTAATAGTATTTAAGCATAATACAAGTTACGCCTTCTATACAATAAAATCTGTAAACAGACTCCCTTATCTAGCAAGGTATTTGCGATCAGTTGAAACAATTTTTCATCAGTATCAAGAGTCCATCAATATCACGAGTTCAATCAGTATTTTTCAGTGTGCATATGTTCAATCTGTATCAATTTACCTCAGTTTACTGTCACCGATAGCCTGATTTGTTATACAAACTGAATTTAATACTCTTGGGGAAAAAATTATGTTATTTGAAAGTGAGATATGAGTCTAAAACAACACCAAAGCACATGAACTCATTTACCATATCAAGCTCCTCTCCACCTACGAATACTTTTGAGTTTGTATGGATTTGCTGGATTTTTAGAGAACATCACATATGGAGTTATTTTTGTATTTAGTTGAGGATGTGATTTAGTGAACTAGTCCTGGATATGGGTCACTGCTGAAGTAAGAATGAGTGCAGCTTCTTGGACATTTACTTGCTGAAGTGAAGATTACTGCATCATCCACAAACATTTAGATTAGTGGTATCCAATTCTGGTCCTGGAGGGCCACTATCCTGCATGTTTTAACTGTTTCCCTGCTCTTTAGCTGGTCTGCAGAAGCCTGTTAATCACTCAGTCATTCAAATCAGGTGTGTCACCGCACCGCAGAAAAACATTTAAAACATACAGGACAGTGGCCCTCCAGGACCAGCATTGGACACTACTGATTTAGATGTTATTGTCTTTGCATGGAATTAGTAAATTAATAATTTGAAGACAACAAAGAATTGGTCCAAGTATAAAGCTTTGTGGGACACCTACTGGACACTTCAAATAAGGAGATTTGACATGGTAGACCATTTAGTAGTCACAGAGATGTTGTGTGTGTCTCTGGGTCTGATATGCATGACCCATAATGCAGTTTTGCAAGCTGTGCCCACAAAAATAAGCTGTGATTTTTAAACACTGGCTGGCAAAATGTGGCCACAAGGCTCATTGGTTGTTTGCAAACACTGAGAATTCAGTGAGACTTCAACCGAAAATTCGTGTATTTTCTTGAATTTTGTGTCGCCAACTGGTCTCTACTAGTAATAACCTAATGAGGTGCTACCTGAACTGTCAACAGCCTGTTGGGGAGACTTCAAGCTGAGGTAAGATTTATTTACTGACAGACTGCTGTTACTGTTACCAACCGTGCTAATTACACTAATAAAGAGATGTTTAAGACAGTTAAAATGCCAGCACAGTGATGTTTTTGTTTTACTAAAATAGGGAAAAATAAATCTTGTGGACCTGCATGTAGCAGCTGCTTCTCTATCTCTCAGAAACACATGTTTAATGTGTCACCTCTGCTCCTAACATGTTTAATAATGATCATTCACAACATGAAGGATGATAGTGTTGTTACAGTAAAATGGACAAATGACTTAATTTAGCAGATCTAACAATAAGTCAGAGTTTGATTGTTTTCTCAAATATTAATTTGGACACAGCTACAATTTTAAAAAGAGCTCTTGAAGAAAACAAAATGTAACTGTAATGTAACTATTGTTTTGAGGTGTGGCCAAAAACAAAATGATGTTAAAGAGCTATAATGTGTCTTACTTAGACTTCTAAGTCCTTACTAGAGGTACCTTACTATAGGTACAACGATTGCAGGAAGATTTGGAAAAAAGTTTGAAAAGATAAAAATGAGAAGACTGAAAAGTTTTACCATGAACTGGGGAACTGATGTAATTTTCCGCTGCAAATCTGAACAACTCACTGAACAAGCCACTTTTAAAACTTGGGGGACAAAAAAGTGCTGAGATTTTGTTGTGGTGTTTTTTTTTTCCAATTTTGAGTTGGTTGTGTCTTCAAAATTTAAATGATCTTCTCTCAAGCACTGAAAAAGTAAAACCTTCCATTCTACGTGGGTCAGTGGGCCAATAATGTATGAACATTATGAGAGCCTTGAAGTCTGATGGCCAGCTGTGCTGCATCTTTAAATTACACATATCAGACTGCAAAAGAAGTATACCAGTTGGACACAAACAACTTCCTTACCTCTTTGTATATAGACATGTGTTCATTATTAGAATCATTAAACTTTACCATTATAGATAAAAAAAGTGCACTAAACTACAAGATATAAGACGGAAGGCTGAAAGTTCTGAAGTTAAATTTGACTAAATGCAGCCAGTTACAGTAGTCTATTTGTTTCCTGTCATTCTATGTGCCAACAGAATTCTTTCAATTCAACAATAACAACGTTACAATGAAAGAAAAACATAACAATACAGTTTCTTACTCTGCGTGTCCTCAATCACACAAAATGTATTTTTTCTTGTTCGACAGGAGTGATTGTTGCTTCTGTAACAAAAGCTAGATGAAAGAAGGAAGTGTAGGTGAGAGTGCGTTTGCAGCTTGCGTGGAAATGTAACAATTAAAGTGGTATACTACTTAGCAAACTCGTCATAGCTTGGTTTTCTTTCCAAGACCTGACTTCAGAAAAACCTAAACTCTGCTAAGAGATAACAGGTACTACAATGGCGGCTCTGATGTCACTTTGTTACTCAGACTTCTTTAGTTTGTGTGCACGTAAAAAAGGAAATTTCAGGTGTGATTTGATTATTTTTCCACTTGAAACAAACAAACAAGCAAACAAACAGATCAGACAAATAAAATTTTAGAAATTAAAGGCCTTTTTTCATTTCAGACTATTTTTGTGTGCACAGTTTGTAAAGTTTTATCCTTGTTTTGTGCACCTCTGCCCACATTGTTCATGCCTTGGCCCACTTTGTAGTCACCTTGGCAGCAGTCCCCACATTTCTAATCTTTAAAGCACTTTTTAAATAATTATTATTTATCATCAGTCTGATTTTTAGACTTGGACATGTTTTCTGTCAAACCGGAGCTCCTGTGCAGGTGTCAAAATACAGTTCTTAAGCTCTTGAGACAGGTTGGAGACGCCTGTGACAAGGTTTTTTTTTTTTTTTGTCCTGTTATGGCATATCAGGCATATCATATAGAGAAGATGGCTGCCTACGTGTGCCAGAACAGATTTGCTCTACAATAAGGATATCTCAAAATGAGAATCCCAATTGCATGATTGACTTTATTGAATCAAGACTGAATCTAGCATTAGAGTAGGCAGGCCACATTGTTGTAATAGCAACCTGTTTGGATGACTTTCAACCATAAGGACTTTTTTGTGAATTGGTGCCAGGGCCCTACAAAATGACCTCCAGCAGGCCACTAATGTGCATGTTTCTACTCAAACTGTCAGAAACACCATGAGGGGGGTATGAGGGCCCGACATCCACATATAGGGCCTGTGCTTACAGCCCAACACCGTGCAGGACGATTGGCGTTTGCTAGGGAACACCAAATAGGCAGAATCGCCATTGGCGCCCTGTGCTCTTCACAGATGAAAACAGGTTCACACTGAGCACATGTGACAGACATGACAGAGTCTGGAGACACCGTGGAGAACGTTCTGCTGCCTGCAATGTCCTCCAGCATGATGGTTTGGTGGTGGGTCAGTCATGGTGTGGGGAGGAATTTCTTTGGATGGCCACATAGCCCTCTATGTGCTAGCCAGAGGTGCCCTGACTGCCATAAAGTACTGGGATGAGATCCTCAGACCCATTGTGAGAACATGTGCTGGTGCAGTGTGCCTGGGTTCCTTCTTATGCATGACAATGCTAGGCCTTATGTGGCTGAAGTGTGTCAGC
>JAOXNZ010000001.1:34119390-34129561 GCA_028566095.1 Kryptolebias brasiliensis | reverse complement strand
ATCAGGTGTGTTAGAGCAAAGAAAGACGTAAAACATGCAGGATAGCGGCCCTCGAGGACCAGGATTGCCCACCCCTGATGTAGATGATTCTCTCCCTCCAGCCGCTTGTAGGCTTTAAGATCCAAAGTATAAGCATTTTTTGTGTTTATGAGGCCATTCTAAATATCTATTTAAGTCACTGCAGGTAGTGATTTCCAGTTAGTGGACATTTCTCTTAAGTAAGTGCCCATTCCCTCCAGTCAAGAGACACTTCTCCTCATATCTTACCCTACTTTGAGTATGCAGTCCCTCTTCGTAACATTTTTTAGATCCACTGTCACTCCCTCCATTCATCGTCCCACTTGGCAAACTTTAAAACACAATGGAGTGGGAACTAATCAATGATAACTGTGATGTATTTCGTGATGCATCAGTAGACAGTGACTGCTGAGTGAAGTGTGCCATACAAAATGGTGTAAAGCATGCTAGCATGAGGTGTGAGATTATACAGTAAGAACATTTTTAGCATGTTGAGTGATTCTCCTTAGCAATTTGGAAGCAACAACAATAGTATTTTAATTGTCGTTGATTGTTTCAACATCAGTAACTTATCAAAACCTTTTTAGCACAAAACTGACAGGTCAGTGTAAAGTAAATGGTTTAAATGTGCTTTTGTTGGGATTTCCTGTGCAAACTCATCACACAAAGCAAAAGTGGACATTCTTAAAGTAGGTTGCAACATCATAATTTCCACCAAATCTTCTTTACATCATATGAATACACTAAAATACAGAAAAAACTCTTTAGTCAGGTTTTTTCACCAAAATCGCTGTTTTCATGACAGCGAAAGGTACAAACTTAACAAAAAAAAGCTTGCTTTGCAAAAGATCTGTGTTTTGTGGGACATAACTTTGGAAAGTAACTGGCTAGCTGCTTCACCCTTTTTCCAGTCTTTATTCAAGGGTAAGATAACCAGATGGTAGGTGTAAGTGGTTTTTCTAATAAACTTTTTAGTTGTTATTTGCTAGGTTAAGGTCAAAATCTATCAGCTCAAAGCTTAACTTAAAGATTGTAAATTTAATAAAAGCAGTTTGGCAATGTATGTGTTTAACAAAAGAAGTCAGACTAAAATGGTTCAAAAGTAGGAAGTGTAGATTATTTTAGCTGTATTTCTCCCTTACAGACAGACATGCATTAGGACACAGCGCTATGCAGTACTAATTACAAATCTAACCTTTAAAACATTTAAAATTATTAGCACTGTGCTTTCAATACATAGTGCATTATTTGAAACTATATATATATGCATTTTAAATTGATATATTTGGGGTTCAATTCTCTTTTGCTCAAATATAAAGATATATATTAAAAATCAAATAGTTGGGAATTTCTACTGGATAAAAATATATAGATACTGGCCTTCCAAACCTATATTTGTCAAACCTTGGATGTATGAAGCTGCAGTCAGAGGAGGGGAAGCTGTTAATTATGTATTCAAGTTGGAGGGGTCAAAGACACTGAAAGGCATCATGTGATAAGAGACTGAGGACATTTTTCACCACATAAAGGGGGGAAACCTTGGGGAATCTTTTCAGGGACTTGGGGTTACATGTACGTTGCTGGATTTGGAATGATGCATGTCGGCAAGGGTCTTTAACAAGAAAGTGCACTCTCCCCTTCTATTTGTATGGTCGTAGGAACCTGGTCACTTTGGAGCGGAGCAGCTTGATAAAAGAGCGAGGAAACATCTCTCTGGACTCTGCTGTTGTGTACTTGAAGTAGTTCTGAGGGTGGGCAAGAACATCAAACAGTGCTTTTATCAACTTCTTGTCCTATAGGGAGGACAAAGAGACGAAAAGTCAGATTTCTGCACCATTTTGTTATAGAAAGAACATGTTTCACTGTTGTGTTCATGTTTTTGATCTGTTCGAATAAAAGGTAGTCTTCATTTAATACCTTCAGTATCTCTTGGTGATTCTCAGATGCATAAAGCCTGCCGTCTCGCACTATGTCTTCTATCAGCTGCTGGTAATCCTCTACAACCCAGAAAGGTTAAAAAAAAAAGAGGGGGGAAGGAGCAGTTATCCCTGAGTGTAAATACTTGGAAGCATATAATCTCCTACATGAAACTGGGTGTCACTGAAGTGTCACAGCCAGTGCTGAAGTTGACCCAAACTCACCATCATATGTGACATACGGAACTTGGAAGCCTTTTCCACTGTTCCCTTCATTGGACTTAAACTGGATCCAAAGCTTGCGAGAACGAGAAGTGAAGGCAATCGGTCTCTCATAAGTCTGACATGTTTCATAGGTGGTGATGGAGGTGGGCAGTGCTGGAGGAACAGCACGCAAATATTAGATTTTTCTTTTTCACATCCTTGTCTTTTTTCATGACAGTCTAAAGTTAGGGTAATATCTCACTGCTACTGGTGATTAGTTTGCACACAGCATTCACGAGGGAGTCGTAAAAATGTCTTGAAACATTTGTGGGGGTTCTCAATTTCCTTGCTTGAGTCATAGAGGAACATGTTCAAAAAATGTGCAACAAATTTTCTCAAAATAGTTGCAGAGCTGTCTTTAGCATCTCCAACCCTTCTCAAAAGCACTAGAGCTGTAAATTTTGAAAGGCATAAATGCATAATTTTCCCAATATAAATAGCGGATATGCTTTGTTTTTAATATTATATTGCCTAAAAGTATAATTTCCTGAAATGATTTATTGAGGAGAATAGTCTTTGTTTGGAATCTGCAAAGCACCATCAATAGGCTCAAAAAGGCATTCCAGGTCTGATGATGTATGTTCTATAGAGCACTCTGAAAATAAATTTGGTGTCATATGCCACATGAAAAGCCCATGAATCAAGCACTCCATCTTGCTGGAAGCAAAGGCAAGGTTAAAGGGCATTAATAACTGCAGCTAAACAAGTTTCATCTCATTTTTACATTTATATCTATATTTACCACTCTTTCTCATGACCAACACATCGCCACACTCATCTTCAATGGGGAGGAAGATCTCTGGCACAACAATAAGGATCCGCCTTTTGTGTGGTGGGTTTATCGTCCAGACACAATCCACATTTGATGGGTAATCTCCTGGGTAGTTAGGAGACTCAATGTAACCAGTGTAATCTCCCAGTTCGCCTCCACATAACTGGTCTAAGGAGAAAACAAAATGGATTATCTTGAAGTCAAACAAATTTCATAAACCAAACCTTCTGAAAACACCACCAGTGTTGCCTGCGACATTATTTCTCTGCTACAGTAAGTGTCTCAACGTCTAAATGAAGAGCAGCATTACTTTTGCAGTGAGACACGTTTGTGGCACCATCGAAGTCCGTTGTGGTGTTCCCGGGGCAGGTGATGCAGTAGTTCTGGCCAAACTCAGACTGATAGGTTCCTGCTGGGCAGCGGATGCAGCGATGGGTACTGGAGTTGTAGTAATGTCCAGGAGCACAGTGCACTAAAAAAATATAGGTAGTCAGTGCATATTCTAAAGCACATGTGTCAAACTCAAGGCCTGCGGGCCAGATCTGCCCCTTGGTAATATCTTATCTGGCCCCCAAGATAACGTTTAAATTTTATCAGATCTTGCCCTCCAGTCTGTGACAGATCGAGTCTCTGTCACTCAATCTGAGTCTTCTGACGGTTACTTTGAAGTTTTAATTTCTCAGTAATCTTTGATTTTGACGTGGAAAGGGCAACATAGAACATGAAATGGGAACGATCAAACTCTTGTTGATAAACTTGCAGCCAAGAAAAGATATCGGATGTCGAACTCATGTTAATGTGCATCAAATTAACAGTGAGGCTGCTTTAAAGTATTTTGTCCTTTTTTGTATTTTCTTCTTGTTTTAAAGTTAAATGTAGCTGAATGTTCGAGTTTTTGTTGATGTTTTTTTTTAGCTGTTTTAATGGAGAAAATTCATTCAAAAGCTGATGATAGAGAGTGAAGCATAAAATATAAATGCTAATGATGTGTCTTTTAAGTTTCATCTATTTTTCGATGTACATTATAGTATGTTTGTTCTAAATTCTTTTTAATATGTAACTGGGAAATTATATTTGATATTTTGGTCCATAATTAACCCAAGGCATCATGGTCGAATAATGCCTGGTTGTATGGTTGTATAAAGTGCACCAAAGATAATGTGACACATTTAAAAATTATCTGCTACATTTTGCCTTAATAATTAATATATATTAAGTATCAAAACTAAACATAGAAAGTTAATTCTCCATGTTTAAATCTAGATTCAATACAAAAATTTCTTAACATTTAAGTTAAAATGTTAAAATGTTAAAAATCAAAATCTATATAACAAATGTTAAATCTAAATGTGATTTACCATTTCACATAAAAATTTAAATGATAAAATTATTATTATTATTATAAAATGGTGGCACACCAGAAAAAGTTAGTAATATTAAAGCTGGCTAGTTTCTTCTTCTGGAGTTTATAAAGATTAACAAGGAAACATTCAACATTTCATCAAAATGAACAATATCTGCAGGTTCTTTAGATATCTTAGCTTGGACAACGACAACAGTTTTAAATTGTTATCTAGAATCTGCTTTGCTAGTTTGAATAAAAATAATTAAACTTGTATAAATATCACCACTTATCAGATATGAAGGTAATCTACATAAACAGATTTGGCTGCTGAAATAAATGCCCCAGATTCTTTAAGTTGTTTGTTTGAAGGTCTGTTTTTTTTTTCCCCAACTAAGCCATTTAAGCCATCAGAACACATAAATGCATTCAGGCTGATAAACACAAAGCCTGACCTTTGGCCTCACAGTCCCGGAAGGAGACAGAACCCTCATACTTCGTCATAAGCCCCCCCCCACATGAGAAGCACAGAACCCGACCTGGTTCTGGCTGGTAGGAGCCTAGGGGACAGGGTTTGCACGGCCGAAACCCATCAGCAGAAAACTGGCCTCCTGGACACTGACCTGTGAAAAAACAAAAATAAGTAAGAAAAATAAATAAAGAGAGAGACAGTATACCCCTCTTGAGTTTTCTTCTGGTGCTCTCTAATTTAAGATTAAAAAGTGATTCTAAGATGGCCAGATGTACTGTTGAAGTATGAGTGAGATACCTGAAGTCCACCACTTGAGGCAGCGACTCATCCTCAACCTGAAGCGAGCGTTCTACATTTTTTCAGTTAAGAACCATAACCTTATACAGAGTAGCTGGCTCTTATTCCAGCTGCTTCTCATTTGGCTGTGAAGGTCATGGCACGCTGAAGCTCATGGCCCGAAGACCCCAACAGAACCACAATATCCACAAAAAGCACAGATCAGACCCTGAGGCTCCTGAACCAGAGACCTTCCTAGGATCCTGTCCATGAACACCACAAACAGGATCGAAGACAAGGGGCAGCCCTATAGGAGTCTAACCTGCATTGAGAATGACCTCAACTTTGTGCTTAGAATGTGGACACAGCTATTGTTTTGATCATACACGAACTGGATAACCCCTAAAAGCACCCCCTGAACTCTATACTCCTGCAGCACAATTTGATAATCAGTGAGAGCCTCCCTTCCAACAGCCTGGAGTAAACTTTCCTGGAGCAGTGTGATCTCTTTATAGCTGGAACACACTCTCAAGTTCTCCTTTTTCATGTTAGGGACCACCACCCTGGTCTGCCACTTCACAAGTTTTGTCTTGGACCTCCATGCAACAACATGTGTGTCAACCTCTTGCTGCTAATCTCTAGCAGTCACTTTCATTTTAGCTGTCTTTTTCTGCAAGTTAAAAGCTCTGTGATGGAGTTGCAACCTGTCCAGGATGTACCCTGCATCTCATTCAATGACCAAGATAGATCAACCCCCCCATGACCCAAAAAGGAAAAAATGGGTAAAGAAAATAAATGAATGAATGAATAGATAGTTATAAGCTTGTTTTGAAGGATAATATACCTTTAGAAACCACTGGGTGTCACACTTTACCAGCAGAAATTCAGACCAAAACAACCTAAGTCCTAACTAAAAGTAAAACCTTAAATGGCAACAAACAGCTTTCAGATTTATATCTTTAGTCAAATAAATTACAATGAACCTTATCCTTCTCTTTATGAAGTCATTTTACAATAAAGAACATGTTTTTTTCAGTGGTTAAAATCCTGATTTTCCAACTGACAATTATAAGTGTCTATTTCAGAGCTCAGTCAGCATTATACTGATGAGAAAAAAACAAAAGGTCATGCATGTTCTGGTAAGATCTGGTCAGAACATCATTTCACTGTGAAAGAAGACATCTCAATTTTAACTAGAAAAAATCTACGTTTTCTGTAAAAAATACAGTGTGAATGCTCAGTGCAGAATGACTACTTTGTTGACAAGACTAAGTCGACAAGGTCAAAGATCCCTCCTTCAACACTTAACCCCTCCATCTTTGTCCCTTGCTCACCTGTCTTCAATCACTTTGAGCTTATCTCTCTTAAATGTTTAAAGGAAGTTGTTGGTCATATAAAACCCTCAGGTTCCCCTGCTAACCCTATTTGAACATCTTTTTTTAAGGAGGTTTTTTAAGAGGTCCAACCGTCTGTGCTTGTAAATGTTCCAATGTGTAAATCAATTGATAAAATAAACTGGACTAGACTCTTGAGTCAATTTAAATTTTAG
Source organism: Kryptolebias brasiliensis (assembly GCA_028566095.1). Lineage (NCBI taxonomy): Eukaryota > Metazoa > Chordata > Actinopteri > Cyprinodontiformes > Rivulidae > Kryptolebias > Kryptolebias brasiliensis. The sequence continues at coordinate 34,122,952 of JAOXNZ010000001.1, read as the reverse complement.
ACCAATCTCAAATTTTCCTTTTCTCACCAAAATATTGGTGAAAATAGCTTTTATCCGATTAAATGCTTCCTGAGTAAAAGTGGCATTTTGGAAGTCTTCCAGTCTGGTTTTAAACATTTACATACCACTGAAACACCTTTGTTAAGGGTTGAAATGATATTCTTTTAGCAAATGACTCTGACTGCTTAGATCAAACTGCAGCTTTTGACGATGTTGACCACAATATTCTTATTTCTTGTTTAGAACACTGTGTTTGGATTACAGGTGCAGCGTTACATTGGTTCCGTTGATACTTGAGTTCGGGGACAGCTGGTATAAATGGGCTAGTAGGGCTAAGCCCTCACTGGTGTTTACAATAAAAATGTTAAAACATCTCATAAACAAAAACTAAAGATTTCTTATTATATTTTGTGAAATTTACAACAAAACCGGTGCCAAACAGTCTCGAAACATTTATTTTACGTAACACAGATAGCAAAACTAAACCCAGTTTTGTCAAGACCTGAGCTATAGAGAATAATCCATGCTTTTATCACAACTTGACATGACTACAACAATGCACTTTATGTTGGGGTCAGTCAGGCCTCCCTTTCGCGTCTCCAACTTGTCCAAAATGCTGGAATTGAACATGCAGATTTGAGCACATTTCACCAACCCTTTCCTCACTTCAGTGGCTCCCTGTGCACCACAGAATTTATTTAAAAATTCTTATGTTGATTCATAAATGCCTAAATGGTCAGCAGACTATTCCTAATCGAGCTGAAGGTTTTGATTTTTGAATAGCTAATACAGCACAAAGTAGAAGTAGTTTGAGTGCAAAAAACATGACAGAAAAAACTAAAACCAGGAAAACAATAGTGTGAGTGTTGACTCAGCATTTACATAACAAAACTAAATGACTGTATAGAAGAAAAATATTGATGTGACAGTGAGTTACCTCCACACTGAGACACATTCTTGGCACCAGCAATGCCCTGTCCTTCAGTGCTGGGACATGGCTCACAGGACAGCTGACCCTCCATGTCCTGGTATGTTCCGGGGGAACACTGAACACACTGCTCCTGTTCCCCACTGTAAAATGTCCCTACACCACAGCTCACTGAAGAAAAATACACGAATGAATTCTTCCATTGGCTTCACACAGCACAGCAACATCAAAACAACTCCATAAACTTCAAACTTACCACATTTTCCATCTTGGAAGATTTGTCCCGTGCTGCAGGTCTCAGCTCCCTCTGGCACCCGGGATGGTTTCTGGGCTACTTCATACTCTGTTCCAGAAAACTGGATGTAGAATTGCTGTTTGTTGATGGACTTCCTAAGTGTCCGCATAGCACTCTGCAGCTTCTGCTTCATCTTCTCTCGCACACAATCAATGTTGCAGGAGTCTAAGAAATTATAAGATGTTTGTTTTACAACCCCAATTCTGAAATAGTTAGGACAATGTGTAAAATATAAATAAAAACAGAATGCAATGATTTGCAAATCTCATGAACTCCTATTTCATTTACAATGGAACATGGTAAACATATCAAATATCTAAACTAAAATATTGCATCATTTATAGGAGAAAATTAGGTAATTCTAAATTTGATGGCAGCAACACGTCTCAAAAAAGTTGGGACAGAGCAACAAAAGGCTGTAAAAGTAAGGGGCATAAATAAGAAACAGCTTGAAGAGAATTTTTTAACTAATTAAGTGAACTGGCAACAGGTCAGTATGAGGACACTGTAGAAAAGCTGAATCTTCAAGAAGTAAAGATGGGCAGAAGTTCACCAGTCTGCAAAAAAACTGCATTTGAACACAATGGAACAATTTCAGAACAATGGTCCTCAACAGAAAATTGGGAAACATTTGAGTATTCCGTCATCTACAGTTCATAATACAATCAAAAGATTTCAAAAATCTGGAGAAATTTCTGAGAGCAAAAACAAGGTCCAAAGTCAGCATTGGATGGCTGTGATTTTCAGGTCCTTAGGGGCCACTGCATTAAAAACAGTTCTGATTCTATTCTGGACATCACTACATGAGCTCAGGAACACTTCCACTAATCATTGTCTGTGTCATCCACAAATGCTGCTTAAAGCTCTATCAAGCAAAGAAGAAGCCATATGTGAACACCATCCAGAAATGCTTTCGTCTTCTCTGGACCAAAGCTCATTTTAAATAGACTGAGGCGAAGTCCAAAGTTTTGTAGTCAGATAAATCAAAATTTAAATATTTGTTTAAAAACCCTGGACACCACGTCCTCCATACTAAAGAGGATATAGACCGTCCAGCCTGTTATCAGTGCACAGTGCAAAAGCCTGCCTCTCTGGTGGTATGGGGGTGCATTAGAGCCTTTTTCACATCTGGAAAGGCCTCGTCAATTCAAAAAAGTATATATAGGATTCAGAACATCATATGCTCCCATTCAGACAATGTCTTTTTCAGTGAAGGGCTTGCATACTTCGGCAAGACAATGTTAAACCACAGACTATATCCATCTTAACAGCATTGCTTCATAGTAGAAGAGTTTAGGTGCTGAACTGGCCTGACTGCAGTCCAGACCTGATGCCATTTGAAAACATTTGATGAATGAAGAATTCAGCAAAGAAGAGCCAGGATGGTTGAACAGCTAGATCCTACATCAGACAAGAATGGGACAACACTCCCCTCCAAAAACTCCAGCAACTGCTCTGCTCAGTTCCAGACTGTTGTTAAAAAAAGAGGGGATGCTTCATAAAGAAAAACATGGCCCTGAAACAACTTTTTTGAGATGTGTTGCTACCATAAGTTTCAAAATTACCCTATCGTTTCATAAAAATTGTACAATTTTTAGTTGAAACATTTCATATGTTTACTATGTCCCATTGTGAATAGAATTTTGATTCTATGATATTTTGAAATCATTGCATTTTGCATGTACTTACATTTTGCATAACGCCCTAACATTTTCAAAATTGGAGTTGTTTTTTCCAGAAAATAGTTTTTTGTTACACCCTTGATAAAATTGTGGCTAACCTCTTGAACTCCTGCTGTGCATGTTCACTATTTAAGTCTAAGACAGTTAAGAAAAAGCACCATACCTGAGGCTTCCTCCTCCTTCATCTCCATTTCAAACTCAGCTGTGATGAGGGAAACCTCTTTAGACGGAGATTTGCGTCCTCTGCGCCGCTTCTTTGACGAGTCGCACTTCAGGTTGACAAATGTCACCTGACAGTCATCGGTGCAGGGGAACTGGCCTCCTTGCAAAAAAAAAAGTGGAGGTTAGAAGGGTAAAAATCAAGCACATCATCATGCACAAAATGTAGTGGTGTATTAGCTGCTGAGCTGAGTCTTTGCTGTTTTTTACCTTGAATATTTTGCCTGGATGAGTCTCTGTGTTTCTCTTTGTTGCGGGGGCTCAGGTGACACTTGGCATCCTTGATCTTAAACTTGGCTTTCTGCTTTATAGGTGGCGCCAACGGATCTTTATTCACACATTAGAAAAAAACAGGACACTTTTTTGAACCATAATCAATGGAACACTGATCAACACATTTGATGTATATTGATGATTTTAATGATGACACTCCACATA
>JAOXNZ010000001.1:34007899-34019820 GCA_028566095.1 Kryptolebias brasiliensis | reverse complement strand
TTCAAATCAGGTGTGTCAAAGCAGAGAAACATCTAAAACATGCAGGACAGTGGCCCTCGAGGACCAGGATTGGGGACTTCTGCACTATGGTCTCTTCTTTTAGAGTTTTAACTTCTTCCACATCACTCACTATGCTCCCCTGCTCCGCATCTTCAGTCACTGCAGCGTCCTGGTCATCTTGGCTAGCTGCAGACATGCTAACATTAGCATTGACTTTCCGACCTCCTTTTTTCTTTTTGCCCGGTGCAGCAGGTGCAAAAAAATTATCCAGAGACATATCGAAGCTTACCACAGCTATTTTTCCACCTCACACGGCAGGTTGTTATCTCAAATGATAGTTTTACATCGACCCAGAAAGGAGACGAAAAGTAAGCGACTATTCCGCAGCGGGCATTATGTGATCCCCGGAGGCTTTCTTTTTATTGTTTCAGTTTTTACACACGGGAACTGTGTTTTAGGAGCCCCTCTTCTTCTTCTTTTTCTTTCGGCTGTTCCCTTTTCAGGGGTTGCCACACCGAGTCATCCTCCTCCATCTAACTCTGTCTTCTGTGTCCTCTGTCCTCACTCCAGCTACCTCCATGTCCTCTCTAACTGCATCCATATATCTCCTCTATGTCTTTTTTCCTGGGAGCTGCATCTCTAACATCCTTCTACCAATATACCCACTGTCCCTCCTCTGCACATGTTTAAACCATGTCAGTCTTGCCTCTCTAACTTTATCTCCCAGTCGTTCAACCTGTGTTGTACCTCTGATGACCTCATTCCTAATCCTATCCATCGTTGTCCCTCCCAAGGAAAACCTCAACATCTTCAGCTCTGCCACTTCCAGTTCTGTTCTTGTCTCCTGCCTCCACTCTTATAGGTCATCCTGTGTTCCTCCCTCTTTTGGAAATAGGTGTTGACTACAGCCATTTCCATCCTCTTGGCAAAATCTACCACTATCTGTTCTTCCTGGTTCCTTTCCTTAACACAAAACCTGCCCATTACCTCTTCACCTCCTCTGTTTCCTTCACTAACATGTCCATTCAGATCTGCTCCGATCACCACTCTCGGAGCAGATTTTAGGAGCCCCTAAACGATATTTTTTAATACCAGGTTCAAGACTTGCAAAGTAAGTTAGTTCTCAGGTAGACAGCTAAACACAACCTTTAGAAAATTATGATGTCATAGACCCGCATCCTGCCTGGCCTACAACCCCAATAATGACCGATTACATGCTTGCATTTGTGTTGCACCCGGCAGTTGCTCAACTAGAGCAAAACCTCTGTGGATGGTATTACTTCAATGAACAGACAAGGCTGATGAACAATAAAATTACTTTGAATAGAGAAAAAATATATTATTATACCAAATATTTATTGGCCAAAACGGTTTTTTATCATTTATTAAATTGTCAACAACACTAAAGCAAGAAGTGAAGAAAAAGAAGTCTACAATATACATCAAGTATACATTTATTAAATGTGAGCAATAAGAACAGTTTTAAAAGACTGACACTTATGTATAAAGAACTTATCCAGAACCCTTTGAACATTGAGCTCGCTTGATGTCTGTGTATTTGGACTAACAGGACTCCCAGTCCATAGTAGTTTAATGTGATTCAAAGATCCACTTCACTGCCACTCCACACATAGGGTTCAGTTTTTGCTCTTGATTTCGTTATCCTCATTTTTTGGAGCATCTGCAACACATCTTTTTTTCCCATTCCTGGTGTATTTTTGTGGCAGCAATACAGTGCCACATACAGGCCTGGCATAGTTACTGCAGCGAGTTTTTCGAGTTTCCAAAACAATATTTTTTCTCATAAACACGGCACTATTTCTAGAAATGTTTTCATCCACATGGGGCCTTAGAAAGCTGAAATCTGAGACGTCCTCCTCTGTTTAAAGTTGGTCTTTCTCGTTTGACATAAACGGCTTCCTTCAACCCTCTCAAACCCACAGATGAAAGATTCAGGAACCTAAAATTTGAGTTAGAGACCAGCATATGTTTAGTTTATTAGTATTTAAGACTAGTTTGAAATAAAGTGCCCTTTTACGCATAGTGGTTACTACTGCGGACAGCTATTTAAAAGCCATATTCTTGTATACACATAGGTTTTCATGCTATAATCGCACATAAGCCACTAAAGTGGACACTAATGTGTCATACCTTGCACTGCCACCCAGTGGACATCTACTGCAAGTGCCTCATAATTTACTGAAATCCAAAATGGTCGATGAATGGCGAGCCATGCCGAGCAGCTCCAGAATATCTTGTCAATCCTTCTACAGTAGAATACTTTTGCAGGTAAAAAAAAAAAAACATTGGTATCAAGTAACAACCAAAGAGTAATACTATTGTTAAAATGTCCAAGTACTGATTTTATACTGGGAGAACAATTGATCAATTGAATTACAAATGATCATCCATGCATCACTGGCTGTATTTCAGCTATAAATCATCTTGTTACTCTGACTGTTCTTAAAAATGCATCATCTGCAGAAACTGTTTTAGCAGTAAATCAACTGATTTAGGTTTTACAATGTAAAGTGAATTATTGCCATTAAGTGAAAGGTTATGGCTTTTATATGTTGTAAAATCACAAGGTATTTTCTGACAACTTTATTGCACCATTTCACTCATTCAGGCCTTGTAACAACAGGACATTTATGGCACGGGCAGAATCATCAGGCTCTAGGGTGCACAGCTAAAGCTGAGGAGAGGAAAGCAACTCAAAGAATGAAGGAAGAGTTCTGTTGTCAGCAATGCTGAAACATCACCCTCCCATGTTGGTTGGATAGCTCAGTGATCCACATGGCCTCGTCCTCCACTGGCCAGTCCCCACCAGATCTGATCCAGAGTTGGAGCAAGAAAAAAAAAGGCCATTTTCTGTGGAGCTGGACAATCAGCGCATGGGAAAGGAAGATGTCATGAATCAATGTGCTGCTATAGATCCTCACAGATGCAGACACAAAAAGGAGGTACATTCAAGTGTCCTTTCACTTCTTGGACGTATGCTGTCTATCTGAGCATAGATGTGGAAAAGTTTCAATTATCGTTTTTGTAAAAAAAAAAAATAAAAAAACTCTTAGGGTCAAAACCCTGGCTAAGTTTGAACAACTAATGAATGAAAGTTTGTTGGCAATGATAAAGAGCCTGATAAGGTGTGACAGAGTGCATCATGGTGTCATCAGCACAAAAATCTTTTTTTTTAGTTAGATGAGGACATTCATGCTCCTTTTCTTCTCTTTTTTTCTTTTTTTTTTTTTGCTCCACCTGGCAGCCTCCTCTGTGATGGTCTGCGATAGTGGGACGCCCACCCCAGCCAGAATAATGTGCTGCTGCTGCAGGGTCGATACTGGGCCCCTGCTGCCTGCGCCTCCTGGGACATCTGACCAGACCGCTACCTCCCCCCTCAGATCACCATGTGCGCCCACAGATACACCTCGGTCACCCAGCTCCAAACCTGACGCAGAGATGCGCTCTGGCGACCAATGGCTCCCCCTCCGTGACTCATCAGTTGCGACCCCCTCCCACCACCACCACCATATTGTGATTTATGAAAGCAGACAGCCTTCTCACGCCAAATCAAAGCACATGAGTGCCTGACCTGGAGATCAGGCTGCTGTTTCCGCCTGAAACTGGCCCTGGGGCGCAGCAAACACAAGTTCCAGTGAACTCACAAATACCGTTTAACACACAAAAACAAACAAACAAGCATGTATAGCTGAGCTTTTACCCTGATAAAAATGGGATTTGCTAAATGATCAAATTAATTCCAAAAGGCTTTAAACCTGAGAGCACATCTCTGAGATTATCTGCATCCGTCTGACGTCGGAAATAAAATCAAATCAAGCAGTTTGTGTCATTATGTTGGTGGAAAGTTTAAAGAGGCTACACGTGGCTTTGGGGTTCTTTTTTTTTTTTTTTTAAGTCTCATCGGGACATTTGCGTCAGCCTGACACGCGCCTCTCCCATCAGTGCCTCCCTGTCCGGCCGGTGAAACCGAAGCGGAAGCCAAACGCTCGGGTCCGGCACGGAGAGAGCTGAAAGAGGAGCTTCTTACCTGCGAGCCCGACATTCCCCATCACCCTGCAAGCATTCAGGAGGAGGAGAAGCAAACAGACGTCCCGGGAAAAAGCTGCGCTCCCCATGCTGACAGGCGGTGTGAGGATCCAGCGGGGCTTTACGCGCGGCTCTGGAACCCGGACGGTGCGTGTGTGTCTGTGTGTGGGGGTGCGTGCGCGCAGCGGTGCGCTTTTAAACGTGTGTCTGATAGGAGGAGGAGGAAGACCGTTTTGGGGTGGGCGGGGGGGGGGATGTGGGGGACACAGAGGAGGCGGTTGGAGGGCTCTGATTGGTTTGTCTGGGCCGGTGAGGAGCGTCAAAACGGGGGGGTGAAGGGGTGCATTGGTAAAAGGACCTCATTTGGGTCAGGAAACCTGTCTGACATTCAGCTTTCAGGGGACCCAAGCAGGTCCCGACATCAGCTGGGGGCCAATGTGGAAAAAATGGGGAAATTCCTATTCCGGTTTTACAGTTTTCATTTGATTTGAACAGTACAGGTACAGTAAAGTTCCAAAGCAAATCGGTGCAGGGCAACAAACCTCAGCCTTCTGTAGCTGCAGAGCTCCAATCCACTCAAAAACAAACTGGTTCCCAAAGCTGAAGCTTATCAGACACAGTGTGAAGGGTCCTGGCAGGAGCTACAGGAATCAGATTAACTTGAAAAATGATTGCCAATAGCATGTTTAGCCTTGGGTATTACAAAGTGATGAAATCAGTAGATAGGGGCTGCCAGTCCATAAGAGCAGGTGGGGAACAGCCCCACCTAAAAAAGCGGAATCATTCATCTCACAGAGTAGTTCCTCTGAACAAAGAATTCCTTCATTACTTAGCTTGCTGTGTATTGTTTTGCTCTGTGGGGTTTTCAACTAGCTGGACAATTATGAATAGAATTTAGAATGGGTTTTGGTGATTCATTCCCAGTTTTATACTTATTTGCAGTTATGGGGCGGGACAGGTCACCACTCATGTTCTTCAGTAGATTTATCATATCACCCTGTTGGCAGTGATCGGAACTGCAGGCAGCTCCAACAGAAATAATTCGGTCTCAGGAACACATCCTGCTGGTTTTAGCTCACTGATACGGCCACTACTAAAGCTTCACTTCACGCAAGTGTATTTAATGCAGGAATAGTGTGCAGCAAGACCCCATGTGTCCAACAGTGGAGATTGTCTGTTTAAAAGTCTGTTTGTGAGACTAAATGTAGAAAATACGTTAAGGTCAGCATGACATAAACGGCTTCCCTTAGCTCTCTGAAATCAACAGCTGGAAGATTCAAGAACTTTGATTTTGAGTAACACAGAAACCTAAAGACAGAGGGGAGATAAACAACAGGACATTTTCTCCAGCGTGGTCTGCCTGTTTTCTGTGTCCACAGATACACTTAGATCGCACACAGGTGGATCTTATTTTACTAATTATGTGGTAACGGTTGGGGCTTTAAAGAAAAAGGGGTGAATATATATCCACACACCCCTTCTTGAGTTTAATGATTTTTTAAATTATTTTACAGAAGTTTTTTCCACCCATTTAACTTTGTTATTTTGGAGTTTAATTGTAGAATTATTACTTTAAATTAAATGTTAAATTAGAAATCCAAACCAGAAAGCTGTGTACCTGTTAAAATCCTTTCGTTTTTGGTGGGCATGAGGTGGATATGTGTGCGGGAGACGTCTGTCTTCTGTCTGATTTAATTATTAGAATGGACTGTTTTCACAAGAGACAACCTCAGCCTGTTGGGGGGGAGAGGGGGACAACTTCGTGCACAAAGAAGCAACAAAATAAATATGAAACATATATCTTGTTTTTTCTCTGCCTCCATCAAATGTCAGAAATGAAACAAATAAAGCAGTTTGTGTCATCATGTTGGTGGAAAGTTGAAAGAGGTTTCACGTGGCTTTGGGGACACAAACGTCCCGATGAGACACACACACACAAAACGATGGGAAGGGGAATGGGAAGGTGTTCTGCCTTCCCATCAGTTCCTCCCTGTCCAACCGGTGAAACCGAAGTAAAATGTAACACCAGTTGTAAAATTTGTGTGGCTAGTGATTCAAAAAACAAATTTCTGCCCAACTAATATTTATGTTTAGGTGTTCCTACTGCATGAATGGATGAAAATAATATATTGGCTGATGAGGCCTTCCTTTAAAGGGATAACCCAGTCAACTTTAAAGCGATGCTCTTATAGTTATCAATAGTTAGTACCTGATCAGCATGTGACATCAGTCATAAAGCACAGAGGATGGAGAAAGAGGCAATAGTCTCAACCAAGCTACCCTAATGGTGCCGAGGCTGCTAATGGGATCAGTCCAGAGTTTAGTCAACTTTTGGGCCGACTAGTCCAGGGGTGGGAAATCCTGGTCTTCTAGGGTGGCTATCCTGCATGTTTTACTTGTTTCCTTGCTTGATTCAATGGTTGAAGTACCTCTTCATGTTCTGTAGAAGCCTGTTAATCACCCGCTGATTCAAATCAGGTGTGTTGGAGCAGGGAAACAAGTAAAACATGCAGGATAGTGGCCCTCGAGGACCAGGGTTGCCCACCCCTGGACTAGACACACTGGTCAGGTGGACTGATACCTTCAGCGGCCTCAGCACCGTCAGTTTATACACACGTACATTCAGGTAGTAACATGGGCATTGTTTGATTACATAAGCAGCAACAAACTGAACAAAAGGGTGTCATGCAAAAGTGTAGCAGTTTAATATTAGCTAATGTAGGATTCTTTCACACAGGTATGTTGTTTTTGGGAGAGTTTCATGAGCCTGAAAAACAATTAATAGGCACTTGTTTAGCTTAGCCTGGATGATGACTTTTGCCTTTTTCTCCATCCTCTGTGCTCTGTGAATGATAAGATAATAACTACTGAAAACTATTAGACAGAATATCGCTTACAAAGTGACCAGACTATCCCTTTATTTCATCCGGCAAAACTTGGTGAAGGAGCTGAGAGGGGACATGTTTAGAACATAACTTGAATAAATTCATCTCCAAGAGTCACGGCAGCAATGTTAAACAATAAGTGTAAAACAAACACCACTAACCTTTGACTTATATTTGTCTCATTATCTTGAGAAAGAAAAACCCTTTTAAGATATTTTCCTATTTTGAAAAATCAACCTTCTGTAAATGACAAGATAAAACCAGCCTAGTTAGCTTAAGATAATGGGATAGTTAACTAGTAATCTTGAGGAAAATCACATCAAAATCAAAAACAGCAGGAGCAGGTACAGCCCTTCCTGGCTTATGTAGTTGAGGTCACTGGTCTCTGAAACTTTCCTTTTTGGGGTCAAAACCTGAGCAGTTAACTACAGCTCTAAAACAAACAAACAAAAATAAGAATAAAACTTTATATTCAATCATTTTTCATAACTCCTTTTTTTCCTTCCTCAGATATCTCGTGATCCCAGTCCTCATATCTGAGATAATTGGATTTAACTTCCAAGATAAAGAGGTAAAGATTTTATTTCTGTTGCCTTCTCGTGGTACAGTCCATCCTTCCAGCTGGAATTATCAACTGGATTGTTCACTAAAGTCAGAAATTCAACTCTGAAAGTCAGAGCTAAGTTCCATTTGATTTAGAAGTCCAGGTTTGGATCTGGGAATAACATTAACCAAGTTAACTCATTACAGGGTTATTGGTATTTTTCATTTAAACTCAAAAGTTGGACTGTCAGAGTTGGAATGCCCCTTTGTAGATGGAATTCTGACTTGGAAAGCTGGAAGTTGCTTACTATTCCCAACTCCATAATTCAGCAGGACTACCTCACACATGAAAAGCACTGAAGGTTGCAGTAATAAAATGTTTATTATGGCTTTGGTCAGTAGGCCCACACATTGTAATTTCAGCCATTACTGGTGAACATGCTGCAACAGTGTTTTATGCATAAAATGCAGAATATGACTTGCAGTGGAATTACAAGTAAGATGGATGTTGTTCTCAGATTTTAATTCTGACTTATGAGACATAAAAAGGCTTGCATTTGTTTTTGTTTTTCTTCCATGTGAGTTTCTGTTTGACATGGCTCTTGATTTTGTTCCATCTTGATTCGGATCAACTGTTTATTATCACTCAGTGCTTGAAGCTGCAATGAGATTAGACTCAATAGGTTCATTTATATTAGCTGATAAAAAAACTGCTTACTCATTTGTGACGCACAACAACCACAAGAGGTTTAGCTGTGATATACTGGATGTACGTTATGTGAAGTGTTGCAGAAATGCTGCTGCTACTTCAGTTTGCTGTGTTTCCATGTCACCATACTAGATTAGCTTGGCTGACGTAGTACCAAAGAATGTATTTGTTGTTCTATTTATTCCTATCTACATCATGGAATAAAAGGGATGCAACCTGCAGGGTAACAAAATATATTCCTGTTGCTTGATTTCTTGAAGTAGAAGACAAAGAAACAGCAAACTAGGGAATTACATACAGTATAGTGTCACTCAAAGTGGGACAACCAGGTGTTATAAAAACCTCTGAAAATCTTAAAGCCATATTTTCACTATAGTCTAACTGGCTGAAACAATGAAATCAGTAGAAGTCCAAACTTTTTGGGCTACTATAAATGCTCCACCTCTGGCAGGAGGTTGGTCTGAGTATTTCAGAAACTGCTGATCTACTGAGATTTTCACAACCATCTCTAGAGTTGGTTTTTAGATAATGTTCTAAAAAAAACGAAAACATCCATTTTTGTGGACAAAAAGGATCTTTTAATGTCAGAGGACGATGAGCAGACTGGTTTGAAATGACAGACAGGCAACAGTAGCTCAAATAATAACTCGTCCCAACCAAGGTCTGCAGAATGCCAACTCTGAACAAACTGACCTTGAGTCAGATGGGCTTCAGCAGCAGGACCACACTCAACTCCTGACAGCTAAGAACAGGAAACTAAAGCTGAAGTTTACACAGGCTCGCTAACACTGGCCAATAAGATATTGGAACAACTTTTTCTGGTCTAAAGGTTCTGTGTAAACCCTAAAGGTGGTTGAGTGTGGAAGAACCCGACAGCCATGCCATGCCACGTTTAAATTTTACTTAAATTGTGAGAAAAAATATAAATATGACACACACACAGCATTTACACACGTTCACATACATAAATATATAAACAGCGAAGGTAATTACTGCCATCTGCTGGACAGTTCCTATCATTGCATATTTGTTTTTGTTCAATAAAAGCGAATACAAAGTGATGCCTTTAGGAACATAGGATTTGTTACTGTTAACGGTCTCAATTTACGCTGTATCGCATGTCTTTTGGCATTAATGTTTGACTTGATATTCGAAGGCCTTTTTCAACTTTGTTTGGAAATCTTTCTTCAATATAACTTCCAATTATCTTTTATCTACTTTCCTCTCATGTAAAATTGAAGATTCATGACGTGACCACATGATGTGGTGGCGTTTCGCACCACACTTACATCTTTTTTTTTTTACTGAATACTGAACTTTTACTGGCTGTGGAACGCCGTAGTTGAAGTGAAAACTGTACATTACGAGGTGGTACGTAAACGCAGCACTACACCTCAGCAACTGTCATGGCGTCTCCCTTGAAGGGGGTTTGGTACCGGAGTCAGTAGCTGCTGTCAGTCTCAGTTTTCTCCCTCTGACAAGAGGAACGAACCCGACCCAAAGAGGTTTTTAGGAGCGGGTAGTCATCATGGGGACCGTACATGCTAAGGTAAACCGAATGAATCACTTCAGCTAGCCTTAAGGAGCATTTCGTGCCTTGACCTCCGTGCTCAGTCAGGGCTGAAAGGCTGGAGTGTGCACTCGATGTACACTGTTAGAAAAACATGACCATTAAGCTAACAAATGAGTTGCTTTATTATGCATAAATCACGATTTAACCAAGTCAACGTGCTAATCCAGCATTTACAAACCGCAAGGCACTAAATTGTGTTTCGCTTGCAGAAACCCCCCACCCCAAATGAAAACCAAAAAAATGAAATAATTGTCTCGTTCTTTAATGCAAAGGATACATTCGTAAGGTCAACACGAATATTTGTAGGAGTTTCCAATCTAAATGGCATTTCTTCCAGTTGTTTTATTCAGAGTTTTCTCTGAAAGCCCCACCAAGGAAACAACAATTGATCAACAAAAAACTCTTTAATAAAGAATGTCATCAGGGGAGACTTTTTCTACCAATAAAGAGCAAGAAAAACAACAACACAACTTATATGAGTGTTTAAAAGGTAAAGGAATAGTTTGGCCCCATTTTGAAGTGGGGTTCTGTGTGAAAGTTATGAACAATTAATATCTTACCTGTTGTAGACAGCTCTTTGACTTCAGTTTGGAGAAATAGTTTCCACTATTGACTATTTTAAATCTGAGTGTTCCGTCAATTAATTTATTCAGTATTTGATTCATCTAATTAGCCAATTTTCCCTAATCTACAATTTTATGTTAGTTAATTTATTTTTAACCGTCAACTTTGGCATTTTACAGTACATCACGGAGTGTAAACAAAGACTTTCAAATGAAAGTATAAAATATCTGCTGAAAGGTTCAACTCCAATGTGACCAAAAATAAACTGAAGCTCTGATTATGTGTGGATTTGAAAATAAAAAGCCTGAATATGCGGCATGTTGTACGAGTATTATTGGTAAGAACTGCATCAAAGGTGTGAAATCCGTTTGCAGGAATTCAGTCCCGTGGTTTTAACGTCAGAAAGAGGAGAGAAACAAACAACGCAACCATTGAAAATTGAATAATGGAGACTGGAACATATAGTCAAGTCATGTTTATTTGTATAGCACATTTCAGCAACAAGGCAGTTCAAAGTGCTTTACATCATAAAAATAACACACAAAAACAACAACATACAGTCACCAAATGAGACACCAGGGTAGTACACATCCATTTATTATGATTCAGAAGCAACTCTAAACAGGTGGGGTTTTAGCCTTGATTTAAAGGAACTCAGTGTTTCAGCTGTTTTGCAGTTTTCTGGAAGTTTGTTCCAGATTCGTGGTGCATAAAAACTGAATGCTGCTTCTCCATGTTTGGTTCTGGTTCTAATGATGCAGAGTAGACCAGAACCAGAAGACCTGAGTGGTCTGGAAGGTTGATACACCAACGGCAGATCTTTAATGTATCGTGGTGCTAAGCCATTCAGTGATTTATAAACTAGCAGAAGTACTTTAAAGTCTATTCTCTGAGCTACAGGGAGCCAGTGTAAGGATTTTAGAACGGGGGCTATGTGCTCCATCTTCCTGGTTTTAGTGAGAACACGAGCAGCAGCGTTCTGGATCAGCTGCAGCTGCCTGATTGATTTTTTAGGCAGACCTGTGAAGACACTGTTGCAGTAATCAATGGGACTAAAGATAAATATAAATGTTCTTTTACCACTTTTTATACCACATATGACTTTATTAATTGCATGATAACTGTATGAGTGTGTGAGTTAAATGTTCTGTTAACATTATCTACACATATAGCTGAGTTAAAACAGGCAAATGAACAGACAGATCTCAGGGGTTGTATCAGAACGTTTACCCCATAAACTAAAATACCAAGTGTCCCCAGCTCCTCTCTTTGTTGGGACTTGAAACCAGCAGGAACCGGTTTACAGAAGTGTCCATGTTGTATGTTTGGAACTAGCATCTGCGCGTTAGCAATGCGGGGCTCTAAGCCCTGCCTCCTCCCCCGCACACCATCATGGCGTCACATGAGCTTTCTTTAAGCATGAAATAACTAAGTACAGCTAAACAAGTGAAAAAAATTGTTATTTGAACAAACGCCAGCAATATCAGAACTATGAACATCAACAAGAGTCAACACCTGAAAAACATGATCTGAGGTGTGTTTTTCATTTTTTTTTAACAAAGGCAAAGTTTACAGACAAGGAGGCGGGACTAAAACTTGT
>JAOXNZ010000001.1:33974863-33992722 GCA_028566095.1 Kryptolebias brasiliensis | reverse complement strand
GTACAGTCTCAGGGTGCTGGACTTAGGGTGAAACCCTCCGTGCATTATGAGGAGCTTTCGTGTCTTGATGTCAGTGGCTTCTATCTCCTCCTTTTGCCGGGTTATTATACCAGCAGGGTATCTGATGACTGGCACCGCATATGTGTTGATAACTTGGACTTTGTTCTTACCATTCAGCTGGCTCTTCAGGACCTGCCTCACTCTCTGTAGGTACTTGGTTGTGGCTGACTAACAGCTAGTCTGAACATAGCCATGACCAAACTGGATCTTTTTCATCTTAAAGCAGCTCCAATCTCAAAAGTTTTATGAAGGACCATGCAAACAGTATATTAAAAAAATAAAGGCCTAGCATCTTTCTATTCTATTCCAGTAGTGGCTCTTGAGCATAAATATTAATTTTAGAAGCTAGATACATTGAAAAGCCTCATTAATATAGCAGTTAGGCTAAGTATGTCTATACAGGGTTGAAAAGTAACTTGTTAGCCCTACATGTAACAACAATAAATAATTTATTCACAAAATAAAAGCTGTAATCTGACACTTAACAAAAAAAAAAACTGAGTTTGTGTCTTATGTGAATCACAGCAACACTCTGGTCTATTAATCAGTTCATACAGAGGTGGGAGAACTTTTTAATTTTAACTGTGTAAATTAAAACAGACAGACAGGTAAACAGCTGTGTGTACAGGACAGCATTCATACACAGCACAAACACACACTCTTTACTCCTACCAAAGAACACACACACACACAATGAGTTGTAAAATTATTCACCCCCATTGTATTCATTCTGTTTTGTTGCCTTACAACTTGGAGTTTTATTAGATTTTTAATTTGATTTTAAGTAATAGCCATCCATCCATTTTCTTTACCCGGTTTTTCTTTCCCAGGTCGCGGGGATCTCCAGAAGTCACTGAGCGAATGGCGGGGTCATCAAATTTAAACTCAGTATTTGAAAACTTTGACAGAGTTGACTGAGTCCATTTTTGAAAATGTTAGAAACTCAAGCAACAAGACGGCACACCTCTGTGACTCAAGTGACGAAATTAAAAACTACTGCAGTTATGGTATTCCATCATAAATGCTGTTCACCAACTAGTAGCAGCACAGTGAGATGATAGGTTTTATGCAGATTTTGCACAATGAGTGGCATAGAAAGTATGTGCTGTGAATGACTCTCAGCTACTACCATGCTATTTTTTAGCACAATAACTGTGAAATTATTTTAAATATAGTTATTTTTGTGTTTTTTTATGGTCAGTTGTCTGTGGAAAACTGCTAAAAGTCCCAAAATTCTAGTTTAAAAGCTAAAAGTAGCAAAAGCACCAGCTAAAAGAAACAAAACACTAGCTAAAAAGGAGCAGCAAAACACTAGTTAAAAGCAAAATGTTGCAGAATGACAGCTAAAAGATACAAGTAGCAAAAGGCTAGTTAAAAGTAGCAGAATAGTAGCTAAAAGGCTAGATAAAAACTAAAACTACAGTGAAGCTATCATGCATGTTTTTGGTCACTGGGAGGAAACCGGAGTAGCTGGAGAAAGCCCACGCGTACACGGGGTGGACATGTAAGCTCCACACAGAAAATGAACCTGCGACCTTCTTGCTGTGAGGTGACAGCTCTAACCTCTGCTCCACCGTGCTGCTTCAGCTTTTCATATATGAATGGCTAAACTAGCACAAAGCATGCAGAAGTAGTTTATTACGAAAAGCAGAACTGAAAAATAAAAACACAGGAAAAGCAAAAGCATTCCAGTTTATTACGGTGTTTGTGGTAATCCCGGAAGCCATGCTCCGAGCTGCTAATCTCAAGCGTGAGCGCGCATCTGAGGAGCGCGGCGTGAGCGCGCACGTAAACTGCTGAAGCGGGGACGCACGGTGTCGTCCCGCTGCTGTGGCGAGTATAAGCTGGCCGTGGCAAGCCCGCGCCTCACCGACACACACCGACACGCACGTAAGGAAGGTGTGAGCGGACAGCCGCGCGCACAGCTCCGGAGCAGCTCGAGGCTTTCTCTCCTCGCCGTTTTATTTTATTTTGACATTTCTGCCTCTCCTTTAACTCCAAACTCCGCCATCATGCTGTGGACGGCGAGCCAAGTCTTGAGGAAATTCTCCTCCTCGTCCGTGAGTAAAACACCGGGTCAGCGGCTCTAACACCGGCTACAAACCTCGGTTCGGCTCAGTCTGAACCCGCAGCTCCGCGCTGTAGGGTCGCGGGTCCATCAGAGGCTCGGCTCGGTTCTGCTCGGGGTCAGCCGAAGCTCTGCAGCAGCTTCTCGTGCTTTTTTGTGTTACAGTTTTGCCACGTCGTTGCACGCTCGCATCTCTCTCCCCCACCGCTACTGTACAAGAAGGGAGGGAGTTGCATCATCATATGGGCTCCGGCGGCTCTGGATGAAACCCCAGCTGAGACGTTCCCCAGTTTGTCCCCATCAGTGAGGGTATTGTGCGGGCAGGAGGTGACTGACAGGAGCATGGTGGGAAACCCTAAACCTGCTGACTGTCAGAGCGCTGGGGGGTGGGGTGGGGGTGGAGAGGTTTGGAAGCTCTGGTATGCTCTTGAACTTCTCACTTCTTGCTGACAGCCAGTTCCTCTCTGCAGAGCAAGTCTGGAAGAAGCCAGTCTTGAAAAATTTCTTCTCCGTTTTCCACTCTGGCTGTAAATTTACACTTAAAAATAGCAAATTTTAACAGTAAAGTACCACTTTTTATTTATATATATATTTTTCACTTTTATACTGTAAATGCAAACTCTATTTTTCTGTATTTGCAGTAATGGACCAGTTAGGGGGTGGGAATCTCTGGGCACCTCACCATTCGATTTGATTACAATTCAGATTGCTGCGAAGTGATTATAAACCAACTATTGATGCGTCTATAATCAGACTTCAAACAAACCCCTGAGGATAGAATCTCTCACATTTACCAGAAACGAACTAATTTGCTCTACACCTTCAAAAGAATTTTTTTTCCATCCAAACAGGATTTTGGGAATTAAGTGAACCAAAGGAGCCAAGCTGCAAAGTGCAGTGATAAGATTCTGTGGCAGTGGATGTCCATACATCCTGTTAGAGATTTCTGACCCGCAAGCTTGCTTCAGTGTTTCTACCAATTTGTTTTAGGTCCTGGTGTAGAGTGTGGGGATGTATCTGTTAGTATCTTAAACATAGGATGATTGTGTTCTATTGTGGCTCCAAAGGGTGCAACATAAGGTAGCATCTCAGAGGGCTGCATCTCTTTGGAGTCTAGTTGGCGACACAAAAGTTGCTTGTAACCAATGAGCCATGAAGCCAGTTTTTGAAAATCAGAACCTATTTTTATTTCAGTCCACATCATACACATCTCAGCTAACTTTGTACCCACCTTGACAGCTGCCCCATGTTTCTGATTTAACCTGGAGTACACGTTAGAAATGAAGATAGGCAGATTTGGACCAGTTTTCTAAATTTCATTTATTGAGAACTTCTGCAAATATTTAGAAACAATCTGGAGACTCCCTCTTGAATGTCGTTTTCCAACAGTCGGAGCCCAGTGAGATGGTACCTTTAGCAGTGGCAGCAATGATTGGCAGGTTTTCCTCCTCCTCTCAGTGGAAATGTGCACACAACTTGCATATAGTGTGACTTTTGTCAACATTCTTTTTTCCTTTAACTTCAAAGAGGTTGAAGTTCTTCCAACGTCTATGTGTCTTTAGCTTGTTCACGCCAAACTGTTGCTGCACTTTGTTACTTCAGATTTTATGACATTATTAACATTAAACAATTGGCTGTGGTAGCTCGGTGACAAGTGCCGCAGTCTTGTAATCCTGAGGCTGCAAATTCAAGCCCAGGTTGCGGCAGGAAGGGCATCCCACGTTAAACAATTGCCAAATCTTTCATGCGAGTTTGCTCGCTGTTGGTGACCCCTGAAGAAGGGAGCAGCCAGATGAAGATTAACATTAAATACCTATCATTTTTTACATTTTTAAATCAATTCATAACCATTCATGTCCACATCGAGATGCATCAAAAATGTTGTGTAACCCCCACCTCTAGTACCGTGATCACATTACCGGTGTGTTACCACTCTTCTCTGTTGACACTTACTGTAGTTTTACAGTAAAATATCACAGGGCTATCTAGTCCCTGTATAACCAAAACTAAAGCTGTGTTTGTATGTTTGGCACAAAGTTGAGCTCATTCTCCGTGTTGGTTAGAGTCCAGCAGGGCTGTCCCTTGTCTCTGATTCTGTTTGTGGAGTTCATGGACAGGATCTCAAGGTGCAGTCTTGGAGAGGAGGGTGTCTGGTTTGGGAACCTCAGGGTCTAATTTCTGCTTTTAGCCGACGATGTGGTTCTGTTGGCGTCTTCAGGCCATGACCTTCAGCGTTCACAGCCCAGTGTGAAGCGGCTGGGATAAGAGTCAGCTCCTCTAAGCCTGAAACCATGGTTCTCAACCAGAAAAAGGTGGAACGCTCCCTCCGGATTGGGGATGAGTCTCTGCCTCAGGTGGAGGAGTTTAAGTATCTGGGAGTCTTGTTCACGAGTGATGGCAGGATGGAGCGGGAGATTGATTGAAGGACCAGGGCCTTGTTTGCAGTAAGGAGGGCGTTGCTCCGGTCTGTTGAGGTTAATAAGGAGCTGAGCCGAAAAGGCTTAGTTCTGGATTTACTGGTCTGTCTATGTTTCAATCTCAATCTATGGTCATGAGGTATGGCTCATGACTAAAAAGAACAAGATCCTGGATACAAGCAGCAGAATAGAGCTTTTTATATAGGGTGGTTGGGCTCAGCCTTAGAGATACGGTTATTTCTAAGGCTGAGATAAAACATCCAGGCGGAGCTTGAAGCAGAGCCACTGCTCCTCCTCATCAAAAGGAATCAACTGAGGTAGTTAGGGCATCTGATTAAGATGGCTCCCTGTGGAGATTTTCCGGGCATGTCCCATGTCCCAGAAGTCACTGGGTGGATTTTGTATCCTCTCTGGTCTGGGAACACCTTGGAATCCCCCAAGAGGAGCTGGAGATAATTTATTATCCAATGAGCCATCCATGGATGGATGGATGGTTCTGGTGTCTAGCTCCAGCAGTCCCTGTGAGAGAGGCGAGTGACACCCTGGACAGGTCGCAAGTCCATAACAGAGCCACATGGACAAACAACCAACAGAAAAAAAGAGATCACAATCTTTTCTTTTAGCGTTTTACATAAACATTGTTGCCTAAAACAGCAGAGAATAGGAGGAAAAGAGAAATAAAGGTGGTGGGGAAACAGATTTCCACCACGGAACACAACACCATTATAGCATTATAGAATGTAAGCCAAGAGTCTAGTCCAAAGGTTTCCTCAAACTGCTAACTCAAAGATCTTGCAGAGCAGACAGACCGCCATTTTCATTTCAGAACTTGGAAAATTCTAGATCAGTTTTATCATGTCCTGATACATAAAACTATAAAACTGAGAGAGAGTGGACTTTTACCCATGACTGTATATTCTGGTAGAACAAGGAAACCAAATCCGCTTGGTACAAGACATTGAATATTTTTGTTTTTTCCAGCATTGCAGGTATACTTAAAAGATGGTATGTCACTGAGGTGCTACAGTTTGGAGATTGATTGCTGAGGAAAAAAAAATCCCTCATAGTGGCGAGAAAATAGTTGAATTTTCAAATGAAGTCTCACTGAACTCTAAGTGTTTGTGACCAAGTGATCAACAAGCCAGGTTCTGCATTTTGAGCAGCCAGTTTTTGAAAAATCACACCTTGTTTTTGTGTGCACAACTTGCAGAACTATCATTCCGTGCACATTAATTTGCTGTCCATCTCTTCCCACATTGAATTGGGATTTAATCTGTTCGAGTACACTTTAGAAATAAAGGACCAGATTTTCAATAAATAGTATTCATTATCAGTGTGCTTTTTAGACCTGGACACTTGCCTTGGATGGTTTCTGTCAGAGGAGAGCTCCTGTGAAGATGTAAAAATACAGCTCTGCTGCTCTTGTGACAGGCTGGAGATGCTTTAGTTAAAATCCAGATGGGTTGGCTTCGCCTACAACAATTTCACTGTTTCTAAATTCAAGTGACATAGCTGAGCAATTTTGCGACTCACACAAGGAAGTTGAAAACCCCACAAAGACATTCAGGAGACATTTGAGCGACTTTCCTCATGAATACCATTTGCTGACTACTCGTACCCCAGTGAGATATCGCCTTAAGTAAATCTAACACACTCTATTTTTTTTCTCTCTTTATTGCCAGAATTATTACCAGAATAAACTTAAACTGGCCATCATTGGTCAGAGTTTGTTTGGCCAAGAGGTGTACAACAACCTGAGGAAGCAGGGTCACAAGGTTGTGGGTGTGTTCACAGTTCCTGACAAGGATGGCAAGGCAGACCCCCTGGGTGAGTTATCCCTGCTCAACTCTTGCTTTTCTGTTGTTTTTTTTTTAAATTTATGCATCATTTTTGTTTTGATGAAACACAACAATGAAAAAAGGTGGAGGAGAAAAAGTGTGAAGAAAAGAACCCAAATGCAGTCTTCCCTTCAGAGGTGACAGTCTCCAGAAACTATTATTTATTGAAGATGAACAAAGACACTGTAAGCAGGGATAAGAAACTGAAAACTAAACTTTAGAACATGAGGTCTGTATAACTTGTCTTTAGGGCTACCATTAATGACTATTTTTAGTTCCATTAATCTATTGATTAATTTTTTTGACAAATCTAAACACCTAATTTTCAACTATTTTTTTTAGTCCATAACAGTTCAATACCAGTCAACTTTGGCATTTACAGTCTATCACTAAATAAAATGTAAACAAAGACTTGAAAATAAATTACAAAGTATAGGTTTAAAGTTCCAACTTCAGCTTGACAAATAAGTCTCTCATTATTAATGTATTTAAACATAAAAAATAATAATCATCATATCTGTAACTCTGACAGATGTTTTTAACTTAACTACACTTTTTATATATGATATTAAAAAGGTAAGTTCTTTCAGCTGCTCCCTTCTTCAGGGGTTGCCACAGCAAGTAAACTTGCACGAACGATTTGGCAATTGTTTTACACCTGCAACTTCAGGATTACAAGACTGCCACAATGACCACTGAGCCACCGCAGCCTCATACTTTTCATATAAAACATTGAACCAACATTAAACAGAGGAGGTCTCAGATTTCAGCTTTCAAAAACCTATAATGGAGCATTAGGCCTGATCCCCAGTCAGTTTCACTCCAATCAGGACCTGCCTTCATGTGACCAGAGTGGCCCATCAGTGAGTCATGTGAACAAAGACCCTAACGAGCCTCGATTGTTAGGAGAGAGAGGGCAATCTGCATGTAAATCCAGTTTACAGAACATCTCGGCTTTAAAAGCTCAAACTCCACACTCTCTATTTTTGAATTGAAAAAGCTCCTTGGATGAGAAGCGAAACGTCTTCAACTACAAATTGAAGTCCAGTTGCTTTTGTTTTTAACCTTTTTTGGATTCTACTAAGACCCCACTAATGTGATGCTATTCAGATGTTCTGGGGTTTTCTTTTATAACATATCAGAAACCTTAGAAAATGTTGGATGCAAAATTTAAACACCACATTTTACATTCCTTTGACACCAACAATAATTGTACTTTTACAGATGTAGCAAAGTCTCTTCTAAGGCTTTGTTCACGCAGGAACGCTGTCTTTCCAAAATGATTTTTTTCCTCATAAAAAAAAAAAAGTTTTTAGAAATGTCTTCATTCACACATAAAACGAACCAAACACTGAGGTAACTATGCCTGGCGTGTATGCGGCCCTGTAACGTTGCTACAAAAATACATCATAAACAGGAAAGACTTAGGGCAGACACTCCAAACTGTAAACACAGGTAAAGATGTAAAGTATAAGAGCGAAAACTGATGATGAAATGTCAATTGTTAAAACTATTCTCATTTGTTGATCTTTTTCTGCTTTAGTATTGTTGGCAGTTTAATAAAGTAATAAAAAATCTTTTTGCCCTTAGATTTGGTGTAAAAAGAAGGGATTGCTGCTCTGCTCTATTTAAGGCAGTTTTATTGTTCATTGGCATTGTCTGTTTGAAGATTATACAAACTACAATTACCAATAAATACCATTTAGGGGTTCCCAAAAATAATTTTGTATAGATGTAAGGCTGGAACAATAAGGAAAACCTTTGCATCTCCACTAAATGCACTTTATATATGGGCAGGACCTTAAGCCCATATACACTGTGGTCATTTTTCCTTTCAGTAATTTATTTTGTTAGGCCCCTTCCCACAAGATTTCTCTGCTCTCCACAAGCTACACAATGTATAAATTAAATTGTGGAAGGCTCATGGTAAAATTGGAAATCCTTCCTCATAATGCTGCTACACTCGTAGTACTCACCAAAGCGGCACAGATTACTCATACTCCAAAGAGTTGCCCAAAATCCAGGGGCAGGCTATGGTCATACACAGAGAAGCAGAAGAGGTAATACTCATCTGGGGAAGCAGGCGAGCGACTTGATCGATGTCCGAAGGCAAGAGTCAAGATCCAGAAAGGCAGAAGAGTGAGACAATCCGACAAGGGATGAGCAAGCCGGGGAAATCCAGAGACGTGAACGTGGTCAGGCACAGGGGGCTAAACAAAGGCATGGTAGGAACGCTGAAATACTACTCACACAAGGCTTTAATATTCTGGCGAGGAGGTAGAGGCTGAGAGGTGCTTAAGTAGCAGGAAGCACAGGTGGGTTGGATGAAGCTGATTGCAGCAGAACAAAATGGGCATGACCTGAGAGCAGGGATCATCACACAAATAGGAATTTCTCTCCTATTTTCCACTTCACCAAGATAGTCTCATGCCCTTCTCCTCACTCTGTACGCTTGCCCTGGCACAACTGCTCTGGCACGACTCTTTTGGGCTATGATAATAAAACCAGCATCATGTTGCTACAGAGATTTTGTGCATGATCAAGTCTATTATGGACCTATCATGCTCTATCATGCATAATGGGGAGCCCACCTTGTCTTAACATGCACCTGATGACCTTTCAAAGACCATCCATGTTCTGGCTGACTTGAACCTAGCAGGGTCATCGTCCAGTGTATTAAGTTAACTTGGGATAATCATAAATTAGACAGAGGCAACGTAACAAATAATTAGGTAAATATGGAGGAGAATAAGTAGTGTTGGTCAATTGTGGACAGATCAAAAGGGAGCATGGAGCCACTAAAATAATATTCTAATACAGGTGGGGAGCAAACGCATGGAATTTTAGACCAAGGTTGACTAATCTCACCTCCAACGTTTTGTGTTTGGACCTGGTCATTTTTATTAAAGCACAAACAAATATGGAGGTCATGGCATCGATTCATGGGAGCTAGCAGATGTTGCATTGCAGCAGATTTCAGCTATTAGATTTAACTCAGGTGAAACAGCAGCGTAGTGGTTAGAGCTGTCGCCTCCCAGCAAGAAGGTTGCAGGATCGCATCCCGGCCTGGGGCTTTTCTGGGTGGAGTTTGCATGTTCTCCCTGTGCACACGTGGGTTTACTCCGGTTTCCTCCCACAAACCAAAAATGCATGTAACATGCATGTTAGGTTAGGTTAGGTTAGGTTAATTTGTAACTCTTAAAAAAATTGTCCCTAGGTCTGAGTGAGAGTGTGCATGGTTGTTTGTCTCTAAGTGGCCCTGTGATGGACTCGTGACCTGTCCTCTCGCACAGTGACTGCTGGAGATAGGCACTGGCTTCCCGCAACCCGGAATGGAAAAGCGGGTAAAGAAAATGGATGGATGGATGGTTGGATTTAACTCATATAATGGCTAGCAAGTGTTACAGAGATGGAATTATATGTAGTCTCTACAGCTGCCTGTAAAATAAAATCACTTGTGTAATTTTACCTGTAGGCTAAATGAGAAAACACTGGTTATAAAATGGTCTTTTATTCCCTTATTTTCCTTAACAACTTTTTTTCCCAAAACTGGTTCTTTGGATAAATGAAACCAGTAGTTTTATAGGCACACTGAAAAAGATAATGGCTTCAGGTAGAAGCTCAGTCCTCAGAGAATCCATAATTGTAAGAGTGTTTGTCCTGGATCCTAGCTGTGCTCATCAGAGGCCTGTGCTGTGGCTGAGGTAGATGTGTGTTGACTGAACTGTGCTCCTGGACAAAGACGGGCCTTTGTCCTAAAGTAGCTGAGGGATAGTGGCTCCATTGTCTGTTTAAGAAGGGGGATCTGTGTGGTCTAGAGATGAGGCTATGAGGTGAAATATCTTTAATCTTTCCACAAAGTATCAGCCACCTTTTGACCTTTGTTTTAAACTTTTATGTTCTCTGAAAAATATTCCATTCTTTCCTGTTTCGAGAAATTTGAGCCCAATAGAGCTTGAGTTTTTCTTTTCACCTACTGGTTTACATAGAGCAATGCATTTGGGACATTAAGAGCCAAGTGTTTGTGTCCTTTGACCTTTCATAGCACAACATGTCAAAGTACAAAAAGTCAGATGCCAGAACTTAAGCATATTGTTTGATATGCTGCCCTGTATTGGGTTTATTACAGTTTATTATAGCTGTGTGAGTTTAGAAAGAGCAGGTGGATGTGGTTCTGACTGGAATTAAAGCTTATCTGACTTAGGTTGAACCAGTTAAAACTTCCTCATTGGGTTCCAGGTCTAATTGCTATTTACAAAAAAACCTTTTATTACCTATGTCTGTCTTCATTTGGGACACGTTCTAAACCTTCCCTAATTTATAGTTTCAGTGCATTCACAAGCACTTGAAAAGTAAAACTGGACAGTACTTAGACGGACTCTTTGGAAACTAACATACTTTGAGTCTTGGATTTAAAAGATTTTTAAAACATGATTGTCCTGTCTTGTATCACAGAACCTCCCTGTACACTAAAAGATTTCACAAATGCATCTCATGTTCAGATGTGAAGAGATATAGAAGTTGGCATGTACTTTAAAATTAGGTATCGTTCAATACTGAGTCTCAATCTGATGTAGGGCTGTTGTAAACGATTATTTTAGTAATCGAGTAATCTATAGATTATTCTGGTGATTAATCGAGTAATCGAAAACAAAATTTGTCAGATTCTGCAGTGACTACTCTTTTTATAGAGTAATACAAATACACAAAAAAGAACATTTAAGTAAACAACCCATTTAATTCCTCTTTTTAAAATAATAATTTAATTGCTTTAAATGCAATAACATAAATCCACTTGTACGTTTTCTAGGGTAGAATGAAAGATTTTCTCTTTTTCAAAGCCAACATATACTGAACGTTGTTCTTGCAAACAACATCAATATGCCTTTCTTAAATGTCTCAATATACAAGTGTGTATGTGAATGTTGCTAAAGTCTTTAAAGGAGCCTATAGTTGAGGCTTGCCCTGCGCTTCGATGCAACGTTTCCTGCTGCAGAAAAAAAGCGTTCTGATGGCGTACATGTCGCTGGGATACTCAGAAAGGACTTTGCAAGCTTTGACAGTGTTGGCTAATATGCTGCATTTGATTTCCACCATACCAGTGGACTCTCCCTCCTGGACAGTGCATGCTCTCCAAAGTACATCTTCTGGACAGTTTGGTTCAAATGCTGCTCCTCATCCTCTTCATCACTTGTACTGGAGTCAGAAGAACAAAGTAGATTGCTGATAAATGAGGTAGTGCTCCCCTGACGCTTTACAGGTTTGTCTTGTGCTGCACTGGGGACCTCATTTTCACCTGAATTTTTCTGTCTGATTTTCTTTTTGACATCAAATGCCATCGTTTGTACCATGCTTTGCATCTTAAAGGCTTCATCAGGGGGCAGGAACGTAAGTGTCTTAAATCTGGGGTCTAAAGCAGCAGTAAGTCGGACAGTGTTTGGGGATCGAAGCTGACACATAATTAGTCCTTCACATCTCGTTGTGATCTGTGTCATCACATCAGCTTGGTATGACTGAGCAGGTTCAGTCTCAAAAGCCTGGGCCTGTATGGTCTTCTTGAGGCTTTGCACGAATTGTGGAAGTGCAGAGAGAGTAATGTAGTCTTGCCCACTCAGAAACACTGTTGCTTTTTCAAGAGACTTGCTTACCTCCTCAATAACATTCCACTGCTCGGGCTTAAGATCAAGGTAGTGTTTTCCTCTTGGTGTCAATGCTGGGTCAGATAACGCTGCAGTTATTGGCCATCTTTGCTCCAGCAGCTTGGACAGCATGTGGAAAGTACTGTTCCAACAAGTACTTACGTCTTGTATGAGCATGTGTGATGCTGTGCCCATTTGCTGCTGCTTATCCTTCAGCTTTGTGCAAGCCAGTTCACTTTTTTAAATGTTCAACAAGACATCTTGCAGCAGCCACACACTTAGAGATACTCTGGTTGCTCTTCAGAGCGTCCTGCACCACCAAGTTCAGGGTGTGCCCTGCACACCACACAGTTACCCACTTCTGCTTTTCTGCCAAAATCTTCACTGCTGCTACAATATTGGCACCATTATCATGGACGACAG
Organism: Kryptolebias brasiliensis; assembly: GCA_028566095.1. Lineage (NCBI taxonomy): Eukaryota > Metazoa > Chordata > Actinopteri > Cyprinodontiformes > Rivulidae > Kryptolebias > Kryptolebias brasiliensis. The sequence goes on along the minus strand of JAOXNZ010000001.1, from coordinate 33,980,277 downwards.
CTTTGACTTTCTCCAGTGGAACAAACTTTGCAGTAACATCCTCAAGCCACACTGCAATATTTGCTGCTGTGTGTCTTTCTTCAAGCCGCATTGTTGTCAGGCTGTGGGACTTTATTTTCCAGTCTTCCCCAAGAAAGTGGCATGTCACCCCAAGATATGTCTCTGTGGCAACACTTGTCTAAATGTCTCTTGTGAGAGCAATGCTGTCAGTCTCTTTTAGGGTGTTTTTCAACTTGTCTTTGATTTCTTCATACTTTTTCTCCACCATTTTTATAAAGTAGGACTTAATTTGGATTGAAGGTGGAGATCATCTTCTGGAACCCTTCATCTTCCACTATGGACAGCAGCCGCATGTCTGGGATGATCATATTTAAAATGCTGTTCGTGAACTCAGCTGCTTGCACAACTGAACATCCTGGTGCCCTTTGTACGAAGCTGTTCAACAGATGATTCTGCGAGTTACTGAAAAGGAGTATAATAAAATTATTATTTGTTTGTTCATTGTTATGCCTTAATAAATATATTTCAAGTGCACTTCATTGGTCATAATAAAATTATTTAATATTGTAAAGGGGTAATCTACACTTTCTGATTACCCTGCTGCAATCAAAGTAACATTGGTATGTCAGTTGTATATGATTTATGCATTTTAAGCTTTTATTTATGTGTGAGGTTTGAGGGTGCTTTAATTAAAAGCCCTCTGTCATTGAATTATTTTTAACCATCCCAGAAAAATCTAAATGCTGTAAAATCATTTTTATGGATTAGAAAACTGAATAGAATCTTTATGTTAGAAATTGAGTAAGGAAGATAGATAATGTAAAAGTTTGAGTTTGTACATTGAGTTCTGCAGACTTAACTTATTGTAAATGGTAAGACTACATTGGTATTTTTATTAAGACTGTATTATTATTTAGTCTTGATTGCTTAGCTATAAACAAATATGATAGTAGTAATAAATGAAGGCTAATCCCAGTTTTCAAAGTCATAAACAGCATTGTGCCACACAAAAACCTTCCGGCTAGACCACAGTGTGGTGAATAGTTTAACAGTATTTATTACAATATATTTAACGAAGCTTCGAGGCAGATAATTTGCCTCGAGGATTTTTAGTAATCGAGGTACTCGAATTATTCGAGGAATCGTTTCAGCCCTAATCTGATGCTTGCATTATTATTATTTTTTAACAGACTTAAAGATTACAAGCTATAATTACATCAAAGTTATTAGAATCTATGCCATCATGTACTCTACACCTCAGTAGGTCTGCACTGTAGTCATGAAAATCTGTGTTCATGTTGCTCATGTTGTTTTTATTATCAACAAGAAAAAAAATATGCCAGATGGGTGAACTTTTTGTAGCCCGGGTAGCTCTGTGTTGGTTATGTAGTGTCAGGAGAATGGGACGTAGCTCAAAAAGTGGCAAAAAACTATTTTGTCCACTACAGTGGGAGTGGATTAGCGGTCGCAGGACTGTGGGCAAGTAGGTAGGCAGGCAGACTAAAGACTCATTAACCAAAAATGAATGAATATTAATGTCTTTATTGTCATTGTATGTCACAATGAAATTAAAGTGCAACAAGATGCAAAGACTCAAAACCACTTGTTTGAAAGAAGGAAAAAAAAGACTTCAGGGACTGAACAGGAACCATGACAAGGGCATGAAACTGAATGATAAGAATCTGACAACAGACTGAGCTACTGAATACAATGTATATGGGAAAGCTGATTACAGAATAACTGCAGCCGTGTGATTGTAACTGAAGGCAAAGAGAGAAGCAGAGAAAAAACACTGATCAACAAAAACCTACAAAATGTCAGGCAAAACAGGCAACTAAACACCTATGGCTAATGGTAATTGGTAAACTGAAAACACTGTCAAAAATTATACTGATGAACAAAGAACAAAAAAATTCGAATGGGAAAAAATAAATTACACCAACAAAAAACACCATGAAACCCCCAAGTAACGACAACAGAGTAATTAGGGTTTTGATACCAAAATATCTTCTGCGTACCACTAGAGAAATCCTGAGTACCTCCAGTGGTAGTTGTACCACAGTTTGAAAACTATGGATTATGAACGGAATGGGAGTAAGCCACTGAAACTACAATTCTCACTCTCACTTGTGTCTTCTAGCGATGATGGCAGAGAAGGATGGGACGCCAGTGTTCAAGTTTCCAAGGTGGCGGGTCAAAGGCAAGCCTCTTCAAGAGGTGGTGGAGGCGTATAAGTCAGTGGGTGCAGAACTGAACGTCATGCCCTTCTGTTCTCAGTTCATCCCCATGAATGTGATTGACCATCCCAAGCATGGCTCCATCATCTACCATCCCTCCATCTTACCTCTGCACAGAGGAGCTTCTGCCATCAACTGGTGAGAAAGAGGACAGAAGGTGGGAGAAAGGGACTCTATAAACCGACTTCAGGTTGATAGTAATGAATATAGCAGCATATACTGTTTTTATGTATTGTATTTGTTTCCAGTGATTCAGTCAGAGTAAGGATTGTTCTGTTAGACACCAGCTTTCTTATCTCTGCCTCTGACTGTCTGCGCCCCGCCCTTGCTATCTGTCTGCTCCTGTTATCACTGTGTGGAAATGAATAACATACACTTGTTTTCAGCTCTGCAGACATAGCATGCTCTAATTTTCCATTTAAATCATGAACATTTTTATAGATTTTATTCAGTAGCTGTCACAAGCAACAAAGTCTGTTCAAAGACTACCTAAATCATTTGTTTGTTTTACCTCCTAGAGTTGGGTTAGAAGGTCAGGGCCATTCTTATGTCTTTTAACTTCAACACTAGTGCCTCAGTATAGTAATGGGTTGTCCCATTATTCACTCAGCTCATGTTTACCTTAATCCTTCGGCCTGTAATGTAATGTAATTAATCCGACCTCTATCTTTAACATTCGAGGACTGAGAGGACAACGTGAAGAAATGCTAAATATTAATTCAATTCATTTCAGTTTATTTATATAGCACCAAGTCACAACAAAAGTCGTCTCAGTGCACTGTACAAAAACATTCACATACATTGTAAAAGTCAAATACTAAAAGCTATGTATCTAAGGAAGCGTTTTTAATATGGGGGTTAAAAGACATATCCTGATCAAAAATAACACCAAGGTTCTTTACATTAGAACTGGAGGCCAAATTCATGCCATGCAGAGGAAGTGAAAGGCTGCAAAGTTTTTTCCTAAGACGCTGTGCTTCTTACCTCCATGTTGGTTTATTGTGCCACCTGCTGGAGGTTAAAGGTCTGTGCAGCAGAGAGGGTTGGAGTTCAGTCGTCTGTTTGTGTCTGATAGCAAAATATCTCATGAGCCAGAGGACAGATTTTAATGAAACTTTTAAGAACTGAATAACTTTTGGAGACTTTTGTATTTAAGATGGCTGCCACAGCTAACTATGGCAGCTAAAAAATGGCTATAACTCAGTCAGTTTTATTGAAGTTAAGCTAAAATTTGATGTGGTAGTAGCTGAGAGTCATTCACAACAACAACACATCCTCTGAGCGTAAGATTGTGCAGAGCATTTTCAAGGTTTGACCAAAAAACTTTAAAACCCTGGCTTAAAAGTCTGCTTTGGTTGGCTTTTACTTTTAATGTTGTCATGTGAGTTTAAGATCCTCTGTTCTGTCTGAGTTTAAAAGCAGAAAATTTAAAGTCATCCAGGTTTTTATGTCTTTAAGATATGCTTGTAATCTAAGTAACTGATTGGATTCATCAGGTTTTATGGATAAATATAACTGAGTATCATCAGCATACCAATGAAGATTTCTCCCACGTTGTTTCATAACTGTACCTAATGTCGACAACATTTTTATGAAAATGTTTTACTCCTGTTTTATTGAGTCAGTTTTAACATTCTCTTTAATTTGTTGGTTTGAGTCGCTTACCCTGAAAAATAAGCACAAACTAAATTGCATTGTAAGGATGTGTAGCAAAAGGATAGGGATTAGTCTGGTAGAGCTAGGAAGGCTAAAGCTATACTTGCTGATCCAAATCACCCTCTTCATTGCCATTATAGGTTGTTGCCTTCTGCTCGTAGATATATGGCAATTAAATGTAACACAAAAATGGACAAATGTTCATTTATCCCTGTTATTGTCGGCCTCATTAACAATTTGAGATAAACCCAAACAAACTGTGGTGGTGTAAGATTGTACTGTGTGCTATATGGAGGTTGTGGCGTATTACAATTGAAATTTCAAATCCCTTTGAATCCAGGCCAGTTTTGATATCTCTATATGTCACTAGGACCCTGATCCATGGTGATAAAAAAGCTGGCTTCACAGTGTTCTGGGCTGATGATGGACTGGACACCGGGCCCATCCTGCTGCAGAGAGAATGTTCTGTTGAGCCCAACGACACGGTGGACACGCTGTACAACCGATTCCTCTTCCCAGAGGGCATCAAAGCTATGGTAAGCAATCCTAACCCGATCTGAATGTTTGCCTAAACTTCACACAGACATTATACTGCAGACTGAGCTGTGACTCCTGGTGTAGGTGGAGGCGGTGCAGCTCATTGCTGATGGAAAGGCCCCTCGAATTCCCCAGACAGAAGAAGGAGCAAGTTATGAGGGGATTCAGAAGAAATCCAATGCAAGGGTAAGAGTGTCTAGTTCAGGAGGACAGGTACCAAGGTGAATGTTTAGAGAAATTAGTCTCATAATAAACATGTAAATAAAATATAAATGCCGTTATGGACTGTGTAAATGTAAATGCACAGTTTGAATTAAAGGCCTAGCATTGCTTTAAGGAATGCATATCTATTGCCTACTACCTTATATACAAGAGTTTTAACTAAAATCATCTTTTGTTGAAAAAGGATGAAGTTTTAGTTGTTTTGGTCAAATCCTAAAAAATAACGCAATGCACAATTTCACACAGAATGTCACGCTCAGAGTATGTGTTGTGAATGACTCCTAGCTACTACTACATTCTTTTTTTAGGTCAATATCTGTAAAACTGACCAAATTGAAGCATTTTGTGTTGGTTAATGTCGTTTAGCTGCAACATCCATCTTGAATTGGGTCGACTCTAAAAGTTAATCAATTGCAGATGTACATTCAATGGGTACTTTCAGAAAGTTTAATTAAAATCTGTCCAGTGGTTCAAGATGAACTGACTGAATTATTATTTTCAAATGTCAGTTGGCTGTGGCAGCCATCTTGAATAAGTTGATTGCAAAGGTTAATCAGTTGTTATGGTACCTTCAATTATCATTTTTGGAGCGTTTCATTTAATTTTGTTCATAAAATATTTTTGCCAACATACACAGGTGACTTTGAAAAGTTATTGACTGAGTTATAGCCCTTTTTGTGTTTGGGTCCTCATTGCTGCACTGTTTCATACATTACTATATCTGAGTAGGAGTAGTGTAAATTTACAAGAACAAAACAAACT
>JAOXNZ010000001.1:33964099-33974763 GCA_028566095.1 Kryptolebias brasiliensis | reverse complement strand
ATATCCAGGTTATGTCAAGGGCAAGCTGGGTCCTCTGCGACCACTTTAATGACTGTGAGCCAAAGAGCAGGTTTTTTGATGTCCTTATGAGCTGAAAAATGAAGTAAAATAATTGTTTAAAAAAAGAAATAAACAGAAATATAATTCATTTCCTCGAACCCGTTTAGTGATTCATGGGATATTTTGCGGTACAGACACACATGCAAAGACAACGGTCTGTGTGATAAATATGGTCTTTCTTACTTTGACTAACTACAGAGAGGAAGTAACACATGAATCTGATGGCAATTCAAATGAACCAGCTTTCCACCAGGCCTTAAATGCATCATGTATAAGCACACACTAGCTGATGGATAAAACTGTCTGAACACATCACGTCATTCATACAGTCCTATTTAACCATTTGTACACATAAAACCTATGAGTGTGAAAACTGTCACATTTGTAAGGTTGAGGGTGAAAATCCTATCTGTTTACTTTTTAGTATGTTTGAGTTTGCAAAGTTGTTTTACACGTGGTCAGACTGTTTGATATCTGTGCATGGGTTACATACCTTTTCTGCAATTACCCAAATTTGCAGGCACATTGTTGTATGTACAGTATTTATAAATTATTAATTATCGCCCGCCCTCAAAAGTTGAGGACAGATCTGTCTCTGTGTGTTTTTGTATCTGTTTTTGTATCTCACTGAATGATTCAACAAAACCTTCAGAAAATAATCACTGGCCACGCACGACAATGACTAAATCAATGTTACAGATACTGAGCTACAATTTTGTGTGGTAGTAGTTGAGACTGATCACCAACACATATTCTGACCATTCACAGATTGTGCAAGATCTTTGTTTAAAATTTGGCCATTAACTATTTGGAGTCAACTCTGTCAGTAAGCAAAATATCTCATGAACCACTGGATAGATTTTAATGAAACTTTCAGGAAACAATCACTAGATGTACGTGCACAACTGATTACCTTTTGGAGTCAATTCAATTCAATTCAAGATGGCTGCCACAGCTAACTGCCATTAGCCAACACCAGAATAAATATAACTCTGACAATTTTACAGATATTGAGCTAAAATTTGGTGTGGCAGTAGCCGAGAGTCATCCCCAGCACATGTTCTGAATGTGATATCTTGTAATTTTGCATGCATAAGGTCAGTTTCAGGGTTTGACTAAAACAACCAACAGGGCGAACTGTTGGACCCCATAGTTTTCTTGTAGCATTTTACTGGAGTTTAGGAGCGATCCTTTTTGTACAAAATACTTCCTGTGAAAAGACACAATGTGTTTGGAAACTAAGAGAAAGAATGTGTAGATGAAGACAGTTTTCCATAAACACTCCAGTAAATCCTGTTTCACACAGAATCAGAGGCAGACTTCCCTGCCCTCAGACAGGCACACAGCTTGAAGTTTTGCTCGGTGTAATAACATCCTCATTCAGTGAGCACCGTGGAAATTTACTGCTGTGTGGCTCATGTAGTCCATTGAAACAGCAGCTTCTCACTTATTCATGCTGGTTCGTCCTATAAGTAGAAAAACAGAGGCGGGTCTTATCCTAACTGCCTTCTGATTGGTCCCTGAGCGCCACGTTGTTGACAGCATGTTTCAGTGTGCTGTTCTTGGTCAGTGCTATTCTTAGTCAGGTTTTCCACTGGACGTTTCCCTGTGCTCCTCAGGGAGCTGCAGCTGGTCCTGCCTGATGTGGAACTAAATGTGATCTATCAGCAGTGTGTTGACTCTCCGTGTGTCTCCCAGGTTAACTTGGCCCAGCCAGCTGAGGCCATCCACAACTGGATCCGTGGCCATGACAAAGTCCCCGGAGCGTGGACACTCATTGATGGGCAGGTGTGTTTCCTGTGAAGGCTGATACAAAACTGGATTTTTGTGGCTTCAGAATTCTGAAAAAAGAAATTAATTAATTAAAAAAAAAATTTTTTTACCATTGCCCTAATCCACATACGCACACCCATACACGTATATATATGTATATAGTACATACCTATATATTAAATCAGTCAGTAAGACAAAAAATAAATCTTAGCCAGTGTTTACAAGGAAGTGAGAAGAAGTATAAATTAATCCTAAATAAATAAATCCTACTACTGTTTATTCAAACATTTATAATGCTTTACCAGCTGTTTTTGGGTGTATGCAAAGGAAAAATGTATATACTGTATCCTATTCTACGTTCACATACATAAATGCATAAATATATCTATGTAAATAAATCTGTTGACATTTACCCACATATACCCACATTCCCATATCTGCATGCTCTCATTCAACTGTCGCATAATAAATATTTATTTCATAATTAGTTCATTATAATTTATTATATCTAGATTTTCTTCATAGAAAACTTTTTGAACATCTTTAGCTTATATTGTTTTTTAAACTGGAAATTGTTTGGACATTCTTGTAATTCAACTTTATAATTTTACCCCACAATCAAAAATACAAAATGTTTTCATTATTGTTCGTGCCCTTAAGCATTTGAAAGGTAAACATTCCTCCAAAATTATACTCCCTCTCACATATTGTTTACAAACAAATATCTTTTTTGTCTTACAGCAGAACTGTACTCAGTTATGAGTGAAAGAATCTTTGGACAGAGTGAGATGAAGTCTTTCTGCTCACCCCAAGGTCTTTCAACCCCCCCAACAATCTGAATGTTTCAATTGTTATCAAACTTTCAGCAGACAAAAGATAAAGAAAGAGAAAACCGTAAAGAAAATCTTAAATTGAGAAATAACATTTTGTACTGTTAAGAGTATTGCTTTAGTTTGTGCGTCATCTGACTCCTTATTCCTGACTCCTTATTCCTGACTCCTGCTGCATCAACTGCCTCCTCGCCAACCCTCTGCAAACATCACCAACCTCAGGTGACCTTGGACAGAATGTTGACCCCTGACCCTCAGCAGGCTCTGGGCCTTAACCTGCCTCCTTATCATGGTCCTGTCGAGGTCTGAGCAGCCTCCACGTTCCTCAAAGACAAAGTGATGAGTGGCCCTCCACAGCTTCTGATACGCTGAGGCACCTATAACTCTGTGTGATGAGAAAGATAAAAGAAGAAGCGATTTTTGCGCAGATAAGAATTCATAAACATCAATTCTAAAATCCAAACATTCTGTCCAAAGAATTCTTTTGGTTTAGATAAACTAATAATCACTTTTTCTCCTTAGATTATTAAAGTATTACTTGTTGGTGTGTTTTATCTTGATAAATCCTCATTTAATCCTCATATTGCTCTAGTTTTTGAAGTACAATTTTTTGATCAATTGTGTAAAATGTCTATTTTGAATCTACAAAAAGTCTGAATGCATATTTTTTACGCTCAACCAATTTTGTGATTTCTTCAGTTAATCAGTGCCATTGATGTTGATCGGTTTGATTTAAATCCATCTTGACTGTCTGTTAATGTTTTGTGTTTTAAAACATAAAGGCAACATGGGAAATCTTTGGTAAACCTCTGTCATAAATTCTTTGCTGTGTCTTTCCTCAGCCTGTGACCCTTTATGGCTCATCCCTGTTAGGGGGGTCAGCTCCAGATGGTCTGCCCCTGGAAACTGATGGTTCTTCACAACCTGGTTTCATCACAAAGACCGGGCTCGTCCTGTTTGGGACTGATGGGAAAGCTGTGAGTTGGGCTTACTACTAAACAAATATCCAACACAAACATTGAGCAGAGATGAAACTGGAGTGGGGTGTGGGTGGGGGGTTGCTCAAACTAAAATACCACTGTGTGTCACTGTGACCTCCTGTATTGCTGTGTTTTATCTGTGTCCTGTTTGATCTGCAGCTTCTCATTAAGAATCTGCAGTTTGAAGATGGGAAGATGATCCCTGCATCCAAGTACTTCTCCTCAGGAGAGAGCTCCAGCGTGGAGCTGACCGATGAGGAGAAAAAGATGGCCGAGGAAATCAGGGCAAGTCAGCTACAGTGTTCTTTATTTTTATAAAGACAACATAAAACTTGACATGAGGAAATAAATCTTTGTTCTTTCTTTAATTAAAGGCCATCTGGAAGGGCATCCTCAGCAATGTTGCAGCCATTGAAGACACCACAGACTTCTTTAAGTCCGGAGCAGCCTCCATGGATGTTGTTAGGTGAGGAACAGGAGGATGTGCTCAAAAATATTTCAGCTATTTCTCTACAGAGTTTAACAGAGCTGCTTATTCATGGAAAATATCAAAATTACAGCTATTATAGTCCATGTTGTAATCAGGATTATTGAAAACAATTATTCACTGAGTTTGGAAACATTGCGTTTTTTGCACTTAAAGAACAGTGAATTTCCTTGAAGGTGATTTTTTTTGTTGTTGTTGTTGAACTTTCCCTTAAAATAACTGACAAATATTTTTTTCAAAATGTAGACTACTGGATAAAATAAATTTGCTGGTTCTATCTTTGTCTTCGTATACTGTTAGTTTTTAGCTAACCTTTTTAGCTTTTATCTAGCCTTTTGTTGTTTTTTACTTTTTAGCTTCTGTTCTGCTATTTTTAGCCTTTAGCTAGTGTTTGTTACTTTTAGTTACTGTTCTGCTACTTTAAGCTTTTACCTAGCCTTTTGCTACTTTTAACTTTTAGCTACCATTCTGCTTTTCACTACCTTTTGCTACTTTTAACACTAGCCTTTTGCTGAAGTTTGACAAAATCCCCACAAAAGTATCTCTTAAGAAATTATTACAAAACAATAAAATAAATTAAAACAAAAACCAAGGAACATTTGCGGCAATAATTTGAAACAGACATAATGCAAAATAAAAAGCAACAAAGCTGAACGTCTCCCAATGTAAAAATACAAAAAAGATCAAATGTGAAACACTCAAACTTATCAGCTAGCTGAATGCTAGTGTCAGACAAAGATGTTTCATATCAGGGATGTTGAATAAATGTGCAAATGGCTTGCCACTGTACTTTTCAAAGCATTGCTTAAATGATACAACGACTTGCCGTACATCAGCAGAGCTTTTCTCACACAGCTGATTTAAACTAATCAGGCAGGTCATCAAGCTTTGGGGTGTTATTCTGAACCAGCAATTATGTTGTTTGATGTAAAATGTTTAAATAGTGACTTTCGCTGCTTCTTCTCTGTCGGGGTGTTAGCGAAATGCAGTTACCTAAAATTTGCGCCCGCTCTGGGAGCAGTGATCACTTGTGACTGACGTGTCTGTCGTCCGTTCACTGTACCCATTCAAATCGTCTGTACGCCTGGTATGAGTACATGTGCCATTGCATTCCTAAACTCCAATGATTACTTTCCTTAAAATCCATCTAGTAGTTCATGACAGAATAGTCAAACCAGAGTGACACCAGCAGTTAATGCGAACGTTTTTGTTAGAGATTGTGCTTTTATTATTTTATTAATAGTCATCCAGTGGTTCATGAGATATTTTGCTTACAGAATGACACAGTTCACTCCATTAGTAAATGGCAAAATTCTAAAAACCGATCGTGCACAATCAAGTAGCGCTTGACGTATGTGTTGTGAATCACTCAGCTACTACCACCCCAATATAGCCATTTTTGTGTTGGTTAGGGTCGCTTAGCTGTGTTAGCCATCTTTAATGGGACTAACTCCAAAAGTTGACCAACTTTAGATGTACTTCCAATGAAACAATGTTCAAACAGTGTTGCTGCTACACCTTTAGCAGTGGGTGGTAATAACATGAGCAACCCTGCTCTGAATACAATAAAATGAAAAACCAAACAGGTAAATATAAAACAAAAACACCATGACAAACTTTTTTTTTCTGTATATCTGCCTCCAGTGGTTCATTAGATGTTTTGCTAACGGACAGACAGGGTTGACGCCAACAATCAAAGTTAAAGTTTTAAGTAAAGATTTTGTGCAATAAACAGCAACAGTAATCCCTAAAGTTATAAAAAAGGAAAACAGATAGTGATGGTTGGCATGAGGTTCTGAGAGAACTGACTGCATAGATGCCGTTTGGACTGATGACGAACTGTCCTGCCTGCATGCAGGTTGGTGGAGGAGATCAAGCAGAAGTGTGCTGGCATCCAGCTACAGAACGAGGACGTGTACATGGCCACCACCTTCCAGGACTTCATCCAGATGTTTATCCGTAAGCTAAGAGGAGAGGACCAGGAGGAGGAGCTGCTCATCGACTATGTGAGCTTGAGACAGTTATGCAGGGAGGGGGGCTCCTTTCAGCTGACATTCTCAATGGGGTTACCATTTTTCCTTTTTTACCCAGGTAACCAAAGAAGTGAACAACATGACAGTGAAAATGCCTTATCAGTGTTTTATTAATGGCAAGTTTGAGGATTCAGAAAATGGAAAGAAGTATGACACCATCAATCCTACTAATGGGTCTGTAAGTGTCACCATTCATTCATGAATTCATTTCCTTATTCTATGTCCTATCGGACCACATTAAGAGACTTAGGCCTTGTCAACACAGGAACATTTTTTCCCCAAAACAATTTTTGCATTTGGCATTACTAAAAATATCCTTGTAAACAGTGCACTGTTTCCAGAAATGTTTCCATTCACACAAAAAACGACACTAAATGTTGAAGTAACTATACCAGGCCTGTATGGGGTGCTGTAACGCTGCCAGCAAAATACACCAGAAGCAGGAAACAAGACGTGGAGCCATACAATAAAGCTTACATGCTGGATAGGAAACATGAAACGCAACTAATAAGTAGAACTGTAGACTGTCCAAATAAAAACTATAGACCATACATATATGGACCATAGACTGTGGTCAATGGTTTGTATAGTTTATTAACCATAGACTGCATGTTTACGAACTAATGACTGTATATACACGGTCCATAGACCATGTGTGTGGGTGTACGTATACGTATATATGTATATATACATACATATACATATACATACCGTAGACCGTATATGTACACAAACCATAAATATATTTATATGTACACACACAAACAATAGAATAAAAATAGCTATAAGAAAAATACACAGTAGACAGTCCTCATAATGTTCAAATCATATCAAGGTAAATTCTTTATATACAAGTGTGAATCTTTTAAAACTATTCCCATTTCCCATGTTTTAAGCGTTTGCTTGATGTGTATTGTAGTTTTTTTTCTGCAATTTGTTTTTTCTATTGTTGACAGTTTAATGAAAATAAAAATCCTTGTTGGCCTTAGTTTATTTAGTGTAATAATGAGGGGGTTCTGCTCTGCTATATTTAAGACAATTTTATTGTTCATTAGTCTTGTCTGTTTATGAAAGTATAATTCAGGATACAGTGATTTTGCTAAGAGATGAGCATCTTGCTTGGGGTCGTAGGTCAGATTAGAGGTGGACCTATGATAATAGACCCATAGTTTTTAAAAGTTTGTGTTTAGGCTTTCAACAGAAAAACATAAGGGTGGTGTTTCAAGCTTTGTTTCACACTGAAACCCATTTTGGAAAAATGACCATTTAAGGGCTCCTAAAACATCAATTAAAAACAACTTTTACCTTTTTCACCAAGGTAATCTGTAAGGTGTCGTATGCCTCAGTGGGAGATGTGGACCGGGCAGTGGCTGCTGCTAAAGAAGCTTTTGATAATGGACCGTGGGGTAAGATGAACCCCAGAGACAGAGGAAGTCTGCTGTACAAGTAAGTACAATTACAGTTGTTTGTTTGTTTGTTCATTACGGCCCACCTTCACCTTCGGCACCACGTGATACTGAATTTTTATCTGTGTATAAGTGAATCATGTATCACTGAGCGAAATTTAATGAAACTCTCAGAAAGTAATCATTAAATGTACATCTACAATTGATTAACTTTTGTCAGTCCCATTCAAGATGGCCACCACAGCTATCCAACCTTAGCAAACACAAAGTGGCTTTACCTTTGTATAATTTACAGATACTGAGCTCAAGTTTGGTGTGTTAGTAGCTGAGAGTCATTCACAACACATACTTCAAGCACAAAAAGATTGTGCGAGATCTCACAATATCGCGTGAGATTTTGCATAACGTCAGTTTGACCTAAATGGCTACAATTCCATTTCTGAACATATTATGATCTTAGTTTTAAACTTAGTTTTAAGCCTTTAGTTCTTCCTGTAATGAAACATGATGCCCTGCCATTTTAATTTCAAGGTTTTTATTTATTTATAATCACAATTAAACAGTTTAGGGTGTTTATCACACCGAAAGGTTTCTGCTGAATAATGTTTCTCTCCTCCCTCTGACCTCCTACTTTTAGACTTGCAGACCTGATGGAGGAGCATCAAGAAGAGCTGGCCACTATTGAATCCATCGATTCCGGTGCTGTGTACACCCTTGCCCTGAAGACACACGTGGGCATGTCCATCCAGACGTTTCGCTACTTTGCAGGCTGGTGTGACAAAATTCAGGTGGGGTAACGCTTCCTCTTGCGCTGACACACAAACAGAATATTTATAAATGTTTATCTCAGACTAAAAAAGATAAACTCTTTGACGTCTTGCTCTTGGCAGGGCAAAACGATTCCCATCAACCAAGCCAGGCCCAACCGGAACCTGACCTTCACCAAGAAAGAACCTCTGGGGTAGATCTCTGCACTCATTCTGTGCCTGTTTTTTTTTATAATGCCAGTGCAGAAGAACTGAATGCTCCTCATTACTGTCCTGTTCGAAATTACCATCCTGTGTTTTGTCGCGCTGCTTTGAAATAAAAGATGCAAATTATACACCAAAACATGCGGCTCATTCAGGAATAGCGCGCTATGACATTTGGTAGTGGTACGTCATGCAACATAGACAGAATTTGCAAAACCTGTAATGAAAAAGTATTAGAGATTTATGGGATTTCGATGAAACTCAAGAGAATAGCCAATCTTTGGAGCTCAATAGCTCAGACAGATTTCACAGCAGAAATATCCTTCAAAGTTCAAACAGGTCCAGAAAGTTGCACTTTACATGTCTGAACTAACATTTTGATATCTTTAAGATCTTTATACAATTGTAGTTTAGGTTTGATGACTTTTACAGACTTTTCCACCTAATGTTCAACTGGCACTTGATAATGTCACACAATAACTTTTGAATTGTGTAAAAATGTCACATCTTTTGCGAACAAACTCTTCTTATTCCCAACTTTGTTTGTACATACACAAATTATACATCAAAATGGAGCTTATTACAGCTTGTTACAGTTATGTTGGAGTTTTGGCAGCAGCCACATCGGCACCCTTCAACATTTCTTCAGAAATTTTCTACTTTACATACCTTCTGCACTTCCATTCTGTAGATGTATTTTACAGCGTGACTGTTTTTTGTATTTCTCTGTGGCAGAGTTTGCGCTATTGTTATCCCGTGGAATTACCCTCTCATGATGCTAGCTTGGAAAAGTGCATCCTGCCTTGCAGCTGGAAACACATTAGTTTTAAAACCTGCACAGGTGAGCACATTTTTTACTCAAAAATATCCACAGTCCCTTTGGAGATGCTTTACAAGCTGAACACTTCAGTTTCAGTGGCAAAAGGTATCTTTTGCATTAAAAACCTAGCATTTCTTAAAGGAATGCCTATCACCCAACACATTTCATGCCAGAGTTTTAGACTAAGCTAATTTTATGATGAGAAATGATATGTTGTGCCCACTTTGCTCAAACCTTGTGTGTTATGCGATATCTTATGATAATGTGAGATCTTGCAAGATATTTAAGTATGTGCTGAAGATGACTCTCAGTACTACCACATCACTGTTAGGTCAATATCTGTAAAATTGACTAAGCTATAGCCATTTTATGTGTTAGCTAATGTCAATTAGCTGTGGTGCACATCTTGAATTAGGGTGACTCTAAAAGTTAACCAGTTATTGATGTTTATCCAATGATTATCATCTGAGAATTTCAATAAAATCAGTCCAGTAGTTCATGAGATATTTTGAGATATTTTGCTAACAGACAAACAGTTTTAAACAGCCATCACCATCAAATTCAAATTACCATACTTTTTTCCCAATAAAGTACAATTTCTTAGTTCAAACATTTAATGTGTTTACTATGTTTCATTGTAAATAAAATATGGGTTCATGAGGTTTGCATGGGTTTGGGGTTGCAGATGTACGTCCATGATGGTTCATGAGATACTTTGCTAAAGGTCAGACAAAGTTGGCTCCAATAGTTAAGGCAAAGTTTTAAAAACAAATCTTGTGCAGTGAGTCAGTGCTCAGAGTATGTGCTGGGGATGACTCTTAACTATGACCACACCAAATTTTAGTTCAATATTTGTAAATTAAAAAGTTATAGCTATTGTTTTTCTGTTTGTTACGGTTGCTTAGCTGTGGCAGCCATCTTGAAAAGGACTAGAAAGGTTAATCAGTTGTAGATGTACATCCAGTAGTTTATGAAATATTTTGCAGACACAACAGATAGACATTATCACCCTTTTACCCTGAAGTAATGAACACAATATGAACACTTAGCCGATGAAGTGTAAGATGCAGAGCACAAAGTGTTCATCCAGTTAACATATGTTTAGCCAGTGGCGGCTGGTGGTGATATTTGTAGGGTGGGCTAACAGATATATAATAAAACTCTGCAGTTTGGATTCAAACAACAGAGGCATCTAATTTGAAATAAAAAAAAAACCTGCTCTAAATTGACATTGTCCTTTTTCAGCACAAAAACAACCTTAAAACAAACCACCACCAAAAACCAAGCTAACACATAGCCTCTGT
>JAOXNZ010000001.1:33951342-33963999 GCA_028566095.1 Kryptolebias brasiliensis | reverse complement strand
TTGAAATAAAAAAAAAACCTGCTCTAGATTGACATTATGTCCTTTTTCAGCACAAAAACAACCTTAAAACAAACCACCACCAAAAACCAAGCTAACACAGAGCCTCTGTCAGTTGTCCAATACTTAATTCCCCTGCATTAAGGGTTTCAACTATTATTATTTCAGATTTTTTTTCCCAGTCAAACAGCTTTGCATAACACTGCAAACACACCCCCTTAACACAAATACTATTCACACTGATAAAATAAAATCAATCAGGACATGCAACAATGGAAAGTGCAGTTTTTTTGTTTTTTGCTTTTTTTAAGCCTACCTTATTGCAAGAGAAGCTCACTCTGATGGCTTTTCTGGGATGTAAAAATGTTAATAACCACCTCGTTAAAGATTTGTTAGCTACATATGCCGTTAGCCAGGCCTTTCGCTGAAACCAGGTCACAGAAAAACCTCGGTTTGCCGCTTTTCCTTTTTTAAATATCCTTTAAAACATCCTTCCGATTTTTACCCCCAAAGACATTTTGTTGTAAATTTCACAAAATGTGATATTTTTAATTTTTGTTTATTAGGTATTTTAACTTTTATTGTAAACACACTCCCTGGTGTCCCTGTGTTTAACCAACTCTTGTCATCTGTTTTGATTCATACTATGAATATTCAATTACAGGTGACTCCTTTGACTGCACTCAAGTTTGCTGAGCTTTCTGTGAAAGCTGGCATCCCTAAAGGAGTCATTAATATTCTGCCAGGCTCAGGTATGATAAACATCATTACATACCTCACAGTTAAAGCTACAGTTACACTGTTTCTTCTTTTGCTGCATGTCAGGGTATTCAGGGTAGTCCAAATGTAAAGAAATGGCGCGTATGTTGTAGAAAGTTAAGTCCTGTGATGTGTATGAAAGTAGGGGAATAGAAAGCTCTAAATAAATGGTCTCATATCAATGATATCAGAGTAATAGTTGTCCAGGTGATGTGTAATGGGAATTGCAGCGTGCTTTTCTGCCTGAGACCTGGGTTCAAATTCCATGCAGATTTTCACTTCATCTTCTAACAAGCTGTAGCCGAATGCTACTGAAGTTTCCCAGTTAGAGTTCAGAATATGTTGTCTCAGCTCATTTACATATAATCTTAGCCCCAACTTTTGCTTTAACCCCTTTCCATTGAGGAAGTCTCAGATTTCAGCTTTCTAAAACTTACAATGGAGCATTAAGCCTGATACCCAGTCATTTTCCCTCTAAATCACATCGTCATGCATGTGACCAAATTGTCTCTCTTGTGAGACGGGCCCACAAAGATCCTAATGAAACTAAGGCTACACGTTCATGGAGCCAAATTCACATGCAGATTAATCTCACTCCCTTCCAATGGGAAGGGAGTGAGATTAATTTGTGAATCCATTGTGAATTTAGCTGCATAAACAGAACATTTAATGCAGTTGAAAGCTTGGAACTCCACACTCTCCAGTTTTGAATTAAGGAACATTTCTGTTGCGTTTTAGCTGTTTGTGTACACGACAAAGCAGTGTTTTTCTTTGACACTGAAACCTTTTGAAACCAGGTCTCATAGTGGAAGTTTTTAGACCCAGCATCCACTGGTCAAATTGCAAATGTGCACTACTGGACGGCTGCAGTCAGTAGTTTTTCTGAGCTTGCACGAGTTGATGAACAACAGTAATCCAATGGTGGATAGCAGAGTGCTATTAGTGCTGCCCGGGTGGGACTACAGAATAGAAGATCAGACCTTTTAAGAGCAATTAATACTCAATCATCAGGTTTGGTGTGTATAAATGCACTGTACTTATGTAGCGCCTTTCTAGATGCTAGAAAGGGCACTCAAAGTTCTTTACAACACAATTTGTGCCCTCATTTACCATACAGCACTGAATCACTACAAAGCTAATCTGAATAAATCATTCTATGGAGACTAACCAGTGCTTTAAACTCCATTCATACACCGATGGGGCACACATTGGAGGCAGTGAGGGGTTCAGTGTCTTGCCTAGGGACACTTCAACATGTGACTGCATGTGACTCAACATGTGACTGCTGCCAGGAATCGAACCTACAACTCACTCATTAGAGGACGACTGCTCTAACCACTGGTACATAATGACCTGTAATTTTTTTTTTCAGAATTGTGCAGGAAAATTTCAAGTCCCTCCTATGTAGTTTTTACCCTGAGCATGAATTCAGTTTATGTTCTGTTTCAACTTTTGAGGGCAGTAATAAAAGTCTGTTAACATCTGTTAACGGCATTTAAATAGAGTTTACTTTGAATTTGATCCAAAACTTCACTTAAGAAGTAATAAATACATTTTGTGAATGCTGAGTCAATATTCACACAATCTCCTACAATTAAACACCATATATAGGTTCATTTGTCTCCATGTGTCCCTGTGATGGACTTGCGACCTGTCCAGGGTGTCCCCTGCTTCTCACACAGTGATGGCTGGAGACAGGCACCAGCTTCCTGCGACCCAGAAAGGAGAAGCCGGTAAAGAAAATGGATGGATGCATGGATGATCTGGTTTTTCTTTCTCTTGATGTCCACCAGGTGGCATGGTGGGACAACGTCTTTCTGACCATCCAGACATTCGCAAGCTGGGCTTCACTGGCTCCACACCAATCGGCAAACAGATTATGAAGAGGTGAAATCCAACAGATTTGTGGTTTAAATAACGGTGGGGAGTTTAATTTCATTTAATGCTCTTTGTTTCCTCCTGCAGCTGTGCACTCAGTAACCTGAAGAAGGTCTCTCTGGAGCTGGGAGGGAAATCACCTCTGATCATCTTCAGCGACTGTGACATGGACAAGGCTGTTCGCATGGTGAGAAAACATGATTCAGCAAACTTTTCATTAGGTAGTTACTTTTACTTCACACGTTACAGACCACTAAATAAAAATAACTCAAAATGTTCATAGCAGGTGAAATTTAATGGACAAGGTTTTGTATTAATCAGACAGATTTGGGACCACTAACTTTGTCTAGATCAACTATTTCAATAAATGAGAACCTGAGACACAAGCATTCTTTGTTCTAAAATGATGGTATCTATCTTTTCATAACAAGTACCACCTCAGAAATGACTAAGCTCTCCAAGTACCACCATTAAGACAGACAATAAAATAAGTAATACAAGCTTATGAGCTTCTCTTCGTATATAACATAAATCTTCAAACTGACTGATCTACTTGAACGTCCAGCCCTAACTTTAAACCAAACCCACTTATTTATCCTAACCATAATCTTTCAACAAACACAACTGACTAAAGGACACCAATCAAGGCCTGATAATCCTCAAATGGGCCTTTGTTGGCTGAGGGGTTCTGGTGGTTCATTTCACAGAGGTTCATGTGAATGCTGATTTTGTAGAGTTTGTACCACTCATAGCCTAAGTTCACACTGTAGGTCTTAATGCTCAATTCAGATTTTTTGCTGAGATCCGATTTTTTTTGTTGTTGTTCAGATTGTAATTTAAACGTGACGACCATCAGACTCCAGTGTGAAGCGATCTGCACATGCAGAAGAAGACATGACGTCACACGCAGCACGCTGTGTTTACAGAAGGAAATGTAGATGCTACACTTGTTAGCATGAGTGTATCAGTTCTGAAGTTGTTGCGCAATCAGAGCCGACTAAGTTATTATCTGCCATTCTTGTTTCGTCCAGTGTTTACATTCTTGCTGCTTTCCGCCTACTCCTGCGCAGAATTGCACTGTGGAAACAGGAGCGACGTACTGAAAGTAGAAACAAACTCAAGTATCGATCTCATCACAATCTGACACGTTGGTATACCAACTTTGGTAGCATATGTTGATGGGGATTCTCAGTCATTCAGGACAGGGCAAAAAAGTAATAACAAATATATAAAAAGAGACTAAGCAAATGGACCTCTATTCTGTAGCTTAAGACATGAAGACTTCTAAGCTTTAAATTGCATGATGTTGGTATTGATAATATCAATATTTGGCTCGATCTGCATACCCCTGCTTCAGTGACATAAAAGTCAGATGAAATGTGACATGACCGTTTAAAGTGAGGTCACGTTGAAAAACATTGGATACGTAACTGATTTAGTGCCACGAATGAAAGTGACCTGGGTCGGATTCGGAAAAAAACAAACAAACAGATTTTTCACATTCAGACTGTCATAAAAAAAAATTAGATATGGGTCGCATATGAGCAAAAAACAATTGGATTTTGGCCACTTTTGCCTGCATTGTGAACATAGCCTTAGTTTCATATGATACAATTCCTTTATGAAGTGACCTGCGGCTGCACTGGACCTGTTACCGGAAGTGTAATAATGAAAATATGAACAATAGTAAAGTGACCAAATTATAAACCCCTCTTGCAAAATGTGAGCAGTTTACATTATTTTGAACAACAAAATTATTAGTAGATAAAATATCATGTGCCTAATGATCAAATAATCTCATTCACCAGCTCTTTAGAAGTACACCCTCCACTTTGACTTCACTTTGAGCCTTTAAACCTCAGTTTGATGACATTAGACAGCTGAGGTCATACACCTACTGTTTGAATCCCATTTCTACAACTTAAAAGCTTTCATTTTTCCTTCTGCACTTAAAACAGCTGTTATCAAACCACTTTTAAAGAAAAGCAGTCTAGATCCAGCTGTTATCTCTAATTATAGGCCTATCTGAAATTTCTTATTAAAATACTTGAAAACATTGTTTACTGTCGAAATAATAGTTCTCTTCAGTCTAATGTTTTTGATGTTATCAGTCGGGTTTTTGGTGTCACTACATTACAGACACAGCATTCATTAAAGTTGTAAACAACCTGCACATAACAACGGATTTAAAAAAAAAAACATTCTTGTTCTTCCGGATCTCTGTGCTGCTTTTGACATAACTGTTTTGATGTAGGTTAAAAAAACTGGGTTGATTTCTCTGATCCAGTTCTTCACTGGTTTCAAACGTAAAATAGACAGTTGTTTGTGTCTATTGGTGATTTTGAATTCTAACAAAGAGGGTGTTGTTTGTGGTGTACCTCAAGGTTCAGTTTTTGGTCACGTTTTATTCAGTCTAACCTAATGTGAACTTATCTGAATTCTGCAGATCATCTAAAGTTTAAATTTCTATGATGCATTTCTTTGATGATACAGTCCCTCTGAACTCCCTTACACAATGAATAAATGATTTTAATGTATGGATGTCAGGCCAAAAAGAACAAACAAGACCTCAATGTAATATTAGACAGTGATCTAAATGTTAAAGGCGCATCAACCTAGCTAAATAGACTTTTTATCATTTGGGAAATATTTTTTGAAGTTAGAGTTTGTATCTTTTTTTGTTGTTGTTATTTATTCTCTATTGAGTTGTCAATGTTTACTTTAATAAGGAACACATAACATATCCAACACATTTGCCTTAGAACAAAGTTTTACACATACGTTTACATCTATTATGTTTCCATATAGATTGTACACTTTTTCCATTTTTTGTCCATTTGTGATTCTTGTAGTTTCAACCTGTGTCAGTTTTTCCATTACTAATATGTCTTCCACTATTACAATCCATTGGCTTCTCATTTCCCAAAACACATATACTTTCAAACTGAGGTCATTAAAAAAATATCTACAGCAGGTAAGGTATTAACTGTTCATGAATTTTCCACAGAACTCCACTTCAAAGTGGTTGAACTATTCGTTTAGTCATGTTGAGACTAGAGGATCATGAAAACTTTGACAAAGTGTGGCTCAAATGCCATAACTATTCATTTTCTGTGTGTGTTTGGGTGTGTGTGTGTGTGTGTGTGTGTGTGTGTAGGGCATGGGCTCTGTGTTTTTCAACAAGGGTGAGAACTGCATTGCTGCTGGACGTCTGTTTGTGGAGGAGTCGATACACGATGAGTTTATCAGCCGAGTGGTGGGTGAACCGACACACTGACTGCCATCCTGAAGGAATAAAGTGAATGCTGAATGTTAGAGGAATATTTTCCTTTTAGGCCTTTGATTTAAGACAAAAACATCTTGTGTTTCTTCGATGCAGATTCAACAAAATCCGCCTAATTATGTTTAAGCTGGTGTTTTGTTTTTGTTTTTTGTTATTCTTTCCCCCTTAACGTCCAAGGTGGAGGAGATCAAGAAGATGAAGATTGGAGACCCTCTGGATCGCTCTACAGACCACGGCCCACAGAACCACAAAGCCCACCTGGACAAACTACTGGAGTACTGCGAGACGGGAGTGAAAGAGGGAGCCACACTGGTGTATGGAGGCAAACAGGTTAACAGATCAGGTAATACACAGCCCTAACTACGGTTACTGCAACATTTCTCTTTAATTATTATGTAAGTGTGGATGGATAGATGGATGGATGAATGTCCCGCTAAAGAAAACTGACTCCACCTCTCTGTTTTTATGCTTGGAAGACTTGAAAGCCTGGTTGGCCCTAAAGTTCTTAAAACTTAATGAAGAAAAGACAGAGGTGGTGATTTTTGGTAGTTCCAGTAAAGACTGACTGATGTTGGCTCTTTGGCCCAGTACATCAGGCCTATTATTACAAATTTAGGGCTTAAAATGGATGCTGGACTTAAGTTGGAAACTGTTGTAAAATCCCGCTTTTTCCACTTGAGACAGCTAGCAAAAGTAAAGCCTATCCTTTCCAATCAGCATTTTGAGACAGTAATCCAAGCCTTTGTAACCACTCGGCTGGATTACTGTAATGCACTTTATAAAGGAGTCAGTGATTTGTGTATTTCCCAGCTTCAGAGGGTACAGAATGCTGCTGCACGTCTCTTAACAGGCATAAGAAAATTTGAGCACATTTCCCCTATTTTAGCCTCTCTGCACTGGCTGCCAGTACATTTTTAGGATTCATTTTAAAATCCTTTTTTTTGCTTTTAAAGCTCTTAATGGCCTTGCCCCGCCCTACCTGTTTGAGTTGCTACATCCCTGCACACCCTCCCGTTCCCTCAGGTCAGCTGACCAGTTGTTACTGAGGGTGCCAAAGACGAAGCGTAAGCTCAGAGGGGACCGTGCTTTTTCTGTAGCAGCTCCCAAGTTGTGGAATGACCTTCCCTTTGGCATCAGACAGGCATCTTCACTTTCTGATTTTAAATCCCTTCTCAAGACCCGCCTCTTTTCCTTGGCTTTTGACACAATCTGAGATGTTGACTTTGTCTTATTGTGTTTTATTCCATTATTTTATTACTACATTGTTTATTGTTTTATCATTGATTATTTTGTTTCTTATGATTGTGTCTAGCACTTTGGTCCTGTGGGTGTTTAAAGTGCTTTATAAATAAAATTGGTATGGTATGGAATGAGTCGATGGAATGGGTGGATGAATATATGGATGAATGGGTGGATGAGTGGATAGGTGGATGGATGAATGGATGATTATTGTTGAGGTGGGCCCTGCTCTTGAACCAAACTAACCAGTTGATGGTAATTTGCCATCAGGTTTCTTCATGGAGCCAACTGTCTTCACCGATGTGGAAGACCACATGTTTGTTGCCAAAGAGGAGTCCTTTGGTCCTGTCATGGTTGTGTCCAAGTTCAAAGACGGGTGAGTCAAAGCAGAGAGAACTTTGCTTCAGATCTGCTGTTCAGTTTGGGCTGCCAACATCTATCCCAAATTCTGCGTTTGTCCTCTCCATCCAACCGTCAGCGATGTGGACGGAGTCCTTCAGAGAGCCAACGACACAGAGTATGGCCTGGCCTCAGGCGTGTTTACTCGTGACATCAACAAGGCTATGTATGTAAGCGAACGGCTGGAGGCAGGGACCGTGTTCGTAAACACGTACAACAAAACTGACGTCGCTTCACCTTTTGGAGGCTTCAAACAGTCTGGCTTCGGCAAAGACCTCGGTCAGTAGAAACTTAAACTTTTAGTAGTTTTGTGATTTCTTCAAAACTGACAGTTTGAACTTTTTTATTCTGCAGTGGAACTCACGCATACCTAAATGATTATATAATGAAGAAAATAATTAAGGCAAAGACAGAAAAGCTGTCAACAGGAGATGTTTTCGCTCAAAAAACAGATCTCACTAGAACACCAACCAAAGCGTTCAGCTCACATAAGGTTTTGCCTTAGCTGCTGTGGTTGTATTGGCTCAGTTCTGGGTCAAAATGTTGTCTTTTGACATCTGTTCACTAAGTTAGAAATATCAGTACAGTCTGTGTTTTTGGTCAAAGACGTTTTAAAGTGTTGTTCTGTTAGCCCAGAAGCTTTTCCAAAGCTCTCGCCTTTTGTCTCGTACCACAGGAGAGGACGCCCTCCATGAATACCTCAAGACCAAAGCAGTGACTGTGGAGTACTGAGGCTTAGACTCCAACAGACTGATCCACATGTGGAAAGGAAAACACACTCACACAGCCAGCATTCAGAGAGCTTCTGAACACTGTCGATGGATTTCCATGCTCACGAGTTCTGTACCAGCAACTGGAGAACCCGGTTGTTTGGGCCACAAGCTGGAAAAGCTGTTTGTCTTTTTATTTTTTACATTTTCACATATCTTGAACAAGGGATGAAAGTTTTTTATTTCTTTGAATGGAAGCCAGGTTGCTCTTAACACTGTTGGGAAGATTTCGGTTTTCCACAAATAAGCATTAACAAAACAAAGTGAGTTTAACATGAAACAGAATATCACTCCTTATTTTGTTGTTTTTCCTTTCGGACCTGTCGTCTCTAATGATTCTTCCTGTAGTAAAACAAGTGTTTGTCTTTGACTTGCGACTAGGCATGGGCCAGTTTCAAGGTATATCACGGTGTTACAAAGTCACGGTGTACAAAACGCTACATTTTTTCCATCATATTGTTTCAACGGTTTAAATGCTTGGTGCTGTAGTTTAGTTTCGATAATCCTCCATCTTGTGGACCTGATAAGAAAGGAAGATCACAGTTTTTCCCTTTAGCTCACACAACTGTTGCTGCATTCCATTTACCTTGGAAGTCAGAACCCCGATTTGGGAATGACTTCAGACCAGACTGAACAGTATTCCAGATGCAAGTCAGAAAACCAGCAGGATTTGCTAATTGTTGTGGCCATTGACCAGACTACCATTAAGAATGCAAGTTGACAACAATGGATTTATGTGCATTTTCTGTCAGGGGTTGGCTGATACGTTTTTTTATTTATTTATTTATGACTGATACCGCTAATTAGAAATCAGGGCAGCGGATGGACGATTTTCTTTTTTTTTTTTTGCAGATACCCTTTTCCCCATCTGACAAAACTATAACAATTTAACAAATGCATCAGTTTAACAAATTAGAACCAAAATTATTTAATTTTAACAGTTATTGAACAAGACTAAAAAAAGAAAATCTATGGAGAGCGTTCTTGCTTGAAAGAAAAAAACTAGAGTAGTTCTGTGTATAACGGCAACAAGCTGCATTCCCAACACAGCGCATGAAAGCGACAATGGACCAGTGAGTAAGTGGAGTAGATGTAATTAGAGGTAATTAGGAGAAGTCGGCACAGGTGGGTGATTACAAACTTGGGGCAGGTGAAGATGGGCGTGGCAGGCAAACAAGTAATAAGCTGAGGACAAGAATACAAAAGACACAAGGAGCAAAAACTGAACTAAGACAAGACGAAACATGAAGACAATAAACCCAATTCAAGAGAAACTTAAAGAACTCAAACAAAACCCAATTCCTGACAAGAACTTGTATAGAACAAACCTAGAACTTCACTTGAACAGTATATCTGAGACAATTCTCATTTTTCTGTGAATCTGCTTCTTGTTTTAAAATAAAACAGTGCTCAGGTAAATGCAAAACCCTTTAGATTTTAGTGCATTAGGTCAACACAATCTGGTCTCTGAAATAAGGAAAATCTGCAATCAACATAAAAAGAGGCCACACTGTCTTTAGTTTTTGGTCTAGTCCTTTTTTTTTTTTTTTTTTTACGTGGGAGCAGAATTTTGTAATTTTCTTTGTGATCTGGAGCTGACAAACTGGCTGCAGATATTACACACAGTGTAATATTTCCATAAGGGATGAGGCTTTTCTTCAGCTATCAAACTGCAATCAAAAAATAGGAAAAAGTCACAATTTACTTTCTAAGTCATTTAGTCTCTTAATACAATATTCTTTCACAGCCTTTTGCTCACATTTGCAAAGCAATAAATATAACATCATAAGGAGACAATGTTGATTAGATTTCTTTAATAAGTAAAGATCAGTGCACAAACCTAAGTGCATTTACTTTACAGAACATGTCAGTAATTAACTCATTTTCCTACTGCCTTATTCAAACTATGTGCTACATTTATGACGTCCCCTGTTTGCATCAGATCCAGTTTTTTTAACATTAAGTTTCTCCTCCACTGGTAATAACAGTGAAACTGATCATGCAGCTAATGTGTGTAGAAATGCTCCTAGTGTGTGAGGAGCAGCACCTCTCACACAGACTGCAGCAGCTCCTTCGCCTCACAGAGGAGACGTTTCTGTTCCTCTCAGCTGAGTAGCTCTACAGCTCCATCAGTCTGCTAACTTTTAATTTAACTACCCACACGGAGCGGCTCATGTTAGTCTCTGGGCGCTAACTAATAAACACACAACACGTGTAGCTGTCGCCTCGCACACAGCCACTGGAGGGAAGAGATTCTCTGGTATAAAAACAGTTCATGACATTCAACCTTGTAAACACAAAGGTCTTTAATAATTTAGCTCTGAGACCAAAGGCCGATTGGAACCTGTTCCTAGGCTTCTAAAAAGTAACGTCTATTATCTAGCAAAATAAATACAAATGGCCCAGTATTTAGTCTCTTCTTGAGAGATTAGTGTCTCATTACACCCCTACTGAGATTAAAAAATGTAAAAGTTTACTACTGCAGCTACTACAACCTACAACCAAGTCAGCCATATTGGATTTTGAGGTTGGGGCTGGTCAGAAATCTCTGACTTTCCAAGTTGGAATTCCAACTCCAGTGGATGTTCCAGTAGATTTTTCTGACTTGGAAATCGGGGAAAAAATATACAAATGGAACACAGCATTAGTGCCAAAACCCGTTTTTTCTTTTAAAATGGAAACACGTCTTGTTTCCAAGGTAGACAACGGAACAGCCAAACACAAATCAGACTCTTTCCGGGGAATCCTCAGCTCCCAGTCAACGATGCATGTTTATGTGAAAAACTGCCTGCGGTGTTAAATACGCTGCTCATGGTGAATTATGTTCAAAATAATACTGTGAAACCGTGGTATTTTTCCTCAAAGTTATCAGAATTTCATACCGGCCCATGCCTTCTTGTTCCTTTAACACTTTAGCTTTGGGAGCTGCCGAAAAATGGACAAAGTTTTGTCAGTTTTGATGTTGAATTTGTTGAGTTTGTTTGTGATGGGGCACGTGTACAAATGCTCTTGGGTCTGGTTCAGTGTTCATAATTGACTGTTTTTATTTGGATTTTGAACAAAATTTCAAAAGGGAAGTCATTTGTTTTGGTCAGAACTGAGCAAACAGTGAATAATGTGAACTCAAGTCATTTTGGTCTACAAGCTGTATTTAAAAAGCCGGAAACAAAACAATCGATGTGTTCTTTTTATTTGGAATATAAAAGACTAAGGCCATTTTTTTCATGCCCGTGATAATTGTATAACAAAATTGAAATCTTCAAATAGAAGTCTATTTGAAGCCATTTTTATTTTAGCCCTGTCACACACTTTGCTTTTTATGTTTCTTTCCATAAATGTAGACAATCACTTTTTCTTCACTTTGTCAAATATGACTTACTTTGTAAATACAGCATTTTACAAAACAAGGATAAAGTAGTATTTCATACATTGAAACATGAATCAGAACTCTATAATGTATTAAATAAAGGATCTAGCTTAAGTTTTTTGGGTTTTTTTCATCACTTAAAAAAAAAAAGGCAGCAAGTGCTTTCATTCTCACTCTGTGGAAAAGGTGACAGCTGTCCCCACAATAAACAGAATGTCTTTACTCAGCAGTGATGGTGCTGGAAAAACTGTTTTTATTTGATTTGTACTCTGTGTTAAATATACAACCTAGTTTGAGGTTGTATATTTCAGGGGAGCAGTTTCAACTACTACCACAACAAAGTTTAGCTCAAAATCTGTAAAACTGACAAACAATTCTTGTGTTTTCTAAGATCATTTTGCTGTGGTGGCCATCATGAATCAGACTGACTCCAAAACAATGAATCAGTTGTAGGTGTAGATTTGATGACTTTCTGAAAGTTTAATTAAATTCTGTTTGGTGATTCATGAGATATATGCTAATGGTACAGCCAGATGAACACACACACAGATAAAAACATTATAGCTCCATCTTTGCCTTTAGTAGTGGGTGATAATCACATGCAATCTAATGTAGTCCAAAACAGGTTCAGATTTAAATCCATTGTTATTCAGTCAATGAATGACAGTGAATTATAATATAATACAAAGAATCAGGTTGAGTACAATATATCATGAAATGCCAATTAGTCCCATACAGAAATCTAATACTGGTCATTTATCGCCTTATTTCCTGAGTGATGATGACATACAGTGTATGGTTACATCTTTTTCTTTCGGCTGTTCCCTTTTCAGGGGTCGCACACAGTGAGTCATCCTCCTCCATCTAACTCTGTCCTCGGTGTCCTCCGTCCTCACTCCAACTACCTCCATGTCCTCTCTAACTGCATCCATATATCTCCTCTTTGTCTTTTTCCTGGCAGCTGC
>JAOXNZ010000001.1:33931436-33943328 GCA_028566095.1 Kryptolebias brasiliensis | reverse complement strand
CGGATGAGAAGCGAAACGTCTTCAAACTACAAATTGAAGTCCAGTTGTTTTTGTTTTTAACCTTTTTTGGATTCACCATGTCCTGGATGACTGAGAATCTACACCAGCATATTGACAACCTGAACATTCACTGAAAGTGCCATCAAAATCTGTTTATTACTTGTTGAGTCATCTTGTGCACAGACAAACAAATGCCACGAAAAACATAAACCTCCTTGGTCAAAAAATATCAGATGAAGAGCTGCTGTTGAATCTAATCCAGTAACAGGATTGTAAAACATGTTAATATTGTCAGAAGGTTTTATTTATTTTGTTCTGTTTTCAATAAGAAAAGTCAGCATATGGGGTTGGAATTGGTGAATTTGTACAAAGTATAAAAGGTGAAATAGTTGTAAACTGACACATGGATTGGGGTAGGAATAGGAAAAGATAATTTTATACTTCGGCCTACTCCTTTTTGAACATTTCAAGACACAAATGTAAAGTGTGAGTGACATGTTTGAAATAAACAATAAAATTAAGTCTGCAGCTTTAAGCTAACAACCTAGCAACACATTATTATGAGAGACCGATTAATAGCATCGAAGAGCATCCCAAAGTTTGCCAAACAAAACTCTGTATTTGTCTTCCGTGTTGCAGATGAAGAAGTTCAGACCACCTGAGCACTAGCTGCAGTTTTCAGAGTTAAACACTGTATTTTTAAAACGATTCTTTCAAACACTTCGACACATAAGAAAAGCATCCGAACCTCCGCCGTTGCCACAGCAAAGTAGCGACTGTGAAGTTGCTTTCTGTGCGTTTAGGTCCATTTTAGCAAAGGCACGTCTGTGTTTTTCGTGACATGTGTGGTACAGACTTCTTCTTTGTGTTTATTGGCGGATTACAATACCAGTTTAAGGTGCATACCGCCACCTACCGTACGAGAGGATGTAGGACAGGCCCTAATATACTACTTTTAATAAACAAACAAGAAAAAAAAAATTATATATTATAAAAGCAGACTTTTTAAAAACTATTGTTACACATGCAAGTCCAATCCGTTTTAAAGCTCAGGACAAGACATAAAATTGTGGTTTACACTGCGCCACCTAGTGTTTGTAAACCGCTCTCCAGCTTAGACATTACACCTTGTCTGTAAGAGTTACACGGTAATTCACTACACTAACCTGTTTATAAAATCGATCAAAACATCTAATAGATTCACTTGCTTCATACAAAGAAATACCGATTCCCTTCTAGATCAGCTTGACTTAAAATAGGTATTTTCTGCGCCTGCGCACTATATTCAAAATACTTGTGTGGCACTTTCTGTTGGGTGACAGAGTGTAGCAGGAGGTCTCACTCTCACAGTTTTTAGTAAATACCTAATGATAAATATTTACAAAAGTAAAACTATATTCGTCTTTAGAAAGCGAGGTACTTGTTTGTTTAGGTACTTCCTCGACAATATATGTGTACTATATCAATAATACAAAATATTAAACATAATATAGAAAATGTATATTTTGTTTATGTTAGGAATTATCTTATTTAAGTAAATAATTATCTATTTAAATTAATTTATTCAGTGTATATGATATGCCATTGTAACACTTACTAACATAAAATTTCTTTTTTAAAAAGACGATATTATTGCACACATTTTTGTTCCAAAGAGAGTGGTTCATCGCTTCTTGGTTTGACGATCTTTGGTGGCACTCTTTACTCTGACGCGGCTCGCGCTGCCTGGCTGTCGGGCTGTCTGTCAAACAACACTAACATCTCTGTTAGTGGAAATCCCTTCCGAGCGAACAGGTAACTCGTTATTTAAAACTTTGAAGAATTGAAGAAGTTGTTTTCTATTTTACAGCCGTGGCCTTTTTTAATGGCAGTTTTCTTCTGGTGAACGTTTCGCGAGCTGCCCGCGAGCTCACTTGCTTCCTACTGTTTTGATTCCTGTATAGCTAGCTTACAGTTAGCTTAAAAAAACACACAACTAGCTTTGTCCGGGAATTTATCAGTAAAAGTGTCATTGTGCTAATACAGGGCAGAAACGCTAATGTGAAATGTAATGTGATAAACTGGCACTAATAGGTAACGTAGAGGCCTGAACAGTGGTTATAAAAACATCTTCCTTGAAGACTTCTAATTTAATGCTCAAACAACCAAAAGCAGTAACATTTTTTTTTACTTTAACCGTGTTTTCTGTTAATCTTCCTGTTCAGCTGAAGGATGGATTTACTAGTACATCAAACTGGAAGTGGAGTTTTTTCCCAGTCTTGGTGTTTGAAGTCATTGTGGAGAAAGGAAAAACAAAATAATCATTCGTGGCTTTTGTTTACATTTCCTTTTTTTTGGTTTATGTTCAGTTCAATAACTTGATTATTGTACGTTTTTGCTTCAAATTTGTGAGATTCCTGTTAGCCAAAGATTGTATGGATTCCTGAAAGTTTACCTGATACTACCAATGATCAAAAACTCAAAACAACAACAAGAACAACAAACAAACAGAAGTCTTGTCTGTTTGTGCCAGTGTTGCAGCATACAGGTGGGTGTTAATACAATGCCAAGAAGCATCAGCACTGAACTTAGAGAAGCAACCATTGCTGATCATCAGTATGGGAAGGGTTGAAGGTCATTTCTAAACAATTTGGAGTCCATCCTTCTGCAGAGAGAAAAAAAATCATAAGAGGAAAACATTTAAGACAGTTGCCATTCTTCCTAGCAAATTCACCTCGAGGTCAGACCATGCAGTGCTCTGAGAAGAGGTCCATCTCAGACTCTACAGGCCTCAGTTAGGAGGTAAAAGGTTAAAGGTCATGACAAGACAGTTAAAAAACGACTGAACAAGTATGGCTTGTTTGGAAGGGTTATATATATATATATAGGAAAAAGCATCGACTCTCTAAAAACAACATAGCAGCATGACTTAGGTTTGGAAAGTTTCATCTGAATGAACCACAAGACGTCTGAACAAAACAGGACCAAAGTAGAAATGTTTACCCATAATGCACAGCAGCATGTTTGTCAAAAACCAAACACAGCTTATCAACAGAAACACCTCATACCAACTGTCAGCACGGTGGTGGGGCGCTGATGGTTTGGGCTCCTTGCAGTCATTGAGTCGACCATGACCTCCTCTGTAGACCAAAGGATTCTAGAGTCTAATCTGAGGACATCTGTCCGACAGCTGAAACTTGGACCAAACTGGGTCCAACAGGACAATGATTCCAAACACAGCAGCTAATCTACAACATAATGACTCAAAAAGAAAAGAATCAAGGTGTAATGGTCCAGTCAAATTTCAGAACCTCAACCTCACTTCATTTTGAAGTGCTTTTTTCCCATGAACTGCTTTTTAAATTTGACTTTTGATGTTTTTATTAAGTAAAAGAAGACAAAGTGTAGTTGGTGACATTTTGCTGCTTATCTCCACTAATTTAAGACTTAGTGAGGGCCAGACTTTTATGGAATGCCTTCAAGTTGAAGTAGCATGTCTTTAACCATGATTGTATTCCGGAGTTTGATTTTATCTTTACTGTTCTTTTAGATTGTTTTCCTCTTTTACCAATTTTTCCTGTTTGCTGCTGTTTCCTTTAGACTCATGTGTCCCTGAAGCCAGTGATAATATGAATGCTGCAGCCAAGCCATTGTGAACCACTTTGTCTCTGTACTCTGAGACTTGTTGACAAGAGATGAGACACTGCAAACCCAGAACACATCATGAGCATCCAGAATTTGGGAGGAGCTTTAGGAGAGTCCCTGGGCTCTAGCTTGACAGTGCGTATGAGTGGGGCAGGTGGTGGTTGGAGTGCTCTCTCCCTGAAACCTGCGTCCTCAGCACGTATCGCCTCAATTTTCCAAACTATGGTCCCTACTGGTTATACCAAACTACAGGAGGAGCGACTGGCCATGGTTGACCTCGGAGCTAAGCCTGAGTCTGGCTCGCTGCAGAATGGCTACAGGCAAGAGGCTTCTCATACCGAAAGCAGAAGGATCCTTGAGCGGGCTTCTCGGTCCTCTGTAACTTTATCTGACTGTGGTGATGGAGGCTACTCTGAGACTGAACCCATGTTATCTGAGGCGAGACTGTCTGGGGAGGAGGCAAGTAATGAAGAGGAAGATGATGAAGGATCAGACATCCTGAATATGCCAAAAGAGTCGCCGCTGGCTATGGCTTTGCAGATTTTGGTGCCTTTTCTTTTAGCAGGATTTGGAACTGTCTCTGCAGGAATGGTGTTGGATATTGTTCAGGTAAGCCGCATTACAACACAGCCATTAATCAGCAGCCAGCAGAGGTTAGGGCTGGAGACAGGGTGGAATTAAAGGCTCATTTTGTCTTATTACATACTGCAACTAATGTTCAGACCACAGCACTCTGCAGACTGAGGGGAGTCTTTAAGTACAAGAAAGAACAGGTAGTTTTTGCTTCAGAATGCACATAATTTATTTAGTGAAAGGTAGTGTTGTTACAAAATCAGAATTTAACCTTAGTTTGTCCATTGAGAAACATATTTTTCTAATAACAGGGCTCCAGACTATATTTTCCATTAGTGGTGCTCCTAACTGAAAATGAGAAAATCACAGCTTAATTTAATTTAAGCTGTGAGTTGTTGACAGACAGCCACTGTGTTCGGTCCTGCTTCAAATTCAAGACAACCATGGCATGCTGGTGCATGTGGGCCCTGAGTCATGGATGTGCTGCCCCCTCCCCAGGACCCCCATACAGAGACACCACAATGATAAACCACTATAATCTCGCTACAGAAGTTTTGTGCATGCTTAAAAGTCATGACCTATTACACTTTATAATATGTAGTGGGGAGCTCACTGTAATCCTAATATGCCCCTGAAGACCTCACCAAGACCCTGCGAAGACCATCAATGTTCTGGCTGTTCATTAGCGATTGTAAAGGAGTCTTTGTTGACTCAAATACAGGATGTTTTAGGATAGTGACTGACAGAGTGAGGGTACTTTAACCGAATGACTAAACAGCAGTTGGCTTTAAAAGCCAAATGAGTTTGAGGGTTTGCGGTGTAAAACATCACCTGTGATGTGTCTGCAGCATTGGGATGCATTCCGGTACATCACAGAGATCTTCATTCTGGTTCCTGCATTACTGAGTCTAAAAGGGAACTTGGAGATGACTCTGGCCTCGAGGCTTTCTACAGCGGTGAGTAGTCACAATGACTTTTTGACTTAGTTTGTTGAAACATGTCCACTCATCCAGCCACTGTGGAAGGTATCACTCATAACAATTAATTCCTTTAAGAAACGCATAACGCCCACCACCTTTCATGTCAGAGTTTTAGACTGAAATCATCTCATGTTGAGAAATGATGGAGTTGTATCCGTTTTGGTCAAATCTTGAAAAGGAGATGTTAGTAATGAATTAACTGATTCTTACCCTCCTGCAGTAAACTGTATATATTTAGCATGTTAGTAACATCCTAACACTTGTAGCTTGGTACAAATGTTTTTTTAAAATGGCGTTACCCTGTAAAGAGAGGCAGATGTTGCTTCCCTCGAAGACAATTTATGACTGTCCAGATAAAATGTACAACCAACCAACAACATCTTTTATTAACGAGCATAAAAGTTTACGGGGATTCTTCCCTCGGCTACCTGACACAACTGAATGACGACTTGGAGCAACAGGTAGGAGAGGGAATGCGCTGCTCAAAGCGCCATGTGACTGGAGGGATAAAAAACTGCTTTGTCTCTGGTATCTTTTTAAAAGACAATAAAACCATTGGGACATGTTAACATACGTTGTAGAATTTCTGCTAATGAACAAGCTTTAGTACATTTACAATCTTTTTTAAGTTTTATAAAATTATTTTTAAACTGAGTACAAAGACTTCCATTTGATTATATGCTGATGAAGAATACCAATACGAGTACTAAATAATGCTAATACACTTCTTACAATTACTTTGGAAATCTGTTTGGAAATCAGCGGAGCTTCCTTTTTGTGTTCCCTTCTCAAACAGAACCAGGATGGTGATAGTCTTTTCCAAAAGCGAGACGTTAGGTTTCGTCTCTCCTCTTCAGGGAGCTGTTGGCAGTTAGTAAACAACTTTATGATGCACTACTACCACCAATTCGTAAAGAGTGTGGATCAGGACAGCAAGCTCAAATAAAATCGGGAAGCACTGATACCATAATCTCGCATTGGTCAAATACTGTGTACTGGTACTCATAAATGTTCCAATACCACTGCACTGATACAACTCTAGAGCAATGTTACATTCACCTCTCAGTTGAGCAGTTTTTTTGTTGTTGTTGTTGTGGTTTTTTGTTGGCTGTCCTGATTCACACTCCTTACCAGTTAGTGACAGTCATGCACCGTGAAGTTGTTCGCTGTCCACCAACCAACACCACCAGAAGAACAAGAAGCCATGTGGAGAGATTTCAAAATGAAATGTAGTGACAGAATTAAAGCGTACTGCAAATTCTGCTCAGCAAAATTGTCAAGAGGAGGGTCAAAAACTAGCACTTTCAGTACAAGCAATTTGATAAAGAATTTCAAAAAACCAGCGCAATGCTGAGTTCAAAGAGGTTGCTAGCAGCTGCAGGAAACAGCTTTAGTCTGTCATTGAGCAGAAAAGGATCCTGGGACTATACAGATCTGAGCATGAGCTTCTTGACAGTCTCACCAACGACAGCTTTTGGAAAAGACTAGCTGTCTTGCTCTGTTTGAGGAGTTACCAGGAAAAGTAAGCTCTTCTGATTTTTAAACACATTTTCAAAGTAATTGTAAGAGGTATAATGGCATTTGTTCATACTCATGTTGGTACTCGCTTTCAGCAAGCACTAATATGGAAGTACTTCTGCTTGATTTGAAAAAGCTGTAGTATTGGTGCATCCCTACCTAATTATTTTGTCTTACCTTTTCATTTAGGTAAATGTTGGTAAGATGGACTCTCCCATCGAGAAGTGGAATCTAATCATTGGCAACCTGGCGCTCAAGCAGGTAATCACACAGTTGTTGCCTTAAGTCTTTTCATTTTCTTTTTCTAATAAAAGTTGAGTCTGTGCTAGAATTCTTAGTTCTAGTAGTTATTTTTTTTAGGTAAACGTCTGGATGAATGCAGTGTATCTATATTTTCATATGTTGTAGTGACACATTTTCTGTACCTGTTTTATTCTGCTTGGTGGGAAGGAAGTAGCCTTGCACAACACAGTCTCACCTAAAGTCATTATAGAATTAACATGCATGCTGGACGGCGGGACGAAGCCCAAGTACTTGGAGAAAATCCACAGGTTTGGTTAAAACAAGCAAACTCCACACGGAAAGACCCAAGCTGAGAGTCAAAGTGGTGACCTCGCTGCAAGGTGTAGTGGAATTTTTATTTCCCATCTTAAAATAAAGGGGATCAAACAATCAATGTGAGTCTGTAGCAGCTCTAAGATCTCCTTCAAACTGGATGATGTCCCCGCCATGCTCTCCATTACCTTCATGATCTATTAGAATGCGTCTGGATCACGGCAAATTTGAAAAAATCTCCTTCATGCTTGAGATGCTCTCATTGGCACATATCAAGCTCTGTATATGACATTCCCATGACAATACTACCGCCTACACCCACAATCGCACCACGCCATGGGCACAACTCTCTCAGACCATGTCAGGATGCAGCTACAAGCGAGAAGATCATACAACACCAGCATAATGCTACTGACACGGGTAGACTTACTTGCACATCTCTAACTCAGAAAAGAAACATAATATTCATGACAGAGAAGAGCTAACACACTGTGACTACAATTATCAGAACTGCATGTGTAATCACTCTGTCATAGTGTGAGAAATATGTACATGCTAGGAACTGACTCTTGTTAGTGCAGCTGTTACGAATTGAGTGCTGCTTGCACAGCATACAGAGAAACCACAATATGGAAATACAACCTCAATTTTAAAAAATGGGGTGTTGTGTAAAATGATTTGAAAATCTCAATTCTATTCACAGTGGAACATAGTAAACATATCAATGTTGAAACTTGGAAGTGGTACTTTTTTTTTCTTTTTCTGAGAAAAATATGGTAAATTTGAAGTTGATGGCAACAACAGTTGTGTCAGGGCCATGTTTGCCAGAGTGAAGCATCCTCTCTTCTTTTAACAGTCTGAATATGTCTAGGAACTGAGGAGACCAGTTCGTGGAGTTCTTGGAGAGGAATGTCATCTCATTTTTGTCTGATGTAGGATTCTACCTGTTCAACAGCACTGAGTCTTTTTTGCTGGATCTTTTGGTTTCAAGATGCGGCAAAAGTTTACAAATAGTGGGAGGTCTGTGCTGCAGGCACTGTCTTGCTGAAATATTCAAAGACTTCCCTGTAAAACATTCCTGGATGGGAGCATGTGCTGTTCTAAAACCTGTATACACTTTACAGCATTGATGGAGCCTTTTCCAGATGTGTAAGCTGTCCATGCCAGAAGCACTAATGCACCCCCATACCATCGGAGAGGCAGCTGATGGTATGGGGGTTCATACAATCGATGAATCAGTGCTGCTTCAGCTGTGTTTGGAAAACTCCAGAACCAAGTTTGGAAACACCCTGGCAATCCACCTGCAAACAAAATGCAAGGTCTACAGAGCTGTTGTTCCATCATGCCTGCTTTACTCAGCTGAAACGTGCGTACTGTATCGTCGGCACATTCACTGTTTACAATGAGTACAGATGTCCCATCTTAGCCAGCTTCTCAAGGTCAACTGGAAAGACAAAGTCTCCAACTCTGAAGTTAGAAAGTCTGCTAATAACCCTAATGTAGAAGCACTACTCAGAGACAGTTTAGGTGGACCGGCAACGTCATTTAATTGGATGATGCCAGACTGCCGAAAGCTGTCTTCTACAGAGAGATCCAGAGGAGTAGGTCGTCCAAAGCTTAGCTACAAAGACTGTGTCAAGTGGCTTTTGTCATCATGCAACATTTTTGTACCTGGGAAACTGCGGCAAAAGACCAAAAGACCCGGTGGCACCACACCAATGAGGTAACTGCCATCATAGAATGCTGACTAGAGTAAGAGTCGAGAGAAAGAAGCCAGCATCAAGCCAGCAAAGCACCCAACCCGACCTCACCTGGAATCAATGCAGGCTCCTGTCCACACTGTGGCAGGGTCTGTTGGCAACTTATTGGACTCTACTCCCACACTCGAAGTTGCCGTCTTCCTCAGTCCTGAGTGACAGCCGACAACGCTCCTCTAGCTATTTCATGATCTAGTTCATGAAATATTTTGCTCAAATAGACACAGTTGACTCCAATAGTTAATGTTAAAGATTTAAGAACTGATCTCACTTGATCAGTTAGTGCTCCAAATATGTGTTAGAAATGACTTTCAGCTACTACCACACCAGACTTTTTCTCAGTATCTGTGAAACTGGCTGAGTTAAAGCCATTTTTGTGTTTTCTAAGGTTGCTTTGCTGTGTGGTGGCCATTTTGGATGGGGCTTACTCTAAAACTTAATCAGTTGGAGATGTTCATTTAATTATTATTTTCTGAGAGTTTCCTTAAAATCTCTGAACTGGTTGGCTCATGAGATATTTTGGTAACACTACAGACAAGCAAACACACACACTGAGACACGGTCTTTGGCGGCAGGTGATAATAACCATATTTACTTCACTGTGACATTGGAATAAAATTTCCTCCTCCTACTGTAATGTAATGTCCAGCAGTAAAACATCATGTGTAGTCTAATTTAGCTTTTTACTACACATTACAGCAGATGGTGTTGATTGTTAGAACTGTTTGGCTCTTCACTCAGATTCTTTGGTTGTTTAGTACAAGCCCTGCTAATCATTCACCCACACACATCCAATGTTCTTGTGTGGTGGCAAGTTGTCTGTGGATTATGCAATACCATCACAAAGAAGTAATGTTCAGTGTTTCACATTTGCCTGTAAAGCTTTACAATCCTGTGTGTGCCCACAAAGTAAACCTTGTTTTTGTGCAAGAATAAAATGAAAAATGCTGTAAATCCTTGTGTGTTTTTGCTCCAGGTTCAGGCCACTGTGGTTAGTTTTCTGGCAGCTGTAGCAGCCGTGGTGCTTGGTTGGATCCCGGAGGGGAAGTTTCAGATGAGCCACGCTGTTTTGCTGTGCTCAAGCAGCGTGGCCACAGCCTTCATAGCCTCCCTGCTGCAAGGTAAACACATGCTAACAGCTGAGTTCCACACTCTCTAAGATAAACTGTCAGTGCTGAGTACTTCTGTTTTAATTCCCTGTAGTTCGCCTTTGTTTACAGTGGCTGTTTCTAAATACCAAGTATGTACTTGCGTACTTGGTAAGTGTGTACTTGGCAAGCACAACTAAAAAGGATGGACTTGCCAAGTGTGCTTGGAACAGCAGTGCAATTGGAGCAGTGTACTTGATGATGTCATAACTTAACTATGCTCTTCAGTGTATCCTAGAGCTTTAATTCATTTAGACTGTTATCCCCCTAGACTTTAATTATTTACACGGTAGGACGAAGAATAAAATAATTATAGAAATGTATTATTCCGTATTCTTTAAATAAAGCATTTTAGTCAAAGTGCTAATTTGGAAACGAATGCATATTCTGATTAAAAGGCATTTAATAGGAACGGTATGATGGAAAAACATAGTGGCTTTGACGCTTTAACTTTTTAACACTATGTTATACCTTGAAACTGGTTATCTGCCCAATACTGCCACAGATGTTCCAGTTGTGCATTACATTTATAAACAAAAAACATTAATGTGGTTCTTCATGACCGGAGCTGTCTCTGTAGCTCTGTATAAAGTTTCACAAATTTTCAAAAAAGACAGGATGAAGAAAACTGTTAGTACAGTGCTCTACCGTTCTCTTTTATTTATAGGTATCATCATGGTTGGAGTAATTGTGGGTTCAAAGAAAACGGGCATCAATCCAGACAATGTAGCCACACCCATCGCAGCCAGTTTTGGTGACCTCATAACTTTGGCAATCCTGGCTTGGATAAGCCAGGGCCTCTACAAATGCCTGGGTATGTTCAGAACTACTGTTTATTAGGCTTTCACAGCCACAGACATAATGATGTATTGTAAGTGCAGCTGGCGGGACCAGCCATATATTTTCCCTGAGAGCTAACAGTCTGTATGTTGTCATGTCATCTGATCTCTTAAGTTAGGGCCGTTTACTTGATGAATCCTCTTCCCTCTTGCTATGAAAGTGTTAAGTGTTTGGTTTTTTAGTGTATTTCAGAGAAAGGTCACACTGTGTGGCTGGAAGATAAATTAATGAAGTGGTAAACAGGCAAACAAACTATTAGAGCTATTATTAATAGTATTGTTCTATCAGAAGTTTTATACATATGCTGCAGAAAACTGAACACGAGAACATCTACGATTAGCTTTTCCTTTTGTGTTTGTTAATAGAAACATTCATTTCTAGGTTGCAGACTCCTAGATTAGATTATTACAAAAGTAATTCCCAAATTTCTTTGGGCTTTAGAGGAGAAAGTTGTTGTTGGAGCTTTGGACGGTAGCAGTGTTGACACCCTTCAACATTTCTTCAGAAATTTCCCAGTGTTTTTAAGAGGTTTCATCAGTGAGTAACTCAACTATAACATCAATGAGAATCTTTTGCTTAATTTTTGTCCACATTTGAGGAGGACAAAGTGAGCAATATTATCTTTGTATTAAACAGAAAGTAAACAAGAAATTGGTGGGTCTTTAATGATTTGGTTCATTAATGTGTTCTGAAGCAAAGGCCGAGTCTGTTAAAGAGGTATTTTCCTTGAAAACCTACAATTTGCATCTACAGTCCACCTCGAAAATATTCTGCAGCATTTTCTGCTGAGAATTTTATGTTAGTGTAAATAATTTTTAACAGTTACAGACTTCTCATTAGTGTTGCTTTCACAGTGTTTTGTGTTGCTGATAAACTTTATTTAAAAGTTTGTCAAGT
>JAOXNZ010000001.1:33833270-33850933 GCA_028566095.1 Kryptolebias brasiliensis | reverse complement strand
TCTTCAAATTTCAGTCATTTAAACTATTATTCTTATTCTTATTATGAAGGTGATGTCCCTAGCAACGGTGCTCCGCTGATCGATCAGAGGAGAAGAGGTTCAAGGAGTAAATATCCAAAATTAATGTATATTACTTTAAAGAGTACATGTTTTCTTAATATATGTATATAAATACTGGACCCACACTTATTGAGCTCACCTGTGATGCGTCACCGGAGCTGGTAGCTCGACCCGGTCCACTGTCCTCAGCCATCTTTCAATTTCTTCTTCTTCTTGTGTGGTGTTTCATGGCGGTTGGCAAACAATGGAAGGTGTGCATTACCGTCACCTACTGATATGGAGTGTGGATCAAAATATTTTTCTGTAATGTTCCTTATGTTCCTGATGCTACCCACAGCTTCAGAACAAACACCGCGGCACCGACCACCGAGCTACTGCAGCCCACGAAATTCAATGAAAAGTTCAGAAAGAGTAATCACTGGATGTAGGTCTCCAACTTATATTCTTATGAAGTCAACTCAGCTCAAGATGGCCACAGCTAACCGATCTTCGCAAACAATCAGTTTTACAGATATTGAGCTGAAATTTGGATGTGGTAGACGCTGTGAATCCTACTCAACTTACACTCTAAGCACTAACTGATCACATATGAGATCTGTTTTTAAGTCTTTGCCATTAGCCTTTGGAGTCAACCCAGTTCAAGATGGCAGCCACAGCCAACTGCCTTTAGGAAACACAAAAATGCGTCTAACTCTGTCGATTTTACAAATACTGAGCTTAAATGTGGAGAACACATTAGCCTCCCTATCAGTGTAATCCAGGGTCTGTGAGCTCTCTCGTCCTGTATTTTAGTGTGATCCAGTGAGGTGGTTCAGCAGCAGAAACGGCATGAAACGTTGTTATAACAGTCTGACTTCTGTAACACACATCCCTCCCACAATCCAGCTGTGTTGACTTCAGTGATCAGCCTGTAAAAAGCAAGCCTCCTGTTGTGTTGTGGTCAGTGGCTGCATCTTTAAATCTTGCATAATTATGCAACAATTTCAGATTGCAAACATATATGGACAGCAGTCGGCAAACACTTTCATCCAAAGTGTCCCAGAGTGGAACAAGAATATATTTTTAGTATGGGTGGATCCCAGTGGAACTAACATAAGGAGTGCAGAGAAGCTTCAAACAGATGCAGACGGGTGAGACTGAGGGTTCACACACAGTAGTGGCTTCCGTAAACTCATTATCTCTCCTCTGGGAAAAGGAAACTGCAACAGCAACTTATAAAACAGAAGCTTTTAAGAATCTCATGTAAAAGCTGAGATAAAGTGCATTTAGACTGAAAAAAGTGGAAGACACACACAAAACTGATTCATGACAGCAGCTGTACAGTCATGTTTTTCTAGATGCTCAAACCTATATTTAAAAAATGATTTTATTGAATAGGTTAGAACTAAACTAAACTAGACATTCCAGTGTCCCTTAATGCTTTGGGGGGTAATCTTATCAGAACTAAAATATTACAGAACCAGTTAAAGTTTGGAAACATTTACGTATTTGGAGTTCAGTTAAGTGAGGAGGGTTCTGACCTTATACAGAGCCTGAGCCGTGATGCCATCGATACTGTTTATTGCACCGTGATCGGCAGTAGAGCATACAGCTACGTGCATTTAGCATAGCATTAGTACACATAGATGGTTGTGTAGATATTCTCAGGAAAAGGCTAGAGTGAGACCACTCAGTTCTGAGGTTCAGGCGAGGCTCAAACTTCATCAAGACCCCAAGAGAGCGACAGACAGGAGGGCGGGTGGCCAGGAACCTTGTTACTGCTTATATTTCAACTCGAAAGTCAAGTTTTATCATCTTCTCGGCGCTGCGCCATGGCGGACCCCAACAGAGCCAATCTGAGGACCTCACTGAGCCATTTGATCAGTCGTAGTGACATACCCAGCTCACAACTTTCGCCTTTAATGGCTGCTGTTCATAAGGGGCAGCTGTGGCTCAGTGGTTAGAGCAGTCGTCCTTCAACAAGAGAGTTGGAGTTTTAATTCCACCAATTTGCAGCCACATGTTGAAGTGTCCCTGGGCAAGACACTGAACCCCTCAGTCCCTCTGATGTGCCCCATCTGTGTATGAATGTGATCTAAAGCACTGATTAGACTCCATAGAATGATTTATTCAGATTAGCTTTGTAGAGATGTAGTAGAGTGCTGTGTGAATGTGTGGATGGGTAAATGAGGACACAGATTGTGTTGTAAAGCGCTTTGAGTGGCCTGGTTGGCTAGAAAGGTGCTATATAAGTACCGTCCATTTTGAGTCTCTTTTGGAAACAATGCAATAAAGGTTTAGGATTGTCTCCCTAATGATTTGTACAACTTAACATGAGGTATAAACATAGATTACATGATTCTCTGACATCAAACCCATGGTACAACACAAGAGATCTAGCTCTTCCAGTTAGAGTCAATGGTTCTTCTTACATCTCAAGGATAAGAAACGTGTAATGTTCCAGGTAATGTTTATATTTCAGACAGGGAAGACTATGGTGGCCCTGAAGTGCAAACCACATCAACAAATCACTAAACACAACAAAATTAACCTACCAGAAGAGGTAGGTAGCAGAGGGGAAACATGAGACATCCCTGATTGGACGACAGCGCCATTTGGCTTTTGGACTGGAAGTTATTCTTTCTGTAGCCCATTTTTAAATGTTACCGGTGACCCAAACGTAGCTCTAGCTCCCGCTATCCAAGAATATTTTGAGTCAGGACATCCATACGAGGTGATACTGAACATGGTTTCAGGTTTCATGCAAAAGCCAAAGCGCCGTCGTCCAGTCAGCGATGTCTCATGTTTCCCACTGGTACCTACCTTTTCCAGTAGGTTAATGACAATGTGTTTAAGATGTCGTTTTGGTTTTATTTTTGTCCTCCTGTTTTTAAATTTGTAGTTGTGTTTAGTGATTTGTTGATGTGGTTTGCACTTCAGGGCCACCGTAGAAGACAAATGATTTGTGAGAGGAGTGAAAAAAAACACATCTATAAATGTAAACAAATCTATTTGTACTCTTTCATTCACAAAAGAAAACCCACAAAGGCCATTAAAATAACTTGAAAGTGACCAAAGTATAAGAAATAAAAAATAACTGAAAATCAACTAATGAATTAGTCGTTTTTGAATTTTTGTTCAACAGAATCATTTTAAAAATTCAACCTAATGAAAAGAT
Organism: Kryptolebias brasiliensis; assembly: GCA_028566095.1. Taxonomy (NCBI): domain Eukaryota; kingdom Metazoa; phylum Chordata; class Actinopteri; order Cyprinodontiformes; family Rivulidae; genus Kryptolebias; species Kryptolebias brasiliensis. Next base: position 33,847,716 of record JAOXNZ010000001.1, on the reverse strand, counting down.
TGAAACTAATTTGACCACAGGGACATGTTAAACTAAGGTGTGTCCTGTGATCAGCATCACAGGTGTCTTCAATCTTGTAATTAGTCAGTCTGTCTATTTAAAGGGTGAAAAGTAGTCACAGGGCTGTTTGGTATCATGGTGTGTACCACACTGAACATGGACCACAGAAAGCTGAAGACAGAGTTGTCTTAGGCAAGCATGTTAAAGGAAAAGTCTATAAGACCATCTCCAAGCAGCTGGATGTTCCTGTGACTACAGATTATTCAGAAGTTTAAGGTCCACAGGACTGGAGACAACCTCCCTGGATGTGTCCACAAGACGAAAATGGATGACAAACTGAAGAGACTGATAATAAGAATGGTAACCAAAGTGAAACACGAAGGAGGCTCTGCTCTGTTCTGGAGCTGCTTTGCTACATTTGACACAGGGTGTCCTGAATCTGTTCAGGGTAAAGCCAGTTTCATTAGTTTGATGTGTTAAAATAATTCTGTTGAACCAAAATCCAAAAGCAATGTCAGATTTTCATTAGTCATTTTTCAGTAATATTTTTCTTTTCATAAGTTTTGTTTCAGTTTCAAGTTATTTCAGTCACCTTTGTATGTTTTTACTTCTTAAACAAAAGGGTGCAAACAGGTTTGTTGGTCTCTGTACGTCACCTGGGAACAACCAACATTAAACAGAGGAGGTCTCAAGTTCCACCTTTCACACTAGCTCACAGCTACCTGCATGCGACCAAAACATTTCCCATGTGAACCAGGTTAACAACTGTTAGGAGGGATGGGAGGCAGAGGGATTTGCACGTGAGTTCTACAGCTCCCAAGGTGAACGGATCAACAATTTATAAGCCTGGAAACTCTGCACCTTTCAGTTTTGATTGGAGAAGCTCTTCGATGAGAAGCAAAGTGTCTTTAGGAAACAAAAAGGATGGTCCCGTTTGTTAGGATTACCATGTCCTGGATCACTGAGGATCCTCCCCAGCACACATAATGACAGCACAGCAGCTGAAACCGACCGACTCGCCTGTTTCTGTGAAAACACTGAACCAATCCACATACATACATCACTGCTTTGTGATGGTCATATGTCTTTTTCATAAACTCACCAAGAAAAGAAGCTAATTTGTAAAAAGGTGGCAGTGGAGACAAATAAAGGCTAGAATTACATGGATGTCCTGTATGTTGCAGTACTCTAGTCTTCTCTCAGTGTCTTAGTTACTGCTGTCTACTCTTCCAACACTGCACTTTTGCACTTCTAAATTATAGTCTGTGTATATGACTTTATTCTTTTTTTTTTTTCTTGATGACTACAAGTCGTCCTAAAATAGACAGCAGAGGAAATTACAGCCCTGTGTGCCCATGTGCTAGTGTGAGGGTTACTAAGCATGATTCCATAAGCTGCCAGAGCCCGAGGGACACAGGGGGGAGATAATAGCAGCAACTTCTCTCTGAGTCAGATGACCACATCTGCAGGGGGATGGTGGGAAATTGACTTAGTACTGTTGCGGGCAGACAGACGCATGTGTCCAACTCATCACATCCAAAACTGAGACGGAGGGGCACATGAACCGCTCTGAAATGTTGAAGATTGAAGCCCACGTTGGTCTTGGCCCCACTCCAATTAGCTGTTAGCTCATCGGTCCTGTCCGAGTTTCACTTTATTTCTCCAAACTGATATCGTTCAAAGACCTATCTACAACAGGTAACATATTATTTGTTCATGCAAATTGTATCAGCTAAAAATGTCTAAAATATCCCTTTACTGACAAGAGCCACCTTGTCAAAACAGGTGATTTCTTCACTTAGAGGAAACATTTCAGTTCCACATTATAACCAAAGCAGACTATAGCACCACTGAATATCTTCCTGCAATATGCCTGTTACACGTAGACACAGATAAATGTGTTGCTGCCCTTCTACAACTCCAGAACATTGACTTTGCTGTCTGTAAACCACTTTGTAACTAATCTGGCAGCATGCTTAGGGTCATTGTACGTCTGGAAGACCCACTTCCTGGCTGATGTCTGGAGATGTAGCTTCAGTATTTCCACACGATGTCCTTTCCTCGTGATGAAATCTATTTTGTGAAGTGCACCAGTCCCTCCTGCAGAAAATAACCCCACAAAATATAGCTCTTTGTTCCTGTGTGCATTTGCAAACTGTACTCTGTCTGTTTATGTTGCTTTGGGAGTAATGGCTTCTTCCTCTCTGAGTGGCCTTTCAGTCCATGTTGGTACAAGAATCGTTTCATGTTTATCTTGGGAACACAGAACCTGTCTTCTTCCTGAACCATATGATGGCAGGATATCCCCATGGTGTTTATACTTGTGTATAATTGTTTGAACAGATGAATGTGTCACCTTCAAGCAGCTGAACATTGTACCCAAGGATGAACCAGCATTACGGAGGCCAACAATTCTTTTCCTGATACCTTGACTAATTCCTTTAGATTTTTCCCATGATGTTACACAAAGAAGCAGTGTGTTTGAAGTGTGACTCCAATTAACTCCAATGTTGTCAACTAACCTATCAAAAGCTTCCAAAGCCGTGACATCATCATCTAGGCTTTAACAAATAGAAATAGTTTTGCAAATCCTAACTGACCGGAAAGGCTTAGTCTAATTTAATGTCAGTCTAAGAAAAATGATGTGTCTTTTTATACAGCGGCTGGAAACATCTGGTTTTAACTGTACTTTCTAATAATCTCGTCAGCTGTGGTCAGAGGAACACGAAGCTGCTTGGAGATGGTCTTGTAGCGTTTACGTAGAACACGGATAGCTATAATCTTCTTTCTGAGCTCTCACCTTTGTTCTCTGCTCCGTGTTCAGTGTGATGAACTCAACCAAACCAAACTACCCGGTGGCTGTTTGTTCCCCTTAAACAGGCTGAATGACTGATGGAAAGCTTGAAGTCTCCTGTGATACTAATTAAGGTCAAAGACTTAGTTTGAAACATGACTATAAAGCAAAGATTAATCGTCTCTTTAAGGGGACCGACAAATCTGTTCTGACGATTTCAGCATATCATTCTAAAATAAACCACAAATCATTTCTTTTAACAATTTGTTTTGTTAACTCTATCACAGACTAAAGTCATGCAGCTATGCATTAAACAATTGCTTTTAAGTGAATCACTTTTCACAAGAAATGAGGTATGTTTCAATGAGGTATGAGGGGACCATACCTCTATAGTCATGTACATACATGACTCCACACAGACAGTGTCGTGCAGATTAATGATCAATTTTAGATTTAATACTCTGCTTTTAAGCTACTATATTGCCACATCGCAACTGTTTGGCTCTAAAGCTGGTCATATTTACATACACTAAACGATCAGACCATTCAGTCTAGTCGGAGAAACTTCCACATCTCAGAGCCAACGGTTCCCTATAAAAGCCTCGATGAAGAACAGAGCAAACAAGGCTGATTCTCCCTGTCACTGAAAAGTTAACATCGGGGAGGGTTTACCTGATTATAACAGGTACAAAAGTACATACAGACACTCCTCTTGCTTTAGACTGAAATGTACGGCGATCAAGCCGATGAATAAATTCTGATGCCTTCAAACACCCACACACTAATCATGAGGGGGGAAATAGTCTCCAACAAAGCGCTTGTCGTCAGAAGTCACACTTCTGCTATGCTGCGTTAAGAGGATCCCCCAGCCAACCGCGGTCATAACTCCCCATCGCCATGGCAACCCCATCCCACCTGAAAAAAAAAAAAAGAAGCAATCTGGTGGTAGGAGGAAGGCGTGAAAGCTCATTGTCTTTGTTTCTTCCTCTGCCATCGCTCGCTGTTATTCTTTGTTTCTCGTCGACCCTCTGATTCGTTCTCCAACTCTGCCAGCACGCACCGGGTGTTGAGCCAGATGTCATAAATACCCCATAATATCACCACCAGGGGTGGCTCACAGATGCACAACCTTCAGGCACAGATACAGTCCTCCCACGTGCGCGTGAGGACAGGACAGATGGGCCTCAACGGGCAGTGAGGGGAAGATTACTTCCAGGTTGTTCTGGGGAACGCGTCACGGCTGCAGACTGATGAGAGCGCAGCAGAGAAAAGGATGCAACATGAGCATAGGAGAAAAGGATCAAACTATGGAACAAAAAGAAAATACCAGGAAGAGCCAGAGGCAGACATGAGAGAGGAAACAATATCTGTTTCTTCCGCATCTCTACAAGAGTTGGACCAGTCCTCATAGACAATGGCTTTAGTCATAGGTGCCTCACTTTCCACATGAAACTGCATGGTTTAAAATTTAGAGCTCCGTGGAGTTGGAACAATTTACCAACAGCAATAAAACTGTAAACTAATGTGAGGGGTTTTAACTCTTAAGTGAAACAGTGGATGAAACAAAAACAAATCTGCCAGCCGATACAGCAGTAAAAGGACAATGTCCTCTTCTTTTCCTGCTTTTCTCCTGTCCTTTGTTTCAGTGTAATTTGTGTATGCTTGTGGGTGGAATGACTAGTTGTTGTTTTTTTTTATTATTGATTTTAGTTTAAAAAGCCAAACCAAGAACTAGATTTGCAAATTAGCCTTTGGCTAGCCAACCTCTGCACAAAAGCAATGGTGGCATTGTTGTAACTTGCAGCACTATATTCTGTGCTGTCCTTGCCAAACAAATTTAAACTAAACTGAATTTAGTTTCCAGATTTAAAGAAAAAAAAGACAATCCCTGTTAACATACAAACCTACATCTGACTTGTTTCCAAGCTGTTCGGTGGTTACATTTGTAGAGTGCAGAGGTATCTTACAGAGATCTGGTTCCTTTTTCCTGCTGTGATTTCTGAGCCGAGGCTGATTATTTACCCAATGGGCAGATAGGGAACGAAGCACTTCTCTACAGCGCTGCTATGCTCCTCCATCAGTGTGACTGATTCCTGCAGGGCTAGTTTTATCTCACAAGGCAAAATCATTCCCTGTTATAGGATTTATTTTATTTATGGGGTGATGATAAAAAGATCTATGGCACAATTCTTCACAGTCATGCTGCAAAATGTGATATATCAACATTTATGCTCTTTGGTGAAATCTAATTGTAGTAAGTCTCTGACATGGCTGAATAAGTCATAATGATTCATATCAATAAGAAAGAGATGAAAAAAAAATACTGCAGTCAGACAAGAGAACGTCCAAACTGGTAAAGAATATTAAAAGTATAAAATAAATAATAATAATGAAGCAGGAGTGTGTGAGCAGACAGCAGGTATTATAATCATCTGGTGTTTGACTCTCAGCTAAATAAAGTCACAAACAGTTCTGCCATGTCTTATAGATCAGCAGTCCCCAACCTTTATCGAATTATGGACTGGTTTAATACAAAACAAACTAGAGAGAACAAAAGAAATTCTACATTTCTCCTAGAGTTATCTTGTAGGATTGCTAGAATAAGCTTGTAGGTTTGCTAGGGTTAGCTTGTAGGTTTGCTAGAATTAGCTTGTAGGTTTGCTCGGGTTAGTTTGTAGTATTGCTCGGGTTAGCTTGTATGTTTGCTAGAATTAGATTGTAGGTTTGCTAGAATCAGTTTGTTCGTTTGTTAGGGTTAGCTTGTACGTTTGCTAGAATTAGCTCGTAGGTTTGCTCGGGTTAGCTAGAAGGTTCACTAGGGTTAGCTTGTAGGTTTTCTAGGATCAGTTTGTAGGTTTGCTAGAATTAGCTTGTAGGTTTGCTAAGTTAGCTTGTAGGTTTCCTAGGATCAGTTTGTAGGTTTGCTAGAATTAGCTTGTAGGTTTGCTAAGTTAGCTTGTATGTTTGCTAGAATTAACTTGTAGGTTTGCTAGGGTTAGCTTGTAGGTTTCCTAGGATCAGTTTGTAGGTTTGCTAGGGTTAGCTTGTAGGTTTGCTAGGGTTAGCTTGTATGTTTGCTAGAATTAGTTTGTAGGTATGATCTTAGAATTCATGTATATCACAAATCTCATAAACCCATATGTTATTCACAATGGAACATAGTAAACATATCAAATATTGAAGAAATTGTACCATTTCTTTGGAAAAATAACTTAATATTGAATTTTATGGCAGCAAATACATCTTAAAAAAATTTAGGACAGGACCACGTTTCCTTCTGTGAAGCATCCCTTCATTTTAACAACAGTTTGTAAACGTCTAGGAACCGAGGAGACCAGTTGTTCCATTCTTGTCTGATGGAGGATTCTAGCTGTTCAACAGTTCTGGCTCTTATTGAAATTAGGGTTGTAGCAAAATGTCCACAATTTCATTAGTGTTAATAAATTTTAACAAATATACACCAAAAAGCATTTCAGTTCAACAAAACATTCAATGACTTAGTATGGTGCTTAAATAACTGCCTTTAAGTGATTTACAAATAAAATACATTCAAGAGTTTCTTTGAAAAGGAAGTAGGTTTCAAGTGAGAATAATAAAACAGTTCTTTGTTTAGTAAATAAAATTGCATACATATAAACTTAAAAATCACACTTCATTTCATAGTTAGTACATAAAATACAGTAATAAGCTATTGTAGATGATGAGGAGGAAGGTGATGATGCGTTGTTTTGTTGACTGGAGGCTTTGTTTTCAGCTTGGCTGAGACAAAGCTGTGTTTTAATATTGCTTTTATTGCAAAACATCTGATTCTGCAAATGCAACTACAAAGTCTTTAACAAACCCCGTCTCGCCTCTGCTGATGTATTTTCATGTGGATGAATTAGATGAGGTGCTAGGCTAACGTTAGCTCTCTTCTCTGTTTTGATCTGACTGTACAATCGTCACGCAATTTCTTGCCGTTTCTGTCAACTGTGCCGACAAAACTTATTATAAGCATGTTCGTGGAAACTGTTTTGCTTTTAACTTTGCGCTTAGTGTTAAATGTCATCATTTCTGGACCCCTGCTGCAGACTTTTTTGCCTCGGCTGTCTATTACATACCTCCCTCCACTCATCCCATCCTCCTGTCACAAGCAGCTACAAACTGTTGTAACTATTGGCTATTCTAACTATTAGGGGTGGCTGTGGCTCAGTGGTTAGAGCGGTCGTCCTTCAATGAGATGATTGGAGGTTTGATTCCACCAGTATGCCACATGTCGAAGTGTCCTTGGGCAAGACACTGTTCCGGGTAAATGGTGAGGGTTGTGTCAGGAAGGGCACCCGGCGTAAAACACTTTTGCCAAAACTAACATGCGAGTTCATCCAAGACATTGTTCCCATAATTACAGACTGTGTGCCCAAATTTCTTAAGAACTTGTTACACATGCACTTAGTCACGGGCAAAAATATTATCGTTGGCCTTCGCCTTTTGACGGCGGGCGATAATGAATCCCTCTCACTATGGGGACAGGAGGATTCCAAAATGGAGTCCGTTGAGTTGCCCCTCCCGCCCGAGGTGGACGGTTCTGCAGTTTCGGCATCTAAAAGACACAATCACGCGAGCAGAATTACTCTCACAAAGTTGGCTTCAAGGAGATACACAGACTTCGAACGAGAATAGACTAATTTGTTCAGCATGGCCGCCTCTGCAGATCATTCTGCTTCACTATCTTCAAGGTTTGCTGAGAGGTTTGTGTGTGTGTGTGTGTGTGTGTGCCCAGGGTTTGCTGAGTCAGGGATGGGGAAAGTGTTGTTTGCTAGGCACTGCCAACATGTCCGCCCTGACCTCTCTGTAGGAACATGAGAGGAGGGTTTGAGACTCGGTCTGCGAGGCCAGCTGAGCAGACGCTGCTTGGCCGTGACGCACCGTGGAATCTGCAGCAGAGTCTCCAACAAATCCACCAAAACCACCAGCTAAACCAGCCACGCTGGCAACATTACCAAAGCTGAGAAAGCTCCTCCAACCCCAGATGGAAAAGTAATGGAAACGGGAGCTACATGAAGGGATACAAGGGGAAAGAAGTTAAAAACAGCTGAGACTGATGCGGAAAATAGTTGAGCCGCACAATTAAGCAGTAACAAGAACATGTGGTAGACTTAATTGGCTGGAGCTACCGTATTATTTTAATGAACGTTTTAATGAAACTCAGAAAGTAATCACTGGATGAACATCTACAAGTGATTAACTTTTGGAGTCAAACCAATTCAAAATGGCGGCCACCACCAAATGACCTTAAAAAACACCAAATTGGCTATAACTCAGCAAATTTAGCAGATGTTGAGCTAAGATTTGGTGTCCTAGTAGCTGACACTGATCTCCAACACCTAACCCGAGCGCTAACAGTGCAAGATCTTTGTTTCAAGTTTTCCCATTAACTATTTGGAGTCAACTCTGTCTGTTTATTAGCAAAACAGCTCATGAACCACTGGACGGATTTTAATGAAACTTTCAGGAAACAATTGCTGGATGAACCTCAACCCTGTTTATCTGTTAGCAAAATATCTCATGACACACTGGATGGATTTTGATGAAATTTTCAGAAAGTTATCATTTGATGTGCCTCTACAACTGATTACCTTTTGGACTCAATACAACTCAAGATGACCGCCACAGCCAATCGATCTTAGCCAAGACAAAAATGGCTACAACTCAGTCAATTAAACCAATATTGAACTAAAATTCAGTGTATTAGTAGCTGAACATTATTAAGAACACATACTTTGAGCGTGGTGTCTCACACATAACATTATTTTCAAGGTTTAACCAAAACGACTGCACCTCCATCATTTCTCAATAGTCTAAAACTCTGGCAGCAGGTGATATGCAATCCTTCAATAGATGCTAGGCTTTTAATTCCATTCTTCTTCAACAAGCAGAATGAGTGGAAATCCAGAGTGAGGCTGAAGGAAGAAGAGGAGTAGGTGGAGGAGTGGAAAATCCCTGCCATTCATCCTGTAAAGACTCCCAGTAGCTGCTTGCAGAGCAGGCCATTTGAAATGTTCTTCCAGCAGCCGTCTAATGAGACAGCTCAGCAGACCTCGTCTTAATTAAAGCCATGATTCACCTCGTTCACACCACAAAGGCTACACTACATCTGGCAGCCAGGAACATTAACACATCCATCCATTTTCTTTTACCCGCTTTTTCGCAAGTCCATCGTTGGGCCAAATAGAGACAAACGAGACAAACAACCATTCACACTCTCACTCACACCTAGGGACAATTTTAAGAGTTACCAATGAACCCACGTGTGCACAAGGAGAACATGCAAACTCCACCCAGAAAGGCCCCAGGCCGGGATGCGGACCTGCACCCTTCTTGCTGGGAGGCGACAGCTCTAACCACTACGCCGCTGTGCCACCCAACATTAACACACTCCCCCTTTATTTTCTCCCACGAGTACACATACATATGACTTTCGAAAGTTTCCCAAACTCTCCAAATTTATGAATCTGTAAGAATTCCTGCAGGTAAAGACTCAAGGCAGACTCTGACAGACACTCGATGCTGTCCCATTTGCTCATGCGTTAGGCAGTGTGAATTATGAAGGCCAATTGGAAGAGGGGGGAGGTCTTAACTTTGTCCAACATGAAGGCAATTCCATCCAATATAGACACATGCTTCTAGAAGTCTTACAATTGTTTCCTTATTGTAGCTGCTTTAACGCCATGTCTGCCGTCTTTACGACATATACAGATTGAAATGAGTGGCATTCACTCCACCATTTTACATAAAACAATCTCTATTCTGGAGCAAAACTGAAAAACAGACCTTCAACATACGAAAGCAAAGCTCCCCAGTTACACATCTTAGAACCAAACTCCATTTACAGCACGTCTGTTCCTCATTATCATTAAAGACCGAACACAGAATCGTTTTATAATAAATATACAAGTTTTCTAGATCTTCTCTTGTCAATAACATAATAGGTGGGAGGGGGAATCAATACTGGACCAACATTTAGTTAAACTAATACAATACGAAAGTCAATATTTTAGAAAAGATATGTCAAATCCTGAGTTTGTCAGATCTTTTCTAGTAATGTAAAACTGATTGTGTGTACCCTAAAGGCTCAAAGGTTTAAGGTGTGAGTCTTAATAACTAACTTGTTTTTTTTACATTTATTTTTTATTTCTTCTCTGAACACAGAGGGTAGAAATGAACTTGACAATAATCAAACAAACCACAAAACTTTGACAATGAAACACATCGTGACCTAACCCTCAGTTCAAATTTAACTACTAGCACCAATGAACTGGATAATACGTACATCCCTTTACGCTCTTAGGCTTATAGAGGCACCAAAATGAAAAGAATGAAAAAAAAGGTTGCTCAACGCTCCCGAACGACTGTCCTGACATCAGTTCAGAAGTGTTCAACAAGAAAACAGCTTGCTAATGTCAGCTAAACTTTAATTTAAAGCGAAAGTTCTAAACGCCTAACATTCACTCAGACACGTCACACAATCTGAGTCAGAAACTCAAAAATGAAAAACCGAATAGTTCGTTAATTGTAATATTTCCTCCCTGTTGACGTCAACACACTCCTCCTACTCTCTTTCACTCTGGTGTTTAAAGCCCAAATGGAGCTAAACTGTGACTCTCAACTTTACTACTCAGGTTGAAGAGCTAACAACCAGATCAATATTTAGCAATGATCACATTCCCATCTCTGCTCGCAGAAGCTCAGGGACAGCTGAGCAAAATGCTCAAGGCAGGGGCACGAAATCTTCAGATAACCTTCACCACTGGCTCGATGCAGCTTACTTATAAGTCAGGATTTTTTTTTTTTTTTTTGGTCAAATTTGGGGGAAAATTATCTACTAAATTACTGTCAAAAACAGTAATTTTGCTATCTCCTAATAAAAAAAAATGGCTAAAATTCTAATTAAAGACATAACTTTAATGTACCAAATGTATCTATTTATACTAATGTAGAAAATGAACTAAAATACAGGAAACATGTAATTAAACTATAGTTTTATGCTTCCTAAAGGGAAATAACCCACTAAATCAGCTAGCTCAGGCCAGAGGAAAGTGTTTCATGTAAAATGTATTTGTTTAGAACACTTAGAAATTATAAACTTAGACACAAATAAATGTGTTGGTACCCTTTCACAATATTACAAAAAAAAAACTAATGAGACTGAAGGCAAAAGGCTCCAGTTTTGTCTCACTTTAGTTCTTGTCAACATGCATCTCACGGAATTCCTGTCTGGCTTTTTTTTTGTGTTTTTCTGTCAGTAGTGGAACTTGACCTTTCAGTTCAGCATGAATGGTTTTGGATGGTTTGGCTCTTTTTCTACCATGCACACTGTCTGCCTGATTAGCCTGGGGTTGCATTTCCTCTTGCGTCCACAGCCTGGGAGGTTGGCTACAGGCCCATGAACGCTCTACTTTCTAATACTAATGTCGGCTGTAGTCAGAGGAACATGAAGGTGCTTGGAGATGGTCTTGTAGCCTTTACCTTGAACACGGATAGCTAGAATCCTTCTTTCGGAGCTCTCACCTTTGTTCTCTGTTCCATGTTCAGTGGGACATCTGGGAAACATGCTGAAAGGATTCCCCACTGTGATACATGTACATTGCTGACAATCAGTGGCCTTCATTTTGTTTTACTGATTCTATTATGTATCTGAGGCACCTTTACACCGGATGCCAACCTCACTATGATGTAAAAAATCAGCCAGAACATGGGTAGACTTTGCGGGGTCTTTGCAAGGTTTTCGGAGGTGTCCCTGTTACATGTGAGAAAGAGTAATAGGTCCATGATGGATTTGAGCCTGCACAAATATCCACAGCGAGGTCGTGGTGATTTATCATAGTGATGGCAGCGCAGCAGGGTCCTGGGTGGCTCTTGGAGGCAGCATATTAATGATATGGGGCCCGTGTGCATCAGTGCGTCTTTGTCATCAAGAAATTGAAGCAGGACTGGCCACGCTGTCCTCACATCAAAGCTACAACCACATCATGCTCACACGTTGTAATATCATTGCGCTAGCATTGTCTTAGCGTGGTGAGAACTAATAGTGAATAGCGCCATCTTGACACAGACCAAGAGAGGTGTGCAACCGTGGATTCACATGGTAGTCCCCTCATAGGAATGTGCTGAGCATGGTGGGGGAGCAGGAAACTGTCTCTGGAATGCCAAAAATTGGTGAGCAAAAGTGCAGCGGAATCATTACAGCCTTCACACCGAAGGAGGTTTTATAAATTCGCCACAATCTAGTCACATTTTATTACGCTCTCCAGAGTGTAGCAGGGCCATCATCCAGTGGATAAGGCTCTTTATCACCCCCCACCAACACACAAAGTGTTTATTATCGCCCGCCAACAAAAGCCAAACCGGAGCAATACTGTTTTTACCCGTGTTTTGATCAAAATGGCTGTAAGTCCATCACATCGCAACTACGGTGAGCTTTGTCTCAAACCCTGGCATGAAAGGCAGCAGGCAATAAACATTCCTTTAAAGAATGCTAGGCTTTCACTTTATATTGCTTACTAAACTCTGTGGATTCAAAATTCTTGAAAGCCTCAATTAAAAGCAGCAAGGTTTTACAGGCAAACTTGCTGCCCTTCATAGTCCTTCAAAACCAGCAGGTTGTCTTCCTTCCAGCACCACACACACATTTCAGCTGCAAAAACCTCCAGACACACACACACACACGTTTACATACGAAGGAGGTTAGGACAGTTTGGCCCAATCCAAGCTCGGGCAGAGCCACTGGTCACAAAACTGGCAAATAACCATCAAAACATCCATTAAACGACCCGTTCAACCTGAGACGCAGCTTATGAGGCATGGCTGACAGATGTTCAGGCCGAGGCAATATGCCTAACGCTAACATTTCCTACCATTAACATCATCACCTCTTCCTCAGGGAAGACAGAGAGAATGATCCTCTTGGGGATCATGCATCAGAGTCTATGGGGGTTCGATTCAAGTTTGCCGGAAAAGTAAAACTGCAGCGATGGCAGAAATTCAGGTAAAGAAGGCGGATCTGCCCCCAAACTTAGTCAGTTGTAAAGAAGCACAGTTTAGACGTGGTGGGAAGATTTTTCGAGTTATATTTCTGAGAGTCAGACAGGAGCCTACGTTTGAAAACTCAGTTTTTCTCCTGATTGTGTGAACGCTGACTCAGCGTTCACACTGTCCTTTTTCAGTTCAGAGTTTCTACGCTACGTTTTTTGTAGTCAAACTACGTCCACATACTTTGTGCTATTTTGATCACTCATGTATCAAAACGTCAGCTCCATTACAACGTTTCTCTTTGCAACCCTTACAGTGTCCAAAAAAATTCAACTTTTTAAAAATAAAATTCCCCAGAAAGATCACTTATTACCTCCAGAAATGGATTTATGCTTCTTTTAACTTTTAGCTACTGTTTTGCTCATTTTAACCAGTGTTTTTTCTTGTTTTACCTACTCTTCTTGCTAGTATTAGTTTTAGCATCTGTTTTGCTAATTGTAGCTACTGTTGTGCTCTTTTTACCCTTTAGCTACGGTTCTGTTGCTTTTAGTTTTGTGTAGACCTTGTGTTTCGCTCATTTCAGCCTGTTTTCTGTGGATTTTAGCCTCCATTCTGCTTGTTTGAACTTCAACAACTCAGTTTTAACGTCAGCAAATTTCCGCAAAGCCATTCAGCTCCCAGCATTTTTGCAGAAAATGCAATTTCTCTAGTTACCGTTTGCCTTTCTAATCAAACTGAAAAGAAAACCTAATCTTTATTTGCAAATGTCTGCACTGTAACGTCTCGGCTTCATGTCTTTGTGCAGGTTTAAAGAATTATCTGATATAGCTTGGTTGGAGTTGTACAGCCATACAAGTTGTTCTTAGATCAAGAGGACCACAAAAGCAGCAAACGTCTGTCTCCCCAGACACATGTGGGGTTTTGAAGGGGGGAAAGAGGGCGGGGGAGACAGCAGTTTTCCCATGTCTGAGGCTACTGGTATGACTACTCTGTGAGACATCGAGGAAGTCTAGGTTTCAAATCCCCCACAGGCAGGAAAGCCTCGCTGATGACGCAGAAATGAAGCTATCGGGGATAGAAAAGTAGAGCTGAAAACGTCTGGAAGTGCCTCCATAAAAAAACTACTTACTCTGAAGGGCAGTCAGTAATAGTCTTTGGCCCCTCTGAAAAAAGACTAAAGAAATGTGTCAGAGTGTCTGTTCATAGTTATAAACGCTCTATGTGTAGGTGTGCGATGTACTGTATTTGTCTTCCACAAGGCCAGACAAAGAGGAAGTCATTGTTTGGCTTTGTGGGGGATGAGGTTAACCTCCTAACAGAGTACTCCAGGTCTGAGTCAAGGTTCAAAGACTGTGTCTTAGTTTGAGGCAGCTCTTTCGTCACCTCTCTCATGAAGTCCAGACGCTGATGCAGATGGTCACCAACTCAGTCTGGTAATGGAGCCCTCCGCATCGGAGCTCCCAGCCACAGCCTGAGCTAAAGTACAGACACGAGCAGCCAAGTGGGCCTGATGACTAAATCTGGGAGATTCAAGACAAGATTCTGGGGCACTTGGCACATGGAAGATGGTGAATGATTTAAATCAGTAATAGAGAGCTTTGTGAACCTTATAAAATGAGCTGTACTGTTTTGCTGACACCTCGG
>JAOXNZ010000001.1:33785943-33796833 GCA_028566095.1 Kryptolebias brasiliensis | reverse complement strand
ACACCACTGCATTCGACGCTTTGCACTTGGTGATGGAAGGCTATGGAAACCCATTCCATGAAGCTCTCTACACACTGTTCTTGAGCTAATCTGAAGGCCACATGAAGTTTGGAGGTCTGCACTATGAGCTTCAGCATCCACTGGGCCCACTCTGATTTTATGTGGCCGAGTTGCTGTCGTTCCCAATCACTTCCACTTTGTGGAAGTTGACTGAAATATTTAGTAGTGAGGAAATTTCACAACTGGACTTATTGCACAGGTGGCATCCTATCACGGTACCACGCTGGAATTCACTGAGCTCCTGAGAGCGACACATTCTTTCACAAATGTTTGTAGAAGCATTGTTGCAGGGCCTAAATTCCACCTGGACCCGTCATTCTGTGTTTGTCTGTGTCTCTTTCCTGTCCTCTCAAACCCCAGCCGGTTGAAGCAGATGGCCGCTCACCTGAGCCTGGTTCTGCTGGAGGTTTCTTCCTGTTAAAAGGGAGTTTATCCTTTCCACTGTCGCCAATGTGCTGCTCAGGATGGGAGACTGCAACAAAGTGAAGATTCAACGCAATCTACTGGTTTCCTTATATAGATTTATGTGTATGTTTTTGTACAGTGCCCTGAGACGACTTTTGTTGTGACTTGGCGCTATATAAATAAACTGAATTGAATTGAAAAAAAAAATGTTTGTAGAAGCAGTCTGCATGCTGATTTTATACACCTGTAGTCATGGAAGTGATTGGAACACCTGAATTAAATGATCTGAATGGATGTATGAATCCTTTTGGCAAAATAGTGTATATTAATCAGTGTCAAAGTTTACTTAAGCTTTGGAGGTTCCTGAAAGGTTAATAATGCAGAATAATTTGGAGTGCTTAATTTGGATAAAGAAAGATTATTTGGTTGAAAACAAACTTTGAGGTAAGACATTGGTTGTTAGCATCCGTTCAGTTCAGCAGCTCAGTCCGAGCTAACCTCAGTCAGTGGGAGACGAGTCTTGGCTTTATGTGCACAGCGTTCGCAGATAGTCAGGGACTTATTCTCTAATCTAGCAAGAGAATAAGTCCTGGGGTTTTGGATGATGGTCGAGCCAATTTGTATCGTTCTAATGACGATAAGCTGATTATTTACTCTCCTGATCAGCTGTTGATGCTGCAGATTTGATCTGAGTAAGTACTAGTTGTCTTAATTTAATTGCTGGAACAACTAAGGCTTTGCTATTGATTGTAAACAGTGTTACGACCCCAGGCCTTATTCCCTGGGATCCTGTTTGGTGTGTGCTTGTGTTTCAGATTCCCAGGTGATTGGGAGTTGCTTGTAAACTGGAGGCAGCGAGCCATTGTCTTCAGTGGATAACAAAACCAACTTCACAACTTCTTTTTTTTTTTTCTTCTGTCTGCTGTAGAGGAGAGCCTTTCAAAACACAGAGGGATGGATCGCACCCCTAATTGGTTGAAGTTAGAGTTCTTGGCCAGTATCGTGCTGACAGTCTTAGGGAAATAGATGTTGGTGTTTCTCTCTATGTGTTTAAAATACATCAAAGTTTTTTTTTTTAAAACAAAAGAAATAGTTCAACACAGTGCTTCATAATGAGCGTAATTGTTTACGTCTGAAACTGTTGATGGTTTCAGGTTATACCTTTTCACAGAGATCAATGAAATATTGTAACAGATTGATTTTGTCGCAAAGAGTAACATAACAAGGTACTAACTTGAAAAGAGATAAAGAGAATGCGCACAAGACTGGTTTGTGTGCAAGAGCATTCCTGTAGAGCACACATGTCAATTACAAAGCCCGCGGGCCAGATCCGGCCCTTATTAACACTTTATCTGCCCCCCACCAAGATAACATTTAAATTTTATGAGATCTGGCCCTACAGTTTGTGACTGATCGAGTCTCCATTGCTTCTCATTTTACTTAAAAACTGAACCTATATAGTGGTCTTCTCCTTGTAGTTACTTTGAAGCCAAGAAAATGCTGTTTTAATTTCTCAGTAACCTTTATTTTGACGTGGGAAAAAGCTAATGGGACCCATCAAACTCTTGTTAATAAGCCTGCAGCCAAGAAAAGACGTCAGGTGTCTGACTTGAGTTAATGTGCATCCGAGTAAGGCGAGGCTGCTTTAGTGTATTTCGCCTTTTTTTTGTATTTTCTTCTTGTTTTAAAGTTAAATGTTGGTAGATGTATGTTCAGGTTTTTGTTGATGGCTTTTTAGCTGTTTTTATTAGAGAAAAATTCATTTAGAAGCTGACGATAGAGAGTAAGGCATAAGAAATGAATGCTAAAGATGTTTCTTTATTAGCTTGATATATTTTTAATTGTTCATCAAAGCATGTTTCTTTCTAAATTCTATATAATTTGTCACTGGGAAAAGGTCATTGGTATTTCTATATGAAGAACTTGACGTATTGCTTTTAAAACCAAGGTTAATTTATGTGTTTTTCAGTAAATATTGATTGAGACTGGCCCTTGGCTAAGACCAAGTTTTGAGTTTTGGCCCCTCTTGTGTAGCTGAGTTCGACACCCGTGCTGTAGAGAGAAGGGATTAGGTTCACAAGTCCTTGGAATTAACACAGGTTTTAATTAGTTACGAGCCATATATAAAAATATTATTCTGAACACATTTCAGATGTAATCGCAGCAGATGATTATATCAGAGAATTTTGTTCTCCTGTTGTCCAGTTCAGCTCGAGCTTCACGTGAGATAACGAGTGAATGTCAGACTGTTGTTTATGTCAGGCGCAAAAGAGGAGTGTAGAGTCTGAAAGTCTGTGACAATAGTCAGCCAGTGTTGGGAATGTGACAACAGACGCTGTCTTGGTCATTCTTTCCTGAAGGAAGATGCGTGTGTATGAATGGAAGGTTCAGTTTCTTCATAGATCTTCGACCAGGCCTTTTTCTGACCTGGTCTGATCTTAACAGAGCCTGTGGACTCCAATGGGAGTCGAGGTTAATGCTCCGTGCAGCCTTTCTAGTATTTATGATCATTCATTTTAGGTGGCGCACATTTTCTAGCATTTACAGTTATTTCCATGTCTGGCCCACAGTTTTCTTGTGCTCGTCTTTCTGCAGAGAAGGACTTGCATTAGGGAGAGAATGGAAAACTAGCATAGCTGTCACTAAAAGAGAATTCACATTGTATTCTGGAGCTTTTCTAGAGGAAAACGTTTTAAGGCAGACCTCCGCGTATTTTAACTGAAGACCACCCTGTTGAAGTGTAACCTTTTTCCTCTGTGTGGCAGGAGCATGGCTGGAAGGAAATGGTGTATGAAACAGAATTCCAGGCCAAGGTACTGGATATTTGTGGACATTCCCTTTCTATATTCAGCAGTGCATATTCCGTAATTGTATATTCTGCTTAAACATTTTGGATTATTCCCTTTACAGGCTGATTCCAGGCTCCGAGCTCTTAATGCTACCTTCAGGGTGAGAAGTCCTAATAAGTAAGTTGATGTTGAATCAAAAAAAACGGTTGAGTTTGATTTGAAATGTAGTCAAAAAGCACTAATAATGGCAATAATTCATGAATGGTTAAGAGCTACAGGTGAAAATTATGGAAGCTGGACCTCATTTTGTAAATTGATAATGAAAATGAAGACGTAATTTTAATTTCTACCATAGGCCCTATTATCCTGAAAATACTACAAGCAAATGCAAGTCTTTGGATTATCAAAATGTTGGAATATCGCAGTCAGTGTCTGATGTTTTCTGTATATGTGTGTTTATTCTCTACATCTTAGACACCTAATGGAGATGAAGCACTACAGTGACGAGCTTCAGTCTCACACATCCCAGCTTCTCCGAGCACGAACTGTAAGTTCCTCCTCTCAGCCTCTTGTTCTTTTACCCACTCTTCTATGTGTTTCTGTCTATCCTGAATTTGTGGAGCCTCGCTTTATGATTTAAATATTAAACCACTGTGGGCTTCTGGGCCGTGTAGTTTTTTTGACATGCGTTACAGTGTATGCTTATAGAAGAAAAAAAAAACCTACAAAATGGCGGTGCTTTTCCTATGTTTTTTGTTGTTTGTTTGTTTGTTCAATTGGTTGGTTCCTGCTCCCATCTGCCCCCGGGAACTTTTTTTTACCCTGTATCGTTCAAATCACGTGATTAATAGTAAAGTTGACTCCCATCCTGCGGGAATCACGTGACCCGTGGGATTCCTGGAAAAATGCCAGCCTCTAGTAGGCAGCCCGTTTCCACTTTCAGTAGTTATTGTGATCACCTCTGCATCCAAAAAACATTTTGCATTTTTTGAATGCTTACAAATGAGATGAAGTTGGTATTATTGCATACCACTTCAAGTTACATATGCCCTTGGGTGAGTCGGCTGCAGGTGGACAGCTCTGATTCAGAGCATTCACACCTCGCAGTTTAAATGCCTATTCCAAAATGTTTTGCAATCACATGTCAGTGACCCACTCTGTATGTAGATACACACAACATAAAACTCCATTTCAGTAAAACGGTGCACTGACAGAGTTTTAATTCAAGATGGCCACCACAGCCACATCTTGTGAGATGTGTTAACACTCAGATTATGTGTTGAGGACAATGCTCAGTTACTACTACATAAACTTATCTCATTATCTGTAAATTAGAGTAAGTTTTAGCCATTTTTATGCTGGCTAAGATCGATTAGCTGTGGCAGCCATCTTGAATTGGACTGACTCAAAATCTCAATCAGCTGTAGTTATCTAATGATTATTTTCTGAAGCTTTCATTAAAATTTGTCCAGTGGTTCCTGAGATAATTTGCTAACAGAAAAACAAAACCATTATTTCTGCTTCATGTTCAGCAACGGGTAATATTTAGGTGAATATAATGCAACGTAATGCTGCTCAAATTGTTCTGTAATAAACACAGCATATAGCATATGGTGACCACAGCAGGTCCATTCAGCTCTAAAACAATCAGAACAAACTGAGGAGAAACTCACCCCACTGTGTCCTGGTAATCCACTCTGAATAATAAAATCCTGACAAAACAACATTTTAATAAACAGTTCATTAAAAAAGAAAGCTGTTTTTGTTGTAAAACAGAAAGACATAACGGGGACTTTTTCTCAGTACTGCAAGTAGTTTTGTTTCCATTTTTGTCATAAAGGTTTTTTTTATTATATCCTCTCAAACAAAGACAGAAGCCCTGGAAACTTTCAAAATAAGATGCATGCTGATAAAAATTCCCTGAGCTACACTCACTTACTGTTTTTGTCTCCTATAGAGGGTTGCTGACAGATTGTATGCTGTTTACAAGGTTCATGGGAACTATGGAAGAGTCTTCAGGTTGGACTATAAACGTACAAGCACAATACTATATGTGTGGAAATCTAAATAAATACAGATTTTGTTGTGTTTTTCACAATCCTACTCTCAGGAAAAGTTTATTTTTTCCTACACAAACTTTTTGATGCCACTGTGCATGTTTTTTTAAACTTTGATTTGAATTATGAAAGGGAACGTATGATCTTAAATATACTAGTGTGTGTGTGTGAAATATTTGTCCTGCTTATTTGCAAATGAATGTGTTCACTGCAGTGAGTGGAGTGCCATAGAGAAAGAGATGGGAGATGGACTGCAGAGTGCTGGTCATCACATGGATGCGTAAGAAACTGCTGCCTTGTCATAATTCCTTCTGTTTGTTATCAACTGATCAAACTGATTAATTCATCAAAGACTCCAACTGCCTGCTCTGTCTTTTTTTGGGGTAGATATGCTGCCTCTATAGACGATATCCTAGAAGAAGAGGAACATTATGCAGATCAGCTGAAAGAATATCTGTTCTATGCTGAAGCTCTGAGGTAAGACTCGCATTTCAGGTCGTATCGTACTGTTCTGGGGCTAGTTGGAGAACGGCATTCACAAGAGACACCTTGAAAATGTTAGTGTTCATGTAAATAAATTGAGTTCATATTTGTAAAGGTCATAGCCACTTAACAACATTGTTAGTTATGCAGCTAAGCAGTTCATTTGTTAGTTTCTTCAAAAATGTACGTCATTTAGGACAGATTCATGATGCCATCTATTTGCAGCCATTTATTCGGTAGTTTTAGCTTACTAGTTCAACCTATTAGAACAAGTACTTTGGGGATGTTTTTTGTCACGTACCTGCGAACTGTTCAGGGAGTGCCCCGGCTTAGACACAACCAACCGTGGAGACAGGCACCACATGCCCTGCAAGCCTGCACAAAAAAAGGAGGGAGGGGACGGATGGTCGTAGGAGGTTGAATGGCCACCATAAGTTGTGACTTGTGCAGCGTTTACTTTTGTTTAACTCTTTGCTAGAAATAGTTTGTACAGGATTGAAGAAACATGTCTACGCACTACGTTCCAAAAGGGACAGCAAGTGTTCTTATTCAAACACCTAGAGCACTGAAACAAGGGGCCAGGCACAGCGTGGTAGTAATCTTTCAGTCCTGCCATTAAAAGAAGCTGACATAAGAGCTTGTTGTTATCCCCTCTTGACAAGGAGTACCTTCTTTAGTGAAATAGGGAAGTCAAATCCCACAAGTCTGTCAGAAGTGGGATTTAAACCCACGCCTCCATGGGAGACTTTGACCTGAATGTAGCACCTTGGACCGCTCGGCCATTCTAACAGATTTACACTTTGTGGCATTTAACTCGTACAAAATCACTTGTTCAGTTTTCTTTTAGTCTAATTAGTGTGAAACATCCTGTGAACTGAGAAACCTTTAAAATTAGTATATTTTATAGTAGCCCCTGAGGACCAAGATTGTAACATTTGCTCATGTCTGTGCATCCATTTGTCCATACCATTTCAAGAGTAACTAAATGGATTTTAATGAAACTCTCAGAAAGTAATCATTGGGTACACATCTACTACTGATTGGCTTTTGGAGTCAGTCCAATTCAAAATTTGCTCCCACAGCAACGCAATCCTAGCAACCAGTATAAGTGGTGGCGGTGCACGACAGTGCATCGGCTACCTTTCTACCTGTGAGCATTCACCGTAGTTCGGGAGAAGGAGATACAGTCCAGCCAGGCTGTTTCAACTTTGGTCTCCCACCTTAATCATTAGGTCAGAGCTCCAGGCGGGAGTGGCAGTCTTTAGTACAGTGGGCCAAACTGCAGCGGAGGAAGAGAAAGCGGTGCGCCCGGAAACAGAAGAGAGGCAAGCAAGTGGGTGTTCTAATGCAGCTAAGATCCAGCAGAAGACCAGCTTTACAGACTCTCTTCTTGGCCAACGTCCGGTCCTTGGACAATAAGATAGACTACATCCTTCTCCAGATGACCAGATATCAGGAGATGAGGAACTGTTGCGCAATTCTGCTCACGGAGATGTGACTGAATGCCAAAATGCTGGATGCTTCGTACCAGCTGGAGGGGCTGTTCTGCTCGGTCTGTACTCAGCAGTTGAGGAAACATTGCAGAGGAGAGGTTTGGCCTCTGGTGCACCAACTGCTGGCTGCTGAGACACCATTGCTCCCGAGTCCGTGGAGTACATGTTCTTTGTTAGAACAATCGGAGGGAAGTGTTTGTTCTCACCTGTACCTGCTACCTTTGTAGGGCAGTTTGCAGAAAACATGAGCTGACCCAGTTTGAGCTTGAGATGGCCTCCCAGGACCTCGTCTCAAAGAAGCAGCAACGTGAGGAGCTGGCTACAGGGGTAACATAACTAATATCATTCATCTATTTCTTCACTTTTTGTTTGTTAAGTCTATATATATGATCTGTTAAAGAGCTGGTATTCAGTTTCATTCCTTTAGCTCTACTCAGAACACGTGCAGCATCTGTACATGTATATAGCATCTACCTCCAGTGTGTTACGGCATGCTCAGATGCAGGAAATATGTCAGAAAAAGCAGCTTTGAAAAAACTAAAATTGGAAATGAGGAAGGTGATGAACAAAATGAGTGACTGTGATGGAGCTTAGTGAGGAAATGGAAGAAGCCAGATGCATTAAAAATGTTCTGAATGTCATTATTTTAGGGGAGAATCCAGGCCTTGTAGAGAACTTATTAGTCTAATTTTCCTTGTCTTCTTCCTTAGATAGTGCGCACATTCTCCTTCAAAGGCATGTCCAATAAAATCTTTGGACAAGAAGCCCCGGAGCAGAGGGAGGCCAGGTTGAACCTGCTGGAGGAGCTGATAGCAGAAGGAGAAGAAGCTGTGAAAGACAAAACAGCTGAGTGCGAGTGAGTTGCTGACAGTGCATGAAAGCAGCTGTAACCAGACTGTTTTCATTGATGTTCATGCTCTGCTCCATATGTGTTACCACAGAGAGTATGTTGAAAGGGCATGGGCAGACGTCCTGCGCTTCAAAGAACAAAAGGACAAAGATCTACAAGAAGCACTCATCAACTACGCCCACATGCAGATCAGCATGTGCAAGAAGGTACAGATCTGCCGCTTATGACTTCAGTGATGTGGAAAACACAAGGAAAACGGTGGAATTAAACAAACAAAATTAAATCCACTGTAAAAGACAGAGTGTTCTGGAATTTGTTAACATGTGTGATCTAACAAATCTGGGTTTTCTTTACCAGTGTTTTTCACATCCAGCCATTTTATATGAACTAGTAGTACAATGTTTTTGTATGCATCCCTGTGCTCACATGGGTTTACTCTTGATAACTCTAAAACTGTACCTAGGTGTGAGTGATAGCGTGAATGGTTGGTTGTCTCGTTTGTCTCTATGTGTCCCTGTGATGGACATGTGACCTGTCCAGGGTGTCCCCTGCTTCTTGCAGAGTGACTGCTGGAGATAGGCACCAGCTCCCTGTGACCCAGAAGGGAGAAGCGGGTAAAGAAAGTGGATGGATGGGTGGAATCTGAACGCAGTCGGGTCCTGTGAACTGACAAGTGCAAACGTGTGTTGGCAACGGCCCATGAAAAAGAAAGAGTGGGACACTGGAAGTAAGCGTCTGAAGATGACAGCAAACAGTGGGACTATCAAGACAATCATAGCAAACCATCCATCCGTCCATTTTCTTTACCCGCTTTTTCCATTCCGGGTCGCGGGTTCTAGCAGTCACTGTGCGAGAGGCGGGGGACACCCTGGAGGTCGCAAGTCCATCACAGATCATAGCAAACTGTAGGCTGTAAATAAAAACAAATACAACATGGCAGCTTCCATAAAACGGTTCTTGCTGGCTTCAACTCCCAACTGAGAGAGGAGTGGGATAGTCTGAAATCTGAAACCAGCCTCTTAATGCGGACTCAAGGCTTTTCAAACTATGGGAAGGCTCTGAAAGTTGTGTAGTGTGTTCTTATCTTTAGCTGCTCCATTTCAGCCTGGCCTGGCATTCGTGAAACCGATTAAGCCAGGATGTCCCAACAAGGTTTGATCAAGCCCGGCTTTCTTTTCTTATCCTGGTTTAATCAAATCTACTTTTGTGAAACGCTCCCCTAGATAAAAAAGAACTATTTAAAAACCAAAACTTTAACAACAGTGATGGGTCCAGTGGCTCTGAGCCGGTTCCCAAAGAGCCGGCTCTTTAAAGAGACATGCGGGGGCTGAAAGAACCTCCTCGAACTCGGTTCAGAGCTGGTTCTTCACAAGAAGAACTGAAAGAAGAGCCGTTTGGGAGCTGAAAGAGCTGACTCTTTTTGATGAGTTGCGCTAAATGAGCCAGTTTCCAGAAAAGATGATACCGAGGCTTCGGAGCCTGTGTCACCTGTCCTGAAACAAAGTGATTCGAAGCACTGTTTTTTATCAGAACACCACTGTCCCGTGGCCAATGACGTACAAAGCTTCAAACATCATCACTGCTTCGCTTAACGCTTCATTGGTCAAAATGTTTTTAAGTGTTTCATTAGTTCAGAGAATCTAAGGCTGTGTGTTTGAGCTCAGGTTGAATCAGGAAGGACAGCTGCCAAAAACCAATTACCAAGCTTTCAGTGTGAGTCTGCTCGCTGCAGAAGAGAGGAGACAAAACAAAATTCTGTAATTTATATTAATTCTTTTAGTTTAATCTAAAATGTTTTTTATTTCATGGGTGAGTGTCTGCTTATTAGGATTTGTTTAAAAAATGTCTGACTCCTTTTAATAAAGAACTAAGTTGTACTTCTGGTGAAGTATCAGTCTTCTAACAATAAGCATAAGTTTCATTTGAATATGTAATGATGATGTAATCATTAATTAGTATAAATGAACAAAAATATCAGATTACAACAACCACACAGTCTTTTCTGAACTTTATCTGCTGACATGGGATTGAAACTGTGTCAATGCTTCAGTTAGCCACCAGATGTCACTGTTCTCAGACTGAAGCCTCGAATCTTTGAATATTTTCTGTAGAAGGAAAACCTCAGAGGTTCATGAGTCTTCACCTGCTCATCACTACCTGTTAGTCCCATCACTGATAGACAAAAGGTTGATGAGGTAGCAAAACAAAACAAACTAACAAACCAAAGGAAAGAACATGAAGCCTCTGGGAGACTAAAAACACAACTGGGAACTGGGCAGAGAGCTAAACAGAGGAAAGAACCAACCAGCAGGGAGGGGGGATTACTGGAATGGAAAGCAAGTAAGGCTAAGGAGCAGATGAACAGGTGTGATTGGTCACCTGAAGGAAAACAATGGTAAGTGACACAGAGGGGAGACTAACAGAAAGCAAGCTAAACACAAGGCTTCTTTAAGTAAAGCAACAAGCAGAAAACATAAACAATAAAAACTAAACCCCAGGATCAGGACAGAAAAGCCGTTTCTTTACTCACACATGTAAAGTACTCTTTTTGACAAAAAAATACAAGAACGTTTTTTTTTTCTTACGAAAACATTGAATATTCTCTTGAATTCAAACACTTTTGGTTGTATTTGTGTTTAACTTTGTCAGTATTCAACGAAATGAGGATATTTTCCAACTGAATGATTAGAATTGTATTAATCCATCATATCACTGGACACTTTTTAGATGAAAGAAATGTTTACATTATAAAA
>JAOXNZ010000001.1:33733798-33744362 GCA_028566095.1 Kryptolebias brasiliensis | reverse complement strand
CCTCGGATGAGAAGCGAAACGTCTTCAAACTACAAATTGAAGTCCAGTTGCTTTTGTTTTTAACTTTTTTTTGGATTTGTTTATATCAGCCACTTCTTTACTGGGGGTTTTCTTCCTGATGTACTCCAGGATCTTGGTTGTTTCATCTTGTATGCTCACTATGTCAATGTCAGTTTTATTTATATAGCACATTTAAAGACAGCAATGTTGACTAAAGTGCTTCACAGAGATTAAAAAGAAACAGAAAAACCATTAATAAAATAAAGTCAAAAGTCACCCATAAAAACCAACAAGTACAATAAAATACGCTAAAAACAAACTAAAACGAGGGAAATCTGCAACCTAACAGATGTGATGGAACTCAAATTAAACTTGAATGAAATGCCTGTGTAACAAAGTGAGTTTTCAGGCGGGATTTAAAAGACTGTATAGACTCTGCAGGACGATACAGGGCAGGTTGCTCCAGAGTCTGGGAGCCTGATCCCCTTTGTGCTTTAATTTAGCCCTCGGCTGCTCTAAGAGCTTCTGGCTGTAAGATCTCAGTGCTCTTTTAGGGTTAAAAAAATAAAAGAAGTTCAGTTAAATAAGTGTTCTGCCAAACCATTTTAAGTTTTAAAAGTGAGTAAAAAATCTTAAAACTGATACAAAAACGAACAGGCAGCCAGTGTAGCTGCTAAAACTGGAGTGATGTGGTCATGCCTTCAGGTAGATGTTAAAAGACATGGAGCAGCATTCTGGACTAACTGCTGGTGATAGAGAGACGATTGTTCAAGACCAAAATATAGGGAACAGCAGACATCCATTCTAGACGTAATGAAGGCATGGACAAGTGTTTTGAGGTCTTTTGAAGAAAAGTGAGGTTTTGCTTTGGCAATCTGACGTAACTGATAAAAACTGTTTTTGACAATTGTGGATACTTGTTTCTCAATTTTAAAAGAACTGTCTAAAAACACTCTTCTGAAAATGGAGGAGCAATGAGGAGCAAGAGGGCCAAGGATATCAGTTAGCCCATTGAGAGGAGTACAATTTCCATATACAATAGCTTAAGTCTTTTTTTTTATTCAGGGTCAAACAATCCAGTGTTAACCAGTCTTTGACATCTTGTAGACAGTTAAACAGAGGCTGCAATAAGATCAAGATTCTTCTATTTGATAATCAGGTGCACAACAGACACAGCCTGAAGACAAAGTGGTATTTAAGAGTAAAATACTAAGCCCAGTGATATGAAGAGTTTCCTTAAAAAGACGAGAAGAGAGGATATCTTGTGGGGAATTAAAAGTTCTTAAATATAAAATTATTTACTTTAAAACCAAAATAGACACAGGCTCAAACGGCTGAAAAACAGCAGAGCTTTTGGGAGGTACAGACTGATATAAAACAGGCTGTGAGTGAGGAGACCTTAATGCAGAACATTTTTTCAACAAAATATTTCTACAATTTCTCATGTAGGATTCCTAAAAACACCTGGATTTGTCCTTCTTCCACCTCCTCTCCGGCAATGGCACTCTCATCAGAGTGCGGGTGGATTCATTCATCCAGGGCTGATGGGTAATTTGGCATACTTAGTCCTGAGTGGGGCAACAAGTCCAGGATGCTAGAACAAGTTGTATTAAGAAGATTAACCAGCTCTTCAATATTAAGATCAGCACAGTAGTTGGCATCACTGACAGCAGAGCTGGTGAACGCGGAGGAAACGAGAGCTACTGTCAATGAGTTCATCGTGCACAAACGCCACAGCGGTCTCTCACTGTTCAACCCCGCGTTACTCACCACAATATTAAACATGACAGAAAAATGATCAGATATCCCACAATCTCTGATCTCAGTAATACAGACATCCAGACCAAGAGACAGAACCAAATCCAGTGTATGTCTTTTTATATGAGTAGTATCCTGCATTCACTGAGTGAAATTAAAAGAATCAATAAGAGCAAGGAAGTCTTAATTTGTGGTCCAGAATCACGGCACACATGTATATTAAAATCACCAACGATTAAAATATGGTTGTGATTTAACGTACATGTTCCCAGTAAGTCAGCAAATTAATTTTATAAATCCTTTACAGATTTAGGTGGACAGTACAAAGCACTGAGGGAGAGGAGTTCAGTTCCAAAAGTTGGACTTCAAAACTATTTAGGAGACAGGAGACAATTGGGAACAGAGATGTTGAATGTAAATACTGAAGCTCTGTAGGACCTCACTCAACACCAAACAGGTGGATTCTCCACCGGTGGGTCAGAAGGACTGGGTGTGCCAACAGGCTGGATCCAACAGGGTCATCTGGATATAGACAGGTGCCCAAAGAGAAGACAAAATGTCCATGACAATGCAGCTATCAGTCAGGCCAAACCATTTCAGGTGAGTCCTGATGCACACCAAGACGCTGGCCTGCTTTCCTCATCTTTTCATTTGCTTTCTACGAAGAAAGGTGTGTGGTAGGTGGTGTAAGTAGTCTGGTATGTCCGCAAGTAGAAGGCTCGCTGCCTGCTTACTCAGATTCAAAGTTTGCAGTCTAAAAACCTAAAAGTGTTTGGCAATCATAAAAAAGTGAAGCAGAACCAATTAGTAAAATATTAAATATATGAAGTTAAAAACTTCATATATAACTTTGCTGATCAGATTTAAGCCCTTAGAGGAGATAATGTTTAAAGGTTTTGCACATATTGCTAATTTGCATAAACAAATGTACATTTTCAAAGCAAAATTATATGTCATAAATAATTCAGTAACCTTCAATGGTTACGGGACCCTAAAGTGCCTGTTGGTAGGGCCGAGAATTTATGAGTTATAGATCAAAAGGTTTCAACCATAATAGTAGCACCACCTATAGGGTGGCGCATGTAATATTTACTGTTATATAACAGTTAGAACACTATTTTTCCTATGAAAAGCTTTGCAGTTTAGACAAAACTTTCTTTGAGATGCAAACTACACCCACTTTTTTAAACAATATGACCTTTTAGGTCTGACCTCAAGGCAATGTCCTGAAGGTCTGTGCCAATTTTTACGAAGCCATTTTTGAGTGAATAATTTTTTTGAATTATAGCTCCCCCTATGGCTCACTGTTTCTGAGTTTTGGTCAAGTAATTCAAAATTAGCTCTCCCAAAAGTAGTTTAAATGTCATCTCATCAGGTATTGTTGTTTTCAAGATATGGCCAAATATGTTTTTTGCTAGCTAGCATTAAAAATTTGCATACAGATAACTTACACCTTTTTGGAAAATACTTACTTGTCCTTGACAACCTGTATTCAGCTTGGTATCTGGTATCGGTCTTTCCACAGCTTACCCTGTCGCCTTGGTATCTAGAATTGACAGAATTTCATTGCGACTGATCTTTAAATCTCAGAGAAAAAGTAGGTTTTACAAATTTTCAAAGCAAACTTATCTGTAGTAAAAAATAAATCCAGTAATCTTAAACAATTAGGGGACCCTAAAGTACTTGCTGGTGGGGCTGAGAGTTTTAGAGTTAGAGACCAAACGCTTCAGCCACAATAGTAGCGCCACCTATAGGTATTTTGTTGTCATATCACAGTTAAGATACTTTATTTTTCCTATGAAAATCTCTGACGGTTTAGGCTACACGTCTGACCTTGTGAATTTTTTTCTTTGAGATGCAATAAGCCACGTCCACTTTATTTCAGCATTATGACCCTTTTGGTCTGACCTCAAGGAAATATCCTGAAGGTTTGTGCCAAATTTCATAAAGATCTGATAATCCTTTTTTGCGTGAAAATTTTCTTCAGTTTATATCACCCTCTATGGCTAAGATAGAGGCTCTTTCTGGTTTTGTCCACTATGTCAGAATTGACTCCCCCACAGCAGTTTTAATTTAATCTCATCAGCCATTGTTGTTTTCAAAATATGTCCAAACATGTTTTTAGCTAGCTAGCTGAAACGGTTTCCTCCCACAGACCAAAAACATGCATGTTACGTTAATTGGTAACTCCTAAATTGTCCCTAGGTGTGAGTGAGAGTGTGAATGGTTGTTTGTCTCATTTGCCTCTATGTGGCCCTGCAATGAACTTGCGACCTGTCCAGGGTGTCCCCCGCCTCTCGCCTCTTGCACAGTGACTGCTGGAGATAGGCACCAGCTCCCCGTGACCCGGAATGGAAAAGCAGGTAAAAGAAAATGGATGGATGGATGGAGTTTCTGCTGGATGCATGGGAACGCTGCTGCTTTGCAATCGCATTCCTTTGCCTACGCAGTCTTGAAAAAATAAAAATAACTAGAACTGCAAACAGTTACTATTGTAGCGTACATGGAACACCATAACCAAGTGTCTGGAATAGTGTACAGGAACATCTGTACTGAGTATGGACTGGAAGTTCTGCAGTCAAAGTTGGAGACTCCACCTAAGGTGGTGGAGAATGGCAGGGCTAAGATACTGTGGGACTTCCAGATGCAGACTGGCAAACAGGTGATGGCTAACCAACCGGACACTGTGGTGGTCGACAAACTTAAGAAGAAAGCAGTGGTGACACATGTAGCAATCCCAAGCAAAATTAACATCACGATGAAAGACAGAAGTCCAGCCTCTGTCTGAGAGTCCTATTGGGTACCAGGATGTTGTGTTTGGAGAAAATCCTTCTGAGTTTCTCAGATACTCCAGCAACATAAGGGATGACAATGTTTGAATTGAGAAAGCTCCTCAGAGGGGAAGCGAAACGTCTTCAGCTACAGAATAGAAGTCCAGTTGTTTTTATTTTTTAACCTTTTTTGGATTTACCATGTCCTGGATGACTGAGAATCTACACCAGCATATTGTGACAAAGTGCAAAAGAACAATAAAAGTATAGAGAAAGATAAAAATTTTAAATTACAGATACTCAAAGAAAATATCAATCAAAGAAAGTACATTTCCTAAAATTAAAAGCAAGCTTTGATTAAGAACTGGAATAAAAGATAAAGGGCTATAAAATAATTTTTTTCTTTGATAAAAGGCAGCAGTAAACAGGAGGGTCTTCAGTCGCAATGCTCTTACAATTCATTCCCCTTGGATTTTATTTTTAGTTTTGCTGAGAGCGGTTCCAAAAGGACTGTAGGTAGTACAAATGGATGGACAAAAAGCAGATTTTAAGTCAGATTTCACATCAATAGAGCCAGTTTAACAAAAACTTTCAACCTTAAAACTGTAAAAAGAGTACATAGTTGGATTTTTATAAAGTCAATAATAGACACGGCTCCCGAGACATGGCTTCTGAGTTGACTGTAGATTGCATGTAACTGTAGACAGTAATATTAAATGAATAGTTCAGTCATTTTTGAAGTGATGTTCTGTCAAATAGTTTTCATTAGTTTGTACCTTATCAGCAGTGGCATCAGTCATAGAGAACATGAAAAAAAGGCAAGACGGTCATCAAGACAGTCCAGAATAGGCAAAAGGCTAGCCAGACAAGTGCCATTTTTTTCACTTTCAGGTTTATAAAACAATTCTTTCTCTCAAAAACAACACTACATTAGTTAATATTAAACCTTTACACTATTGCATGACAAAGTTTGTTCAGTTTGCCACTGTCTTTTCAACTGAACAATGTCTCTTTTATTATGCGAATAAATGTATGTGAGAAAAAAATAGACTGCATGTATACTGATGGTGCTGAGCCTGCTTAATATATTAGTCCACCAGGCCTTCAGTTAACGTTTGAACAGACTTGATGCACTGATCAGGTGGACTGGTATATTCAGCAGCCTCAGCACTATTGGCATATACAGTACTTGTAATCTCAGCACACATACATTTGTGTAATAACACAGATGTCTGGCTAAGAAAACAGTGACAAACTTAATGTGGTATCTCACTGGGCTGCTAGTGTTGGTGACTAGGTGACTAAAAATTGTAGGAAATTTGAGCAAAAATACACGACTTTCCCAATGCATTCTCACTGAATTCTGAGTGTTTATGACCAGGTGACCAGTGAAATGGCAGCCATCTATCTTTATGATTTAATCTACTTCAGTACACTAAGAAAGAAGATAGGCAGATTTGGACCAGTTTTTTTTTTTTAATTACTATTATTAATCATGAGTGTGATTTTTAGCCCTAGACATTTGCCCTGAATGTTTTCTGTTAGAGGAGAGCTCCCATGCAGGTGTCAAAATACAGCTCTAGCTCTCTGGAGATGGGTTGGAGACGCCCACACTGACTCTGTGACTATTTTGAGCGAAAAGCTGATGCACAGATTTTTGCACTGGTGTGTTGTTTTTGAGAAAGAGCTGTTTCAGAAGCCTGAAAAACGATGTAAAACAAAAAACGAAGAAAAAACATTAGGCAAGCCTGGACAAAGACTTCTGCTCTTTTCTCCGTACTTCGTGCTCTAGGACTGATGTCATAACTGATAAAGTACTAACTATTGATAACTATTTGACAGAACATCACTTCATAAACAAAAAGACGATCCCTTGAACTTATTTCCTGAGTGATAATTTTGTGATTGGCTGAAACTTACACTACATTCACACTGCAGATCTTAATGCTCAATTCCAACTTTTTACCCAGATTCTATTGTTTTGTAGGTTGTTCACATTAAAATATAATATATATTATGAATGCTACACATGTTAGCATGTATGTATAGATTCTAAAGTTGTGCAATCTGAGTTGGTAAAATTATCATCTGCCAATGCTTGTTTCATCTAGTGTTTACATTTGATCTTGACACTTCCCACCTATGAATTGCACTTCTGGAATGGGGGTGACGTACTTAAAGTAGAAACAAACTCAAGTATTGATCCCATCACGTTAGTACAGGTACAATCTGACACCAAAGTTAGTATCATATGTTGGTGTAGATTCTCAGTCATCCAGGACATGGCAAATCTAAAAAGCAAAAAGGAAAGGAAAAAAAAAACACAAAGCAACTGGACTTTTATTTTATAGCTGAAGACATGCACAGTTCCAAGCTTTAAACTGCATGATATTAATATCAATATTTTGATGGATCCGCATACCTCTACCTCAATTACGTGAAAGTCAAACAGCCTGACCTGAAAATCCCACACAGTTATTAGAGATGAGTTCATTTAGGTGGACAGAGTGAACTCGTGTTATGTGGGGATGGGATATTGGAGGATTAACCTGGCTTTTGGTATAAACTAATGCTTTGAGATTGTGATTAACAGCTTCAAGCTTCACATAGTCGCTATTACAGGAGACAGGGCCTGGTGCCCTAATGCTGCTGCCATACTTACCTGTGTCATGGTCATCTGTAAACATGTGAGAGGTGGGTAAAGGTTAAACCTGCTGGTACTGAACCCCCAGATGCTGTTTTTAGACCTGCTTGACTTTCAGAATTTAACTTTCAGATTGTAATCATTAGATGTACATCTACAATTGATAACTTTTGGAGTGAAATCCATTCAAGGTGGCCACCACAGCCAATCGATCTTAGAAAACACAAAAATGCCTAGACCTCAGTCAATTTTACACACACTGAGCTAAATAATGGTGTTGATAGTAGATGAGACTAATTCACAACACATACTCCAAGTGCTACACATTGCACATTTTTATTTAAAACTTTGACATTAACTGTTGGTGTCAAACCCTGTTTGTCTGTTAGCTAAATATCTCATAAACCACTGGACAAATTTGAACAGATCTTAATATTAATATGCAATGTTGCATGAGATCACATATTATTTACAAGCGTTACCCGAAAAGGCTAAAACGCTATCATTTCTCATCATAAGATAATCTTAGTTTAAAACTCTGGTAAATTCATATTTCTTCAAGGAATCCTAAGCTTTTGATTTAAAAAAAAAATGCATTTGCTGCTCTGAGAAAAAGAACTGCTGTGGATTAAAAATGCTTCAGGAATATAGGCACCTAAACAAATGACCACTTGGTGTCAGTGTGGAAACATCTGTGGAAAGACTGACCTGTTTCTGATTCTACACTAACATTCACTACAACATGTTAAGGACACAATTAATCAGACAATGACATGTAAAGTCAATTAACACAAGCAAATAATATCAAACATCCAATATGATTCACTTAGGTTTTTACTGGACACTGTGAGAGTACCAACAAGTAAACAGCAAACAGAAAATAAGAATTGGCTGCAGCTTTTCTCCAAGATAATAACTGTTAGATATGTTCTAAAATAAAGGTAAGTACTAAAAAGAAACGGAGGAAAACCAGTTGCTCAGCCGCTTTTATCGGCTGTGTCAAGGCCTGCCACATCATGAGCAGTTTACTGATGGCTGCCGCCTGCTTACACATCAAGATAGCAATACACCCATATGGCTTTGGTCACACATATGTTGCAGATGCCTGTCCAGGTGAGTGATGACATACTGTATTTAAGTCAAACGAGGACGACTGAGCCTTAAACCCAGTAATTCTCAGCTGGTGGGTCACGACCCACTACTTGGTCGTAAACCTGTTTTCACTGGGTCACAAGGCTTTGCTTAGGCAAAAAAAATGTTTCGAAAAAAATTACCATTCTGATTGTTTTGTCAGCTTTATGGTAAATTCTTAAATAAGTGACTGAATAATTTTGATAAGACGCTGTTATATATTCAGTGGGTGAGGACACAGGTAAAAGTATGCACTTTGAGTCTTTTTTTAAACTACTTCTTAGTAACTGGACTTTTTTTTTTCATGTTTGTGAAAGTACTGTTGAGTGTTATTAAAAAAAAGACGGCAGTTAATAAAATAAAGAGTTCTGGTTTTAATAAAATGCAGTCAATTGAGAATGGGAATTATTTTCTTTTCTACCATCACTACTTGCTTGCTTTGTCATGAAACTTGTTTTTGTTTGTGTTGGCATACTCTGACTATTCTATGACTATTTTAGGTTCAAACAACACCATCTTTTCAGTGAATAAATTGGAGAAGTTTACATTTTTTCTCAATTTGGGTCATGACCTGCCATTAAAGGGTGATGGTGGGTCCCAAAGCCAGATCAGTTTGTTGTGGCGGTTGTAAATGAAATGATGAGACACAATTATATTACATGCATTCTATCACACCAGGCGCCATAACAGAACTCTGTTCAGTTTCATTCTTTCATCTAGTCTTTTGTACAAGTTGGTACACGTCTTTCCCTTTTCACAACAGTTTGTTTTGGTGTTTGTTTGGGCTGAGGGTTCTTCTGCTGTAACAGCTTTTGGCTCTTCATTTGGGCAAAGAGAAAGTCGAATTGCATTCCAACTTTTCCTGTCACTTCGCACAGATGAACTCAGCCCAGTCTGCTGCTGTGCTGACAAAGGATCACTATACTGGCTCTCTCCTTTTCCCACATGAAAAGGCTTCTTTACTATGACTGTAGCTCAAACAGTGACTTTTGTAGGTTTGGCTCCTCTCTTTTTGTTCATGTAATGTGTGGCAGAGCCACTTTTTCCTCTAACATGGTTGTACTGTCTATTGTCCCTAGATAGAGGCAAGATGTCCAGTTTTGTCCTCATTGGTCTTCCTCTGAGAACCTGAAATGTGGATTCACCGGTTGTGGCACGTGGTGACGCCCTGTAGTTGAGAAGCATTTTATCAACTGCAGGCTTCCAGGGTTGTTGTGTAGCTTTTGCTACCTGAATGGTGTCTTTTAGTCCTCTATTAAAGAATTCCACACATCTGTTTGCCTGAGGATGGTATACACTTGTTTTGATGAGCTTAATGTCACAATCACTCGTAAAATCAGCAAAAGCAGAAGATGTAAACTTTGGTCCATTATCAGTTGTGATGGTGCAAGAGTTTCCTTCACATTCCAAAACAGAAGTTAGGAATGCCATGACAGTGTTAGTTGTAGCACTAGGAGTAAATGCTACTTCAAGTCATTTGCTGAAATAATCAACAAGAGTGATTGCAAACCTGTAGTTCCTTGTTCCAAAAAAACCCCCACAATGTTGATAACAACGTGTTGAAATTGACCCTCTGGAAACTTGACAGTTTGTAATGGTGCAGGTGAAACACTAGTGGTTTTGTCTCATGCCTGACAGATGATGCATGATAACAGGACTGTGTAGACCGAATTGTCCATATGTGTCCACCAGTAAAATTCTCTGAGGCTTTGTTTAGTGTAACCCACACTCTGGTGTCCTTCATAAACCAGGTGCACAACCTTTTCTCAAAGAGACTTGGGAACAAGAAGACATTTTCTCTGAATATCAGTAGTATCTGTAGCCAGTTCATGTCACACAAGGAAGTACAGTTTGACTTCCTCTGGAAGGAGTTTCTTCAATTTTGACCATCCTGGGCAGATGATTTGTCCATGTTTGCACCTTAAAATCCTCCATTAACACCACAAAGAGGATCAAAGACAAGAAGCAGCTGTGGTGAGACATATAATACCCCACTTCTCGTCAAACTCAAAGTGACAGGTCTGACCCCTTCATGACCCCGACCCCTTCATGACCCCGACCCCTTTAACCCTGGATAAGGCATTTGCTGCCTTCCTGGCAAACAACACCACTCTTGTCTGCGAAACTCCGATATCCGTCTATCAACATTCTGACCATGCAGCTGACGCCCCCTAGAGAAGTACGTTTTACCTGTGTAGAGCACAATTACCCCCACCAAATTTGCTGCACCAGGAGTGGTCTTTAGAAGCGCACGGTTTCA
>JAOXNZ010000001.1:33632063-33643787 GCA_028566095.1 Kryptolebias brasiliensis | reverse complement strand
TCAACACAGGAGAGCCACTTCTTCAGGACAAGACTCAGCTGTTCACCTACACCTCAAGGATAAGGGACACTCTTTTGCGGACCAAAATGTTCATATTTTGGGCCGAGAGAACAGATGGTTAGAGAGGGGAGTGAAGGAAGACATCTATGTCAAAAAAGACAAACCAACTTTAAACAGAGGAGGAGGTCTCAGATTTCAGCTTTCAAAAACCTACAATGGATCATTAGGCCTGATCCCCAGTTAGTTAGTTTCACTCTAATCAAGACCTTCATTCATTTGAACAGAGTGGCCCATCAGTGAGTCAGACAAACAAAGACTCTAATGAGCCTCTATTGTGAGGAGAGTGCGTGTAATCTGAATGTGACTCTAGCCTTTATAACATCTTAGCTTTAAAAGCTTGGACTCCACACTCTCTCCTTTTTGAATTGAGAACGCTCCTTGACTGCTGGAGATAGGTATTAGCTCTCCTGCAATCCTGCACGGGAAAGCGAATAACAAAAATGGATGGTTTGGTTTAGGGCTAAGGTTTGAATGGAGTTTAGGTTAGGGTTAGTGTTAGGCAAGTACTGGTAACACATCAACACATATTTCAAAGGCTAACTGATCACATAAGATCTCACTATATCACATCAAAATAAGCGTATCATTTATTTGACCAAAATAGCTATATCTCCATCCCTTTTCATCATAAGACAGTATAAAACTCTGGCATGGTGGGTCATATATATTCCTTTAAGAATTATTAGGCCTTTAATGTTGAAGTTAGTAATCTGAGAATGGTTGGGCGTTTAGTGTTTTTGCATAAATCTTAGCACAGAGTAAATGATGCATAGGATGAGCATCTCACTATTTATAAGTGCCATTATTGTTTATATAATATTTCCAGTTTCAGATAAGTATTGTAAGATTCTGAAATGTTGCCTACAGACCGAAGCATAGATCTGAAATTCAGTTAGTTTGAACCTTTTTGAGAATGATATATTACACAACCTCAAATGTCCCAATTATTGAAAGAAAGGCAGAGAATTGTTTTGCTCTGGGCAAAAATCTGTCATATCCACAAAGGGAATGTATATAAATCATCTGCTGGAGCTTTCAGTCAATAAAGCTATTTGCCTCTTGAGGAGTCATACTTAAACAATATTTTCTTCCACACTTCACCATTTTATAAAGACCCCAGAAGCTGTATTCAAGATGAACTATTTCCTCAAAATATCAAATGTCTGTAAATTCAATGGGCCAACTTTGGTCTCTAAGTTCTGCATTAAACTTTACACAGTTTCTCACACAACCAACCATTAAACTGAAAGACAACCATCCTGCCTCTGGTCCGCCTCCAAACTTTTGTGTTGCTATAATATTAATATCACAGTGCATAAACAAAGGAAAATAGTAAAAAATGGTTTGTTTATAAATAAATTAGAGGCACAGCATTCCTTGAAGGAATGCATATCACCCGCCTCCTTTCATGTCTGAGTTTCAGACTAAGATTATCTTACAATGAGGAAAGATAGTATTGTATCTGTTTTGGTAAAACCTTGAAAATAATGTAATGTGCAAGCTTGGGAGATATTGCAAGGTGCCACGCTTAAAGTATGTGTTGTGAATGACTCTCAGCGACTACCACACCAAACTTCAAATCAATATCTGTAAAACTGACTGAGTTATAGCCACTGTCTATTTTGTAAGACCTATTAGCTGTGGCAGCCATCTCGAATTGGGTAACTTTAAAAATCACTTGTAGATGTACATCCAGTGATTACTTTATGAAAACAGCTAAGAACAAAAGAATGGACCATTCTAAAGTAGCCTCCTGAGCCCTGATCTAAATCCTGTTGAAACATCTATGGAAGGAGCTGAAACATCTGGAGAAGGAACCCTTCAAACCTGAGACAGCTAGAGGTGTTTGTTTTAAAGAAGTGGGCCAAAACACCAGTTGACAGACACAGAGTTCGTGGAGGGAGTTACAGAAAGCACTTGATTGCCTCAAGAGGTTTTGCAACAAAATATGAAGTTAAAGGTACCATCTTGGGTGGCACAGCGGAACAGTGGCTAGTACTGTTGCCTCACAGTCAGAAGGTCGGAGGTTCACCTCCCAGCCCTTCTGTGTGGAGTTTGCATGTCTCTCCATGCATGGGTTTTCTCTGGGTACTACGGTTTCCTCCCACAGACCAAAAACATACCTTAGGTTAATTCGTAACTCTAAATTGTCCCTAGGTGTGAGTGAGAGTGTGAATGGTTGTTTATCTCATTTGTCTCTGTGTGGCCCTGTGATGGACTTGTGACCTGTCATGGGTGTCCCCTGCCTCTCGCTCAATGACTGCTAAAGATAGGCACCAGCTCCCCTGTGACCCGGAAAGGGAAAAGTTAGTAAAAAAAAATAGATGGTATCATAATTTTTGTCAAAGGCATTTTCATTTGTTTGTTTTTTTAACTAATTCTGCTAAACCAAAATTACAAAGCAATGGTTGATTTTATTTTTTGTTTTCTTACTTTTGTCAGTTTCAACTCATTTCAGTGACGAATATGGGTTTTTCTTTCTTTAATGAAAGGGTCTATGTATGAAACTCTCTACATGAAGAACAAACTTATACTATCAAAGCTGTCAAGTCTGGATAAAGGCCTCAAATTTCTCCCCATCTTTTGTCTTTTAGGGACAACTGCTGATTTTCTTGACTCAGGTTCTGTTTTCTCAGCCTCTTACCTCTCGCTACAGGTTGACTTCCCTCTGGAGGGAGAACAAGGATGGACCGTTATGTCTCTAAAAGCTGCACCACTAAAACTGAATTAGTGTAAGTATGTGAAAATGTGTACAAGTAAATTTAATAACCAATCTGGGTCCAGATAGGACTTCATTTGGCTTCCAGATTTGGACTGCAATTGACCATTTGGGGATCCCTTGTGTAGTCAGTCATCATGTAGATATACAAGTGCAATGAGTTATCATCACACTGCAGTGAGTTCACATAGACCCCAACTGATGTAGCATATGGATGTCTGATTACTAAATATTAAACAGCTAAAGCCCTATTGTGCCTATTAAAATAGTTATGATTCATGCTATTCAAGTTCTCCTTCTGACGGATACCTTGTTCTTTTTTACTTCAAACCTTGATTTGTGTGGGATTTCCATTGCCTGCTGCCAAGTTAGGCATTCAATAATGTTTTCTCGTGTTAGTGTCTGTTGTGTGACTGTTACCAAAATATCTCATGTACCACTCAATACAGCTGAATGGAACTTGCAAAAAGTAATGACTGGATATAAATCTTTAACTGATTAACTTTTGGAGTCAACCCCATTCAAGATGGCCACCGCATCCAACTGACCTTTATTGCTATAACTCAAACAATGTTACAGATACTGACCTAAAATTGGGTGTGATAGTGGCTGAGAGTGATCCCCACCACATATTCTGAGTGCTAACAGATTGCACAAGATCTTTGTTGACCTTAAAAAAGGTCTTTAGTTTATGCTATATAATAATGATTTAATTAGTTTACTATTCCCAACACCATGATTAACAACCAAAACAGAAAAAAAGCAGCATCATAAGCTGACCTTAGTCTAAAACTCTGACATAAAAAGTGGCAGGCAACATGCATTCATTCAAGGAATTCTAGGCCTTTAATTTTCCAGACCTTTGTTGCCCACAGAGCTCTGTATGGAAGGGAGGGATGAAGAGAGAAACTGAGAGTGTGAGAGTGAGAGTCAGGGCCAATAGAAGCACATTGCTGCTGTCTCCCACATTCAGACCTCACCTTCAGCTCATGCTCCCCGCAGCCAAATCCTTTCACGACTTCTAACACTTCCAGCAACAACCATCCGCTGCCAGGAACTTCATGTCAAGTCCAAAAATTACACCTCAGACCTTGGTGATGATTGCATTATGAGAGTGTATTCACATAGACAGGCTGCAGTGACTGTGTTGACCTCCCCAGCCACCCTACCCCAAAGTCTAAATTGTCAATTTATCATAATTAATAATGGCATTACTGCAGCACTTCAATCCTAAGAGTCAAAGTCATTAAAATGGCTCCAAGTCTTTATTGTCTGAAGGAAGTAATCAACTTTGGACAGGCCTCAGTAATTCATTAATACTTCACCTCCAGGGGAAAGACGATAGGGAAGGGTGACTTTGTCTGCAAGAACATTTCTTTCTGCAACTTTTCTCTGAAAAGTCTGAGTTTAACATGAAGCATGGATGAGAAGAGGCTGAAACAAGGCTGGACATTGGCCTGTGTTCAAAGGTCATGGAGTCAAAACCACAAAGGTTTGCCATCACACCAATCCTACAGTTTAAAGGCCTAAAACCAGAACAACAGAGACAGGGCGTAGTTTTTCAACTTTCACCCTCCAATACCAAACCATCTTTCAGTTGTAAACAGTACTTGACAGGAGGAGTTTATGGTTTGAATTATGAGCTCTCAATGAACCCCCAATTTAGATCTCCCAAAAAAGGTGGGGAAATTAATTTCTATATTTTATATTAGAAATGCCTGTGATGGACTCTGTCCAGGGTGTCCCACGCCCGTCACACAGTGACTGCTGGAGATAGGCACCAGCTCCCCGCAACCCAGAACGGAGAAGGAGATAAAGAAAATGAATGGATGGATATTAGAAATACAGGCAAATCTGTTTATACCTTGTTGTTAAACCAGTTTGTACCCTGTTGTAACTAAAATCAGTGTTGAATCAATTGTGGTTCAACAGTACAATAAAAAAAAAGAAAACTGAAACTGGCCTTGATAAAAAAAGATTGTACCCTTAAGCAAATAATTTGTTGCACAACCTTTTGAGGCATTGGTTGCTTTTAATTCATTTCTTTCTTAACATTTATTTACTTAACTTTTGTCAAGTTAAAACCATATGTTTACATCCACTGTATAAAAAAACACAACCTTTTTTTCCCTCACTGTCTGACATCAAATCAGACTGAACCTGAGAGAATTTTTTTCACAAGTTTACATACATTTTCTTAGTTTTTGGTAGCATTAAGGTCCCCACATACTCGGGTGTACTTCACTCCGCAGAGGTCCGCGCCTATTCGAGGTGGACTCGACGCGGACTCGAAGCAGACGTCCGCCGGACATCAATTTTTACGACCGCATACGCGTACTCGGCGTTGCACAATAAACTGCCCGGCGAGAAACGGTGTTCACATCGAACTGTTTTGTATGCGACACCAACCGCTCTCAGTTGAGAATCGGCACACTGACAGGTGTGCAATGGCTGCCCTGGTGGTGAAGAAACGGGGCTAAGCGTACAACTAGCTCATCAAACTTGCTAGAATCCATTCGAAAATACTCAAAATGTTTATCGCTGTCCATCGTCTTCATGTCCTTCACTAATGTATTAAATTCCCCTTCTTCATCCCTGGTCTGGTTTAATGGCCTTATGTACCACCTTCTTTGTTTTGTTTTTTTAAAGCTAAGAGGCAAGCGATCTCTTCCTCCTCGTTCGTTGACACCATGACTGAAATTTGTCATGAGAGAATTTTAGGCAATCTGTACGCTCGAGTATGAAGTCTCAACTGTCCGCGGACAGTACGCGCATAGTCCGGGCGGCTCACAGAGTATGCACAGTACACCCGAGTACGTGGGGGCATCGTTTGAATTTGAGCAAAAATCTTGTTTCAATTCCGGTTTCTAACAATTCTCGATTTTGATTATTTTAAGACAATAGATGCTGTAACCTTTCTTTGGCACTCTTCAATTTGTTACATCAACAGCTTTCCCTTGGACTCTATGGTGAACAGAGTAGCACATCGAGGGGTTGGGGGTGATATCGGATGGAGGATGGGGGTGTTTTCTCCCGGAGACTCTCTGTCTTTGCTGCTGCCTGTCACTCTAACGTGCTTCAAATATGATGATGATTTTCAGAAAACGGATGTGGCGTGAATTATTTATCATACCTCCGGTTTTCCTTGGCCTATCAACACAATTTAAAACTGGTGTATAGTCTGAAGTCTGTACTTTTAAGACAAAGTGAAATGGAGTCTCTGAGAGGGGGCATCTTTCCGGCTAGGGTGATTTAAATTGGTCATGTGACTAGGATGCGCCACACACGGTCCATGGTTGCGCACACACTTCTTTCAGATTGTTCTTCATTGTTGTTCCGCTGCTTTTTCTTTGCTGGAATTCTGTTCCATTCCACCTAATGCCTGGTTCACACGGCAAGATTTTTAAATTGTCGGCCGATTTTCAAAACCTAAGAAACCACACACGTGACGATAAAAAACCTTAGAAATTACAGATTTGATCGTACAGTGTGTGGTGTCCAGCCAAATGGCAAGAGCAACACACCACACACGAACTGATTTCACTCACGAACATTCAGATACCAGACAGAAAATCCCGTAAAACTCCACCATACAATACGTGAATTTAGAGCAAACAAGCATGGCCAATGATTTAGAAGCAATGCAGATAGTTTGTGGACTTCTCTTATGCGATTAAAAAAAACGTTACAAAAAGAAAAGGCAATGGATGAAGGAGTGGAGACAGCGCAAGCAAGGGTTCTGTTTTTTTCGTCATTAACCATTGTTACGCTGTGTTTAGATTGTTTTCTGTTCTGCCGTTTCAGTAAGCTTCACCGGTTAATTATATGATTAAGTTTTTGCTTTTATGAATTTGTTATGGAATATTTGCATGTACTGATGTCCACCGGACTTTTGGATGCACCGTTTTGGAATCCCCTCTGTGCTTACGTCACCGCGCTTTCTGATTGGCTACCTGTCACATTCAACGGCCTGTGTTCACGTTCGTCCTCGGGGGAACACCACACACGCTGCGATATCGGGCCAAGACAATCCAACATGTTGAATTTCCCAGATTTTAGATCGGAGCGGTCCCGACGTCCTTCTGAGTGGACCAAATCACTCTTAACACACTGCACACGGCAGGAATATTGCTTAAAAGTCATTTCAATAATCCAGGAGTTCTAAGATTGTTGGAAGGGGGAAATCAGGACAAAATCGGCATAAAAATCTTGCCGTGTGAACTAGGCATTACAGAACTCGTGGAACTAATCCAGGTTTGTTGCCTTTTCAGCTGTGCCTGCAATTTTTTTATAAGACTGAGATCAGGCCTTTGTGATGACCACTCAAAACACCACTTTTTAAGAAATTTGGCAGTATGTTTGGGGTCATTGTTCATTTAGGAGACCCATTTGTGCCCAAGCTTTAACTTACTGGCTGATGTTTTAAGAAGTTGTTTAACATAATGTTACTTCCTCATGATATCTATTTTGTAAAGTGCACCAGTCCCTCTTGCAGCAAGACACCCCCCACCATGATCCTGCCACCCCTGTGCTTTACAGACAGCTTTTATGTGAAAAATGTGGTTACAGTAAAAAACATGGAATTCAGAAAGAAAAACAGAAATAATGAAATATGAAAAATATAATAATTATATGGCTCTAAATCTGATTTGGTGGATTTAAGAACCCTGCCAAGGGACTGTACACACACACACACACGTTTAATCACATTACAGCAGTTACAGTTTTTAAATATCCAGGTCTCTCACCTTGAATACTTCCAACTGACAGGTAAAGCCAGGTGAGTGCGGGGATGAAAAGCAAGGCGAGAGAGGCCGCCAGGAACTTCCTGCGCCCACGACACATTCCCAGCATTCTCTGGGCTGAAGTAAATGGGAGGAGAGGTGGAATGACCTCTATGTGGGGAGCAGCTGCTGTCCAGGCTGATTCATGGCTCTGCAAGAAAGAAAAAAACTCTGTTAGAGAAGAAGAAGCTTTACATCCTGAACAGTCACAATTACTGATGAGAACACAGAAAAGGAAAATACTTCGGAACATCCTGAACTAAACAATAATGTTAATATACTCTATATTCATCAAATATTCAGAGTGAACATGAACAGAAACAAAAAGTGTAGATTCACCTTGTATTTGCACATGAGGTTTCAAATAAAGTCACCAGGCTGAGACAAAAAGGTACACAAAAAACCCTAAAACAAAAAGGTGTCAGCAGATTAAACCTCTCTGAGTCACATTAATCTGTATAATGTGTTACAACAGCTCTTCAAAACCTACTGGAGATGGAAGGAAAAAGCCAAACCTTGGATAAAATCTGTCTCTGTTCCACAGTACATTTTATTTATTTATGGTCCCTTTCTTGTAGTGTTCCTTCGGTAAATATTTCGATATACATCTTACTTTACCAGCCATCTTAAATGACCAAAGCCCTAGAATTTCTTAAAGGATTACATATCGCCCACCGCCTTTCATGCCAGAGTTTTAGACTAAGGTCACCTTATGTTGCAAAATCAGTTGTAGGCGTTTTGGTCAAACCTTGAAAATAATGTTATGTGCAATCTCACGCTCGTAGTATGCGCTGGGAATGAATCGCAGGACTCCCAGGATTTCAATCAGGGCTCAGAAGGCCACTTCAGAATAGTCCAATAGTTAATAGAATAGTTTTGTTCTTAGCCATTTTTGGGTGTTTTTAGCTGTGTGTTTTGGGTTGGCATTTCAATCTTGAGATTAAACTTACCATTTATCAGATTCTTCAACAACTGAAGGATGAAATTTGTTCATCACAGGGAAACCTTCACCATAATATTTACACCGAACAAGGAGGAAACCAACTTGTCGTTTAAGATTTTATTACAGAAATAATCTAAATGAAA
Organism: Kryptolebias brasiliensis; assembly: GCA_028566095.1. Taxonomy (NCBI): domain Eukaryota; kingdom Metazoa; phylum Chordata; class Actinopteri; order Cyprinodontiformes; family Rivulidae; genus Kryptolebias; species Kryptolebias brasiliensis. The sequence goes on along the minus strand of JAOXNZ010000001.1, from coordinate 33,635,138 downwards.
AATTAGAATCAACAACAAACAATTAAGACAACACAATGAAAATAGGTCTAACACTAAGAGTTTTGGGAAATAATAATATAAAGAGTAACTGTGAGGAAATTACTCTAAATATGATTTATGTGCAAGTAAAAATTCTTTAATGATTTAAAGTAAAGCTTAGGTTATCAGTTCATCTAAACCATAGAACTCTTTGAACAAAATGTTTGGATTTTAGAATTTAAGTACCAAGTTTCTTATCTGTGCAATAATTTGAAACATTTGAAACTTTTTTGGTAAATAGTTCAACTTAGAATTTGGTAAGGAGGAGGATGAATTCCGCCAGGTTGTCAGATTAGCTTTGATTAAAACATCAGATTGGAAATAGATGTTCTTTATCAGTTTGCATCAGCTCAAAATATAACCAGGCCTGATATTCGCTCTTTCCATGCAAAAGGGGCCGTCCAGGTGGGGTGTCTTTGGTCACCCCTTTGGAGGGTGGCTCGAACCCTGGAGTCAACCCAAGGCCAGTTAAGCTCAAGAGCTTGTCCAAAGGTCACTTAGGAGGATTACGATGGCAGAGGCAGGCCTGAAGTTCTTTGGCTGATGAAACTGAAATCAGGCCGCGGAAGCCAAAGCAATGCTTTTAAAAGGTACAAAAAGTTATTTTTCAATTTAAGTTTCTCTTTACAAACTGATAATTGCAGTCACCCGCCCCAGTCTTCACTCTGGGTTGTTATCATACAAAGTTTGATAATAAACTAGGACATTCAGATTGATGTTGCTAGAAAGACCTTGGAGACATTGCAGAATGGTTTTATCTAACTCTGTCCAAAGATTATTTCACTTGCAACTGAGTACAGTTCTCTTGTAAGAAAAAAGAAAATAAGTTTGTTAAAACACTGGAGTAATTTTCTTATTAGATAATTGCACACAAATAATAATATTCACATTCATTTTTCATATTTCAAAACCTTAGCAATCAAATAAACATATCTCATTTCAGCAAAAAATCATGTTTTTTTTTTATCACAAGCCTTAGGAAATCGTGTACCGTTTGTGAATAACTGACATCCACAAGCATATACACGTGTCCCAAAACAATCAAGATACACTCAGGTCAGGATGAACTTCAGAGAGAACAGTTGCTGAAAGATTACAATAGGTCAGAGGTCATAAAACGGGGTCTTCCTTAATGCTACAGGGTCTTATAGTCTTTACCTTTAACATGCTTGTCAAGCATTGTCTTTCTAAGCTCCTGAGACAACTCTGTCCTTAACTTTCTGAGTTCATGTTCAGAGTGGTACACACCATGATACCAAACAGAACAGTGACTACTTTTCACCTTTTAATTTTAAGAGCTTCCCAATCTTCAGTCAGTTCAAGAACCAATAAAGAAAAATCAACAGAGCGAAAACAGCAACGTTTTAATAAAGCTGGAACTAAAAACTAAACTGACTGATTACAAGACTGAAGACACCTGTCATACTGATTACAGGACACACCTTAGTTTAACATGACCCTGTGGACAAATTATGTTCAATCTTTTCTAGGGAAAACATCCTTTTTATCAAGATCAGCTTCATTAGTGTTTTTTTTTTTAATAATTCTGTTAAGCCAATATTTAAAAGCAATGACTGTTTTTTCTAAGCTTATTTAAAAAAAATTTTCCTTATTACACTTTTTACAGTTTCGAGTTATTTCCGTTAAATTTGTGAGTTTTTCTTTATTTAAGAAAAAGGTGCAAACAGGTTGTCCATGTCTATATCCATAAAACAACCCGAGTTAAAGCCATTAAACCCACTTTTATATTTTCTAAGGTCAGTTAGATGTGGCCGGCAACTTGAACTGGATTTCTCGCATGAGTTGCAAAGGCTTGCAGTCTTGTAGTCTTGTTGCATGAATTTTGAACATGATCAAAATAATTACTGACATTCTTTTTCTCAAAATACCTGCAGAGTTGTCATAGGCATCTTTAACCCTTCTCAATTTAGTTTCCATAATTTTAGAGCACTAGAGCTGTATTTTCACACCTGCACAGAGCTCTCCTTATGACAGAAAACATCCAGGGCTGCAGCCCCAACTGCCCAGGTCTAAAAACCACACTGATGGTAAATAATAATCTGCTAATTTATTTACAATGGCTCCAAGAGCCTTCAACAAGACTGCTTCCCATCATTGGAATTCTCATCCAAACTACTCAAACTACTCACCTGTAAGCCTTTAAATTAAAAGAGACAGCAATCCTATGTTAAGCCTAATCCTAAAAGTGAATAGAAATAAAATATAAAAATAATTAGGTTTTTTTTTTTAGTTAAACTCTATCATAAAACACTCCAGTGGTCCATTTCTCTGATTTCAATAGTTACTGACGTTTTTGTGTCAAAATCCCAAAGTGGGGTGATTGTTCAGGTGTTACCTCCATGGTTGGTGACGTAGAAGGAGGCGGGGCCAGCTGTGGCAGACCACTGTAGGACACTGAGGAGGTTACTGTCAGTGTAGTCAGTGTAAATGGAAGCAGAAGAAGCAGCGAGTCAAGTAGAAGCGGTTTTAAAACACTTTTTCTTTTGGTGTAGATTGATGCTGTCGGGAACTCGAGCCCCACATTTCAAAAGGGGAACCCCCAAGCTGTACAATGATGTCACACAGTCTTCAAGAAGTTTCCCATCCGGACAGCGAGAGGCAGCTGGTGGCAGTCAGACGGCGGGAGGTGGCCGGTGGTGGTCGGACAACTAGAGGCGGTGGTTGTTCTATTGAAGGTTTGTATTTCAGGTGGTCCTTTCCAAAACATTAACTGCACAGTCAGTCACCAGACTTTGGGTTGTAATTTTCTCCAGGCGCTAAACTAACCACATTCATCAAACTTTCTTGTACTTCGGGAAGCTGAAGAATGACACAGCTGCTGGAGTTTTGGGTTGGTTTACACAATTAATTGCAACAAACTGAACCATGTCACCCCCACACTGTCTGCATTTGCTATTTACTGCCTTGTTGGCATTCCTGTGTTTGGCACTGGATACATCATACTTCCAAGTGTTCAGAGAAAATGCAGAAGAGACCTTAGTAATTCTTTTAAATCTTTCATTATTAATTTTAAAT